>OY744515.1:255228727-255253727 GCA_963556195.1 Sepiola atlantica
GATAGATAAGTTGGCTTTCGAAAAAACCAAAGTTCAAATATTTGAAAAATATGAAAAATATTATTAAAAAATGCAGTGAAAGAAAAGAAAAGTTCCGTAAAAAAGATGTGTGGTTTGTCCGGGTGGTAAATTTCCGTTGAGAAGAAGTCCGATAAATTGTAGAACGCGAAAAAATCTTTGCGTAGGAGCAGTGTGGAGAAAGCGCTCAAAATTATAAGTAAATCTAAACGCACTTAAAAGGAATTGAAAGGAGAAAAGCTGGCCATTATTGATATACTTCCTGGACCAAAAAAGGCAAATGACATCTCGTCCAAAGAAGGTCTAAATCCAAATGAAACAAAAAAGGTTAAATTTGGGGTTAGGGGGAGGGAGGGTTAAAGCGCGAGGGGTCGTAAGGTTATTACAAACGATAAAATATCGCATAATTAATGTATCATAATTAACAGGGATAGGTAGGATATGGTCAACTAACTAGTTAATAGGATAACTTGATGTAGAGATCTTAAATATGTAATTAACAACAATAATATATTTGTTTATTATTATGAACATAAGGATAGGTTAATCAAAACCTATTTTGATGTTAATTTTGGACATGTATAGATAGTAATGTTAGTATTATAGATATAATTTTCAGAATATATTAGTAGGTTATTATTATACATAATAGGTTATGTAACTGATCAAATAGGTATAACTCCGGGTGATGGGATAACTATTAGTAACGAGGAGATCTATAAATTAATAAGTTACAAAGTTTAGACTTTATATTGAAAGAAGAGATATTTTGAAGAGTGACCATAATGATAGAATTAATAAACTTAAATTAGTACCAATTAAACGTCCGTTAGTCTAAGTCAATATAGATGGACACAAAATTTAAGATCACTTCAGAGAGAGAATATAATTAATCTAAAATAAAATTAAATTAAAAAATTAAATTCCCTTACAACATAACACAAAATTATTACAAATAATAAAGTATTAAATAGTTTATTATAAAGAACTAGATAAAAATAATAACTAGGCGATATTAAAAACTTGGTTTCTAATTCTCAAATTAATAGGGGAATAATATTATTGTTAACCCTAACCCTAACCCTAACCCTAACACTAACACTCTATTTAGAGGCTCGTAAAGATTGTAATTGATAAAAAGATAAGGTAAAATAAGAAGTTAAAACTTCTTAAAACATAACGTAAAATTATTATAAATAATAAATTATCAAGTAGTTAATGATAACAACCGAGATTAGAATAATAACTAGTCGATAGTAAAAACTTGGTTTCGAATTTTTAAAATAAATAGTTGAATAATATTATCTTTAGATCAACTTATGGTATGGTCGCAATTAATATTATTTTTATAATAATGTTTAGTTTGATATATATAAAACCCTAACATATATTTATCAATTTATAAAGATTAGATTTTTTAAATTTCAATTTAGTTGAGAATTATATTTATGTTTGGAAATGAAAAAGGAAAAACCAAGAGATAGTTTTTTTTATATATTCATCAACGTTTCGTCTTTATTGTAAGACTTACTCAGGATGATAATTTGAAGAAAAATGTCATGCAAGTACATCGAAGTTTGGGGTTGACATGATGGAGAGATGAAGGGATGTAGTAGCCGTGGCTACTATGGGCGCCGGAGGAGAGTCCAGGCTAGAGAAGTCAATGGTCGCTAAAGAAGGAAATAAATATGGAAAGCTTTGAGTGGATACGATTGAGGCAGCTATGAAATGGGTAGGGGCGAGAATATAATTTAAAGTGCCTTAGGGTGGGAGAGGTGAAAGGGAGCTGAGATTTTTGTAGGGGTGAGGTGTGGCATGGATTTTGAGAGGCTGGGGAAAGAGGAAGGAGGGGGGAAATACTGTGTGTTTAGCATGTAGGTGGTATCATAGTTGTAGAAAAAGATTTGAAGAAATGAAGATAACTTTGAAAATGGGGGGGGGGGGGGTAAGAATATGATTGAAATGGGCAAAAGGGTGGGAGAGGTGAGATTTTTGTTGTGGTGAAGAGTGAACTTTTTTGATGTCGGAGAGAGGGAGGGAGGGAGGGAGGGAGGGGTACTGCCCAGGTGGAGGGAGGGGTACTGACCAGGTGGCTATGTCAGGACATTCTCACACATTTATGTGTTCTAGTCCAGAAAAGTAAAAAAACTTGTAAATAAACAAGGATGAAAAAGGTAAAACAAATTTCTCTATAACGTCATAATAGAATGTGAATGTTAGAAGAAATTACAACAGCGTCGAATTTATAAATATATAGAGAGAGATACACAACGGCAATTATTATTTTGTTTTAATGATTTAAAAATGTAATTAGTTGTAAACTGTTAAATTTAACTAATTAGTTGATTTATTCTATTTCTTGGCCTTTTGGCTAAGATCAAAGTGTAGTATCTGTTCCGATGGATACTGCACCCCATAGACTGGTATTGTCTTGGCCTTCGGGGCTTGATTTACGCCGGTCTATGGGTTTCTCCTGTGCAGTTCTAGGAGATCCACCCCCCAGGCTTCGCCTCCCCTCTTTGGGGAGGAGTAAGTTTATTGCTTACTACCTGAGGCGCCCCTACCGGGGAATGCCGACGGGGCTGCCTAGGCAATTTTTAATGGCCAGAGTGCTCACCTCTCGGGCGCTGGCTTTTCAAACCCCACTTTCCCGACCCGATCTTGGGTCACATCTTACTTGTGGGAGTAAGATAAAACTGGCCTTGTGCCTAACTCCTGGAGAGGAGTAAATAAATACTTAAAGCAAACTGTGCCACGGATCCTTGGGTATAGTACTAAGTTAAATTCAATTCTAAGTGATAGTCATCTGAAGGTTGAAGGTTCAATCCTCTTGGATAAAATAAACAGTTCCGTTCGAAATTTCGTCCAGATTCTCGAGTTTGACAGAAATATTCCCAAGTTCGAAGAGATACACCTGAAGAAGGCCGGAGGTTACAGCGGCCGAAACGTTGTGATGATAACACTCAAGATGAGAACTGTAGTCCGAATAACCAAAATTATACAAATTTAGTTTGGTTTAAGTATCTATACAGAACATAATGATGATAATAATAGAAAGAACATTACACGAGCCCAAGGGAACTAAAACTGCCAGTAATTCCATAAACAAACATACGTCTCAAAAACACACACATGCACACAGAGAACTTGAATGCCTACTGGAGAAAACTTGAATGCCTACTGTTTCAGATAAGAATTGATCTCAGCCAAATTCTCTTTTAGTAATAACTTATTTAAATTCCTGTTGTACTTTTTTCAAGAAATTAGATTTTTTTTTTTTGCATAAACAGGCATTTAAAAAAATAATTTCTGGGGTTCAATAGGCCACTGTTTGCATATGTGCAATAGGTTGACCACCCTTGTCTTACAGGTAAGCATTTTTCTTAAAAATAGGAAAAAGTTGGTTTTCTTTTTTTGTAAAAATATCTTTTTTATAAAAAAAATTTGAAGTCTTGGTAAAATATTAGCATTGATATCACATGTCTCTACAGGGATTTATTTTTATTAAAACATTTATAAAAAAACTTTTATTCATCCCAAACAAGGCACATTGCAACTGAGACACAAGGGGCTACTATGATTAGGGGCCAGATTTATAGGGGGCGTCCTAGGTGAGATATTTGTTCACATTACATTTAAATTTTTGCATGTTAGTCTTGGAAACAAGGAGCAGGGAGGGAATCCCAAAGGCAAGCGGGCCGAGCATTAATAATTAAAGGAAAAAAATGAATACTTGAAAAATCAATTTATTCAATATGAATATTATTTGTGTATCAAAGAAAACATTGTATATTTTTGTATATTTTTGTATATTTTTGTATATTGTCATAATCTGGAAATCAAAATGATATTACACTATTATATATTCTCCTGTCCTGACAATGCACATTTAAAAAACTAAATTAAGTCAGATGTTAATAGTTACTTTTTTCAATATTTCGAGAAAATTTCTTCTTTGAGGAAAAATTAAGAATTGTGATTGGGGCCATGATTTTGTAATTATTTATTTCAATTTTATTTATTTTTTTCTCCCCATTTATTGTTATTAGAGTTTTGAACTTGATACGTGCTGTGAAATCAGCGTTTAAAGAAGTTAACTTTTTTTCCATTTTTCTGGTTGTTGGAACGGTTAAGAAAGTGGATCAGCCACCAGGTAGCTACAGGTAGACTGTATGTGTAGCAACAAGATTCAGCACCCTGTCATACTGCAACCCCTTTGACTTCTTTGTGTGCAGCATAGTATGTTAAATAGTAAGGGGGTACGTTTGCTAATATTCACCTCATGATGTAGATTAGCGGGTCAACAAGGGGGAGCTGGCGTTATCAGGTCAGCGAGTGCATTCAATGTAATCTCGACCTTGCCGTGTACTGGAAACGGATATGATGTCACGTGGCTAGAAAGAAAGGGAGTAAAAAGGGTAGGGGTTCGTTGAGAGCTTGTGAGAGGAAGACCATGTAGAGAATATCTTATCATCGATGCTAAATTAAGAGGATAAAAGCCCAGAATACATCCCTTGCCCCATTGGTCAGTGGTTTAGAACAGACGATCCCAGGCGAATAAACCTTTTACTGTCTTCAACCGTTGTCTCTTCTTGGTCCTTTGTCAGGATATGAACGAACTTGTCTGCTGACAGCATTTCCTCAGTTGGGCAGGATCACAAACGGCTAGCAAGGTATATTGTAAATGTTTATGTATTTTAATTGATTGTGACTTGTGAGACATTAGATTTCCCCTCACGGGTGGAATGGGCCATCAACATATCCAGCTTCAAGGACGAGCTAAAGACTAAGATCGCCAGAACCTTTGGAGGCCGAAGTCCCGTTCTGAGGACGTCATAAAAGCCAGATGTGACGTCATCATTATGTGCATACTTTACATAAAATGCTTAAATGCGTTTTTAATTCTTTGTTTTAAATCTCCCCAAAATAAAGTTATATATATATAGGAAGTTGTTTTAAAGTAAAATAGTTTATTTAAACATTCAATTATCGAACTGGGGAAAAAACACATTCTTTAACTTAAGATTTTAGTATGAAATTTGATTTTTTCTACAGCGGGGGTGGAGGTGGGGCTATTGTTTGCAGGAAACTTTACACTTTTTATTTATGAATTCACGGATACGTTACCCAAAAGTGTTTACCAATAAAAAAAATGTAAATCTGATGTGATTATTAAGACTCTTTCGCTTTATATAACATTAAAATTTCATTCGATCAGAATATATTTTGTTCAGATTTCATAAAATGAAATAAGAGAGGAGGAGGAAATTACGTAGAAAAAATATTTTCCCTGATATATTTTACAAAAAAAGCATATTAAAGATAAATTAGTCCAATAATACATAAGTATTGAAAATTTCGTGAAAATCTGACCATTGCTTGATTTTTGCTAGATTTATTAAACACACGGGTGTTAGCGCATAAAAATTGGTCACTACATAGGAACGTTGTTTTAAGGCGCAAATAAAGTACACATGTTTTTATTCTCATTTTCATTATTTTCGTACACTGAAATTTTTTGTTGAATCATCAGCAGTTTATTTTATGTTTCTTCTTTTGAATAGTAAAAAAGTTATGATGATAATATAAACTTATATTAAAGTTGCATCGTGTTACATATGGAGGGGGGTAAATTCTATGGTTAGCTTTGGAGGTCCCTAGAGTTCATCGACTGAAATCAACAAGGTACAAAGACAAACCGACCCGAGTTTCTAAAACAAATGAAACTATTCTATTATTTGTTGCTAGAATCTCGCGATTTATAGTTAGCTTGAAGCATTGTGTTGCATGGAAATGATTATGTGTTATTGAACTTATTTGTCAGATTTTTAACAATCTGACAAATAATTTGTCATTTTTCACTTTTTAATTAAAAGCTAAAGTTTATATAAAATACGTTTTATTTGGATCATTTGGACTACTATCCTCATCTTGGATTTTATTCTTACAAAGTTTCGACCAATTTAACCACCGACCTTATTCAGATGCATCTTTCTGAAACAGACAACAGTAGTCCGAATAATCCAAATAAAACACATTATAAATCTTCATCTCAAAAATTCCAAAACATAAAAAAATGTGAGACAAATTTACATAAAAGTAGTAAAATTTGTTTCTGTTGTGGAGTGATAACCCTAATCCTAACCATAACCTAAAACCTAACCCTAACCCTTAATCCTAACCCTAACCCTAACCCTAACCCTAACCCTAATCCTAACCCTAACCCTAACCCTAACCTAAACCTAACCTTAAACCCTAAACCCTAACCCTTAACCGAAACCTAAACCCTAACCTAAACCTAAACCTAAACCCTAACCCTTACCCTTAATCCTAAACCCTAACCCTAAACCAAACCTAAACCCTTAACCCTTACCCTTAACCCTAACCCTAACTTAAACCTAAACCTAAACCTAAACCTAAACCTAAACCTAAACCCTTAACCCTAACCCTAACCCTAACCCTAACCCTAAACCTAACCCTAAACTCTGAATCCTAAGCTAAACCCTAACCCTAACCCTAAACCTAAACCTAAACCCTAACCCTTAATCTAAACCCTAACCCTAAACCCTAAACCATAACCCTAATCCTTAATCTAAACCCTAACCCTAACCTAAACCTAACCTTAAACCCTAACCCTCACCACAATAATAGACTAAACCGGGAAACGACTATGAGTATCTTATATTTGTTATCGTTAATTGTATATTCTGTTATGAAATACTGTTAATGTGAAAGTGCGGACTAAAAAGATAGTTTTTATTTCCTAACCTTGTGTTTGATTAACTGTTAGGGTTAATTGTTGGTGTACGATACAATAATTTTGAATTTATTGGTTTGACTATAGACTTAATCACTGCTGTTTTAAAGCATTAGTTTCCCTGTTTAAGGAGGTATTAACGAAGGGTGAGACGAGAATGCTATAATAATTTGCCTACGCCATGATATTTGCTGACTGGGATATATCGACGACGTTGGATGCATGTGAAGTGCAGACAACGAAACAACTGAGCACATTCTTGACGAGCGTGACTGATAGAGCTTGACCCGGTCACGCTTGACTGGATGACTCGACTTCCCATTGCGAATTGGATTTCATCTGTGAACCTCATATGTTCTGATTATTATTTAGTTGTACAGGGTGGTCCGAAAAATCTTGATTCAGTTTATTCACTTTCATTGACACTGTCACACCTCCGGAAGGGGTGTATGAATATCTTCAGAAATAAAGTAGCAGATTATACAGAAATACAAAATACATGTCTTGAATTCAATTTATACATTTAAAGAAAAGCAAAGCAAAATAGAAACACTAGAACAATTAGAAGGATGAATAATTATACAGCAATACAAAAGAAGATGCAATGAATCCAGTTTATTCACTTACATTGACACTGTCATACATCCAGAAGTTCTATAGAATAAAGACCATCATTTTCATGGTGCAAATTCAAAATTCAAAAGGTCATACATCACCAAGGATCTTGGCTCCATGCGTTTTGCTCTCCATCCTTTCTCCCCCCCCTCTCTCCCCCTCTCCCCCCCTCTCTTTATATATATATATATATATATATATATATATATATATATATGTGTGTGTGTGGGTGTGTGTGTGTGTGTGTGTGTGTGTGTGTAACATGAAAACAAGGAAAGCCAAAAACTATGTGATTTATGTATTCATCAACGTTTCGTCTTTATTGAAAGACTTCCTCAGGATGAAGAAAACAATGTAGAAAAATCATACAGAACATTAATTTTGATTTGTCAGAAAGTGTCCAGACATACTTCCTAGCTAAAATAGCCATAAACTAATAAGTCATCAATCCCATTCATCTCGCGTCCTTTGAAGGAGACAGGCCACTGCTGATAACGCTACTACCAAAATCATGTTTTTCATTCTCCGCTCTTTGTCAAAAAAAATGATACGAAATGAAGAAAATGAAGAAAATGAAGAAAAATGAATCTGTTGGGAAAACTGGAATTTTCAAAAGCGTGCAGCGTTCATTTCTTAAAGAAAAAAAATGTAAATAAAAATAGAATAAAGGGTCAAAAGAAAGTGAATGAATGGAAATATAATAAATTGGTTAATAGACTGTATGTACTACTACTACTACTACTACTACTACGACTACTACTACTACTACTACTAATAATAATAATACTAACATTAATAATAATGCAAGATTGTTTAAGTAATAAAATCATATAAAAACATATATAAATATATAGATAGACATATTAACAAAAAAATATAAATAGATGCATGAATATAAGAATATTAGATTCAACGGAGGTATATTAAAATGAATGTAAACGCAAAAAAGAAATTAATTAAGATAAATTAATTATATGAACATAAATAAACAGAAAGAGAGATATATTAAAGTAACAGATGCATACACATATATATGCAAATACACACACACATACACACACACACACATATATATATGTGTATATATATATATAAATACACATACACATACATAATAATAGTAATAATTTAAGCCCTCCGTTCAGTCTAGAGAGACTATGGATACCCCTATAAGGGGCTGGCTGCGCGTGTAATTATGAAGCAAGGGTTGCGCAATCTCTAACAACACCTCTCCTGAGTCGGCACTGCTTGATTCCAATGGCAAGCAGTTTAAGACGACTGGAAACAATGCCGAGATAAACAGAGAGCACATACAGCACCTGGTAGTTCCAAATGGTCACCCATTTAATACTGGCCAGGCTCGACGTCGCTTAACTTCGGTGATCTAACGGGAACCGGTGTGTCAACGTGATTGTACCGTACAATAGTAATAATATTATTATTATTACATATCAATCAATTTATTATATTATCTTTCATTCACTTTCTTTTTATTCACTGTCAGTTTGTTTTATTAGGTTGTCTGTATATTCCCCAATATGTATATACGTATATGTATGTGTGCGTATGTGTGCATATGTGTGCATATGTATGTGTATGTATGTGTATGTGTATATGTATATATTAATCTTGTGTCTAGCTCTCGTGGGAAGACATGCGATACAACATCATACGCCAACTTAAATTAATCCCTGTAATAGTTACAAATTCTACATTTTTGCAAGTTTGCATTACATAATATCACAGCAAAAAGTAATCCTTCGAGACATAATGTACATTTTTATTTTTATTAATATATTCGTCCATCTTTCTATTTAGATTATTTGTCACTACATAAATATTTTTCTAAAAAATATATTCGCTTTAAGGAACCTCAGACGATTTTCATTGATATATCTATTTATATATTTTTTATTTATTTATTTATATATCTATGTTTGTTTTTTTACATAATTTTAGTGCTATTATTATTATTATTATTATTATTATTATTATTATTATTATTATTATTATTATTATTATTATTATTACTCTCATTACTATTCACAGATAGCGTATTGATTGATCTATGGTGTGTATGTGTATTTAGATATATGTATATGTGTGTGTGTATGTGTGTGTGTATTTGGATATATATGTATGTGTATGTGTGTGTATTTGCATATATATGTGTATGCATCTGTTAAATTAATATATTTATCTTTCTGTTTATTTAATTTTAATTTTATATAATTTATTTATCTTAATTAATTTCTTGTATGCATTTATATTCATTTTAATATTTTTTAAAAATATTTTATATTCTTTAATTCTGATATTCTCATATTCTTGCATCTATTTATATTTTTTGTTAATATGTCTATCTATATATTTATATATCTTTTTATATTATTTTATCACTATACAATCTAGCATTATTATTATTATTAGTAGTAGTAGTAGTGGTAGTAGTAGTGGTGGTAGTAGTGGTAGTGGTAGTAGTGGTAGTGGTAGTAGTTGTAGTGGGAGTAGTAGTAGTGGTGGTAGTAGTGGTAGTAGTGGTGGTGGTAGTAGTGGTGGTAGTGGTAGTAGTGGTAGTAGTGGTGGTAGTGGTAGTGGTAGTAGTGGTAGTAGTGGTGGTAGTAGTGGTGGTAGTAGTGGCAGTAGTAGTGGTGGTAGTGGTAGTAGTGGTAGTAGTAGTAGTGGTAGTAGTGGTAGTAGTGGTAATAGTGGTGGTAGTGGTAGTAGTGGTAGTAGTGGTGGTAGTGGTGGTAGTGGTGGTAGTGGTGGTAGTGGTAGTAGTGGTGGTAGTGGTAGTAGTAGTGGTGATAGTGATAGTAGTGGTGATAGTGGTAATAGTGGTAGTGGTAGTGGTAGTAGTAGTGGTGGTAATGGTAGTAGTGGTAGTAGTGGTGGTAGTGGTAGTAGTGGTAGTGGTAGTGGTAGTGGTTATGGTAGTAGTGGTGGTAGTGGTAGTAGTGGTGGTAGTGGTAGTAGTGGTAGTAGAAGTAGTGGTGGTAGTGGTAGTAGTGGTGGTAGTGGTGGTAGTGGTAGTAGTAGTAGTGGTAGTAGTAGTAGTAGTGGTGGTACACACAGTTTATCAATTTATTATATTTCCATTCATTCACTTTCATTTTACTCTTAATTCTATTTTTATATATATATTTTTTTCTTTGATTTTGATTTTATCTTTATTTTTTTATTTTTTAAATATTTTATATGTTTTTAAAATTTTTATATTTATTTTTATTTTTCCATTTTTAATTTTATTTATTTATTTAATTAAAAAATTTAATTCATTTAATTTAAGTTATTTATTTATTTATTTGTTATTATTAATTTTTTTTCATCGTTTTTATGCTTCATACATCAGCAATCATCCTTAAAACACATATTTATTTATTTTGGTACAGAAAAATTAGTACAACATTCGTACCGTCGGTTTCAAGCACAGAATGACTTAGCCATCTGTCTCTCTTCAGAACAGAAGCTGAAGAGAGCCGGATGGCTAAGTCCTTCTGTGCTTGAAACCGACCGTACGAATATTGTACTAGAGCAGGACCAGTGTCCTGGCGTTGCCCAGGTGGAATATATATATATAAAATAATGATTTAACAATAAAATGAGGTGCAGAAACCATATTTAATGTTTTAGAAAACAATACTGTGTGATATTTTACAAAGCTTTCCTGATTGTTCCTATTTATTGTTATTACTTTTTGGTAAAGGTGACAATATTTTCGTACCACCATGTATGTTATTTTTTTTTTACTTTATATGAGAGGGAAAAAATTAACGATACAAAAACTAAATTTAAAGAGGAACAAAAAATGAAATAACAAAAAATAAAATTTTAAGAAACGTTATTTTCCTTGTGAATTCAGAAAGTTTTGTGGTCCATAATTTGCTGATGACTGCACCAACAGCTTATTAAACTCATAGGTAAGTCCTACACTGGCTTGTAACTATATCTTGTTTCTTCATCGGAGCGCAATTTTCTTGATGTAGAAAAAGAAAAAAAACATTAAACTCTAACACTTAATAAATGTCCCTATTTACTCGTCTCCAATGAGAGCAGTTAGACACAAGGTCAGTTTTTAATGTGGGAAAACTCCAGCTCACCCAAAAGGGCACTCTTAATTGGGGAAAAAATAAAAATTTCCTCAGTCTAAAATGACGTCTCATCCTAAGGATAGGACAGATACTACACTTTGATCATATCCCAAAGACTGCTGATGAATATTAAACATGCATGCTGTATATGTGAACATAGGAAGAATGGTGTATTATTTACCTCCTCTTCAGGAGGTTAAGCACAGGGCCAGTTTTATCTTACTCCCACAAGGTAAGATGTGACCCAAGATCGGGTCGGGAAAATGGGGCCTGAAAAGCCAGCACCCGAGAGGTGAGCACTCTGGCCATTAAAAATTGCCTGGGCAGCCCCATCGGCATTCCCCGGTAGGGGCGCCTCAGGCAGTAAGCAATAAACTTACTCCTCCCCAAAGAGGAGAGGCAAAGCCTGAGAGGGTGGACCTCCTAGAACTGCACAGGACAGACCCATAGACCGACGTAAATCAAGCCCCGAAGGCCAAGACAATATAAGTCTATGGGGTGCAGTATCCATTGGAACAGATACTACACTTTGATCCCGACCAAAAAGAATGGTGTTTTATTTACTCCTCCCCAGGAGTTAGGCACAAGGCCAGTTTTATCTTACTCCCACAAGTAAGATGTGACCCAAGATCGGGTCGGGAAAGTGGGGTTTGAAAAGTCAGTGCTCGAGAGGTGAGCACTCTGGCCATTTAAAAATTGCCTGGGCAGCCCTGTCGGCATTCCCTGGTAGGGGCGCCTCAGACAGTAAGCAATAAACTTACTCCTCCCCAAAGAGGGGAGGCGAAGCCTGGGAGGGTGCACCTCCTAGAACTGCACAGGACCAGACAACCCCCAATAGACCGGCGTAAATCCAGACCCAGAGGCCAGGACAATACCAAAAAGAATGGTGTAAGTTGAACCATTTAAATAAAAGATTCATTAGATGGTACCCAGGAAGTCTCAGCATCCCTTGGGCTCATCTTAAATTGTTCTGCTCTCTTAGAATTGTGTTTAGCCTATTTTATTTCAACTTATCTGTTGTTGTTCAGTGCAACCTGGTTATGTCTGTTGGATCAAAAATAAAATATGCTAGCGATTTTCATTGGTGCAATCGTTTGTGCATTGCCGATTCTTCCTCTGATTTCAATTTCCTCGTACTTATATAATCATTGGCACTTCAGCTCTTTAGTAAGTTTCAGATATTTAATTGTTTTTATTGACTGTAGTGGCAAAGTCTATTATTTTGCAGGTTTTTTTCCTTCTTGTTGACTCTTATCATGTCTGGTTTTCTAACTTGTCTTAAATGTTTGTATGCATTTCATCATTTTATGAAGGCGTCAGAGTATCGTACGAGGGATACTACTCAAATGTTTATTCATTTTATGACGTTTCTGTTATATAATTTAGTTTCAAAGAGTTTTCTTGTTCTTCTGATGTATTCCCTTTTTATTATCTCTTTTGTCTCTGTTGATTTGATGGTGTCTACTTCCAGAATGCCCAGGTATTTATAATTCCACATTCGTTAAGTCCTTTTATTACTTCTCGATTGTTTAGCTGTGTATTGTTTTGCGTTTTCCAGTCTTCATCTAAAGTAGTGTACATTTTTCTATGCCAAATTCCATTTTCACATCCCGACTAAAGATTCTAGTTGTGTTTATTAGTGTTGGGACCAGAGTTATTTCCCTTTGCGATAAATTGTTTTCTAGGTCAGAGTTACGCCTCTTGGTATTAAAGGCTTGACCCCTTGGTGAAAAACGTAGACTCCAAATCTCGTGTAAAACACAAAACGCAGTGGAACTCTCATACCAACATAAGGTTTTTCCTCAGTTGCGGGCTACATGTACTATAGGCAACACCAACTTCATGGTACTTCCATTAATAAAAGAAGATGTAACAAGAAGATGTAAGTCTTCCCATTATCTTTTTGTATGAATTGCTTGTGCATTTTTATTGTATGGGAACAATGTCTTTCCGTATGTAATCTTATGCCTGACTTTTCTCATTTTACTGTCGTTATGGCTTGTCATAGACAAAGTATTAATAAATGAAATGTCCCTCACTGTTTTCAACTGTCTTTTAGTTTCTGGCGCATGAGGTATTGCAAACGTACTACACAGTGAATTTTAACAACACTCCACGTGCTCAGAGAATTAATTTAAATTATGTCCTTACATGTTTTTTTAATTTTGTTATTTTACTTTTATTCAACAAAAACAAGGCATATTGCCACTGAGACGTAAAGGTTTACTGTGAATTAGGAGCCATATCCATAGGGGCTGCCAAAGTAGGGAGTCGTGCAGCAAGATGTTTGTTCACATTACATTTCAATTTCTGCATGTTAGTATAGTCAGGGAAGCAGGGAATAGATAGGGAATTCTGAAGGCTAATAGTTCGAGGGGAGAAACTATTAGAGAAGAAAGCTCTCCAGCATCTGGGGACCTCTACAGTGAAAGGGTGTGATTTTGCTGCTTGTCGGGTTGGTCATGGGTATTTATGTAGAGGGGTCACCAGTGTCGTGAGTTCATCGGAGCAAATTCCATTGAAGTACTTGTAAAACAAGCATAGGGATGCGACAGGGGTTAGAGCATGGTTGACAGTGCGGGACCTATTAGATTATACACTCTTTTTAGACCCTGTCTAATAGGGAGAGACTATTGGTTGATGCTCCAGCCACAATGTGGCAACAATACTCCATGCATGGGTGAATGGTGGCTATGTAGAAATATAGGCTACTGGCAGGTGTTAGAAGTTTTCTAGCGTGGTAGAGGGAGCCCACCATCTTTGTAGCAGCCTTGACAATGTCTTTTATGTATTTGTTCCAATTTATGTTACCTGTGAATGTTAGGCCGAGGAGTTTGAATGATCAACTCTCAGTTAGGGTGCTATTAACTATGAAGAGGTTTCTTATGATTGTTAAAGGAAAGAAGCTTTGTCTTAGTAGCATTAAATGTCACCATCCATTTATGTCCCGATTCCACTTCAGGCTGGATGCACTTTCCTAAGGATTCAACCATTGCGTTGGACATGCGTGAGTTCGTTCTGCCCATATACCTAGAATAGAACGTGGTATCATCAACAAATATATCCATCTCGGACACAATTTCATCAGGAAGGTCGTTTATGAATATCAGAAATAATAAAGGTCCAAGGATCGATCCTTGAAGTACACCCGCATTAATATCATGTTGTTTGGATGTATGGCCATCGAGGAAAACAACCTGGATTTTTCTTTTAGCTAAGAATGGACTTATTATATTAAATATTCATCCAGTAATACTGAAAGATTTAATTTTCATGAGTAGACCTTCATGCCAGACCTTGTCAAAGGTTTTGGATATATTAAGGGCTACCACCCTAACTTCACCTGTCTTTTCCAGTGCATAGTATATGCATTCGTAGATGATCGTTAGGATATCCAAAGTAGAATGGGCTTGCCTAAATCCATCTGGAAGTTTAGCATTTATGAAGTGGTGGACTATCGCTAGATTGATTAACGATTCAAAGATTTAAGCGAAGAGATGAAGGAGACTGATGGAGCAATAATTAAACGGGTTAGTTCTTTCACCAGAGTTCTTGAACACTGGTACCACAGAGACAATTTACCAGCTATCTGGGAAGCAAGATTCGGCTAGGAATTTGTTGTAGAGTTTGGATAGAACAGGGAGGGGCTAGCTCAGCAGAGCATTTTTTTAATTAATATAGCAGGAATCTAATCTGGCCCATTCGACCTTGGAGATGTCTAGTTTTTTTATGATATCCCGGACATGTGAAGAGGTGATGATCAAATCATCGAATCTGTCTTCGCATTGTAGTGGGAAATTTGGGAGGGAGTATTGATTTACTCCTCTCCAGGAGTTAGGCACAAGCTCAGTTTTTATCTTACTCCCACAAGTAAGATGTGACCCAAGATCGGGTCACGAAAGTGGGGTTTAAAAATTGCCTGGGCAGCCCCGTCAGCATTCTATGGTAGGGGCGCCTCAGGCAGTAAGCAATAAACTTACTCCTCCCCAAAGAGGGGAGGCGAAGCCTGGGAGGGTGGACCTCCTAGAACTGCACAGGACAGACCCATAGACCGGCGTAAATCAAAAGGCCAAGACAATACCAGTCTATGGGGTGCAGTATCCATCGGAACAGATACTACACTTTGATCTTAGCCAAAAGGCCAAGAACGCGAGTTTTATTTACTCCTCTCCAGGAGTTAGGCACAAGGCCAGTTTTATCTTACTCCCACAAGTAAGATGTGACCCAAGATCGGGTCGAGAAAGTGGGGTTAGGTAGAGTTCGAGATGAACTGCTGGGTAAGCAGTTCAGCCTTCTGAGTTGCTAGAAATACTAATATAAAATAGAATATCAAATATTTCTAGCTTCTAGTTTTTATTAGTAATTTCAGGTTATCAGTCATGATTCATTTTTCCCTTGTATCTGTAATGTATATTTTGTATTTCATGATTATATTCTGTTTTCTGTGTTTATTACTTCTTTCGCTATCTTCTGGTCGATCAACAGTAGGTGTTTGTCTATTTCCTCGCTACTTGTGGAGTAGTAGATCTCATTACTAAGCTGTACTGTAAAGATTTCCCATGTTGTCAGTAGGCAGGTTATCAGTCTGTAGTTGCTTCGGATCTTTCTCTTCTTTCTGTCTTTTTGTATTAACATTATTCCTCCTTTAATCATTCACTTTGGTATGTCCATTTACTAAGTTGTTGTAATAGTCTGTCATGTAGGGTAGTGAATTCCTTGAAGCAGAATTCATGTCTTTCTTTATGGCTAGGTGCTTTTTATTCTGCCATTGTTCTTCAGGATTTCTATGTTAATTTCAATTCCTGTTCGTTCTTCAATTTTCTTGGAGATTTTGCTTTATGTTTTGCAGCAACTCCTCATCCCTCTTGTGGTCTTATGGTCTTGTTGTTTCCCCATATATTGCTCCAGAAGGGTCTAGCCATTGCCGTGTTCACTGCTGCGATTTGCATCTGTCTCTTTTCGGTTTTCTTTACTGTGTTATTATAAAACTTACTAACAAGGAGTTATTTGCCAGTAATCGCTCACTGGCAAAAACAAGTGGTGTTCCATGGAGTCTGAGTGACAACAAGTCTCCCTAATATTTTCCATTTGTTTCGATCACCATTGTAAATCACTTTGCATTCTCACAACAACTGTTTATCATTGATTTCTTGCTGCTAACGGCCATTGCTTGTCTCTGGAATTTGAATGACAATAAGCCTTAGGATTCTAGTGTATCCCAGTAGAAGTTTGTATGGTATTCTCCCTCCTTGATCTTTCCATCTTCCTAGACCCTTCTCGATAATTTTCTGTAGCACTAGCCGCTTCTGATGTTGCTACGCATTTTTATTAATTATTTGATAAAAAAATTCTTTCAGCAGAAAGGGTGTCTGATTATGCGAAACTATTATTTTACTCACTAGGAACTCTCACACCAGTTATTATCAATGATCTTTCACTACTCTCCGTCTCCTTCCAACTACGGTCTGGATCATGTTTTATCGCGAATAACAACTAATGACTTTCCTTTGAACCTAAGTGATTTATAGAAGCATCCTAAGTGGGGAGTCGTGCAGCAACATGTTTGTTCACATTACATTTACATTTCTGCATGTTGTGCAGCAAGATGTTTGTTCACATTACATTTACATTTCTGCATGTTGATACAGTCAGGGAAATAGGGATTAGGGAGGCAAGCGTTTCGAGGAAAGAAGCTATTAGAGTAGAAAACCTTCCTGCATCTGGGGACCTCTGCAGTGAAGGGGTGTGATTTTGCTGCTTGTTGGATTTGGTGGGAGTATTTACGTTTACAATTGCAAAAAGTTCGTTGAAACACATTCCATTCAAATACTTGGCGATGGGGACAGGGGCTGGAGATTGTGTAGACAGTGTAGGACCTATTAGATTAGAGACACTTTTTTGGACACTGTCCAAGAGGGAGAGACTAGTTGCTGGGGCAACAGCCCAGATGTGGCAACAATACTGCATGTATGGGCGAATTGCAACTTTGTAAAGATATAGGATACTGGCAAATGTGAGAAGTTTTCTAGCACGCTAGAGGGAGACTACCTTCTTTGCAGCAGACTTGGCAGTATCTTCTATGTGTCTATTCTAGTTCATGTTACCTGTTAATGTTGGACTCTCGGGAAGAGTACTATCAGCCATGGCAATCGGTGGTTGGTAAGGTTTCTTATAATTGTTAAAGGGTTTATTATTATTATTATTATTATTTGTACTCACTCGGAGTTCTCACACAGATCATCGTCAGTGATTGCTCACCGACAACAACCAATGGTATTTCCTGGAGTCTGAGTGACAACAAGCCTCCCCAGATTTCCAGTATTCTTCACCTCTTTTTGCTAACGATGCGGTATCGCAACAGCCTCTTACCATTGATTTCCCGCTGGTAAGGACAATTGGTCTTTTCTGGGATTTGGGTGGCAATAAGCTTCCCCAAGGTCCCAACATACTCTGCACTTTTCCAGTGGAGGTCTGGTTTGTGCTGTCCCTCCTCGGTCTTCTCACCCTCTTCGACCCTCTAGAAATATTTTGTCTGGTATTAGCCTAGGCCGGCAAAAAAAAACCTTAATTAATTCAAAAAATAAAAAATTTTCTTTCATTTTTAATTCTTTTTTAATATTTAAACTTTTTTTAATTTTTTATTTTAAATTAAAAAAAACAAAAAAAACTTTCAATTTTCCAATTTTTTTTCAATTATTTTCGTTTTTCGTCTTTCTCTTTTCTCCTTTTTTGAGGGGCGGGTGGGGAGAGAGGGGGTAGCTTATAGTGTTTCTTGTAATTTCTGTTCCTTGATTCATTTTTGTGTAGTGATAGCTGAGGTCGGTGTAATTAATTGGGGGGGGGGGGGAAATTATGAAGTGATGTTTCTTACAGTTTCTGTTCCTTGGTTCGTGTTGTGGTGTTCTTCGTGTGGTTTTGTTTTCTCCCTGTTGTAAATTCCTTGTGACTGGTTACCCTTTATAGCTTATGCGTGTTGGTTTCCGCATTCGAGGATTTATTATTATTATTATTATTATTATTATTATTGGTTGTGAGAAGGGGATCGGTCGTCGTCGGCATCGTTGTTTGATCTGCCACATGCTGGGGGGGGGGGGACTGAAGAAGGATAACACCATCTAGATCTCGATGGAAGAGTGTGCAGAGTACTGAAATCTTGAGAAGACTTATTGTCACGCCAATCCCATAGAAAATCACTAACTGTTATCAGCTAGAAATCGCTGATAAACGGCTGGTGCAAGAACACTAAACGAGTTACAATGCTACAGAAGGACTCGAAAAAGTGCTGTAATTTTTTCACTCAGACTTCATGGAAAACCAACAATGAGAACTCCTAGTGAATAAGAAATAATAGGACATTTTTCAGGGCCGTGTCTAAATTTTTGATGCAGGAGCTATTGTTGCATTATCCATTCTTCCAGGGTACGCGGTAAGATCCAACAAGAATGACAAAGAACAGAACGTATATGGAACAACTTTGGTTTTCTTTATTTGCCATTACCGGATGGTTTTCGCCGGCAACGCACACATATTAAACAATCTTTTGACATACTTTTGTCTCATGAAAGTCTTTTTCTTGCTGAGGTCACCGACCTGGTTTCCGCTAGAAACTCGTTCGTATATACATCTGATTGGAAAGCAATTTGCTCTGCATTGTCTATCCGAGCGTGAAATTGTTCTACAAGCACTTTGGTGAAGTACAAGTCAAAGTATTCCTTCACAGTACCAACTTGGTTATCAGCCGCATTTTTAGTCAGCGGACACAAAAGTCTAATAGCAAGACGGGCTTGACTTCATCGGTGACATAAACATCGGTAAACTCCCATTCTTCCGGTACTTCGATACTCCGATCACCAGGCGTTTCGGCTCTTTGCGTTTTTGAAACCGCCGTCTTTCGAGTCTCATCGCACTGTGAAACCTTCTCCTTTTTAACAGTTATCAAGTCGCCTTTTATTTCTTTCTCGACGCCCCACCCACAATGGACTCGTCCACGATTCATTTTTGCCACTCTTCATTATTTTACACTATGACGCCAAACTAGATTACCGTTTAGAAAAGAACAATGTACAACACTATAGTATACAATACATGTAACTGTTTCTTTTAATCCTGCTGAAATAATACTACGAAAATTTAATAGAACATGGAAAAAGACATAAAAGATCCTGAAAACATCGGAATCCTTATAGATGGAAGCTACTTGCCTGGTCATAAAAGGAGTATTCTGATTGGCTGAGGCTGGAGAGCTCAGATTTATACAGCAGGTCGATATTTTTGTACTTGAAAATTTTTATTATATTGTTCGGATCGAGGGTCGTGTTCCCCCGATTATAAACGTGTTCAGTAAATCAAGCAATGTTGCAAGCAAAAGACAGAGTAATCAATTAATGAACAAAATGAAGTAGTTCAAATAACGTTTATTGAACGTGTGTGTACGTGGAATGGTGAAGTGTGTGATGTATGCATGTGTCGATGGAAAAACAGTTCTTGAAAAGGTATAAGAAGAAATGAATCCGGCGTAGGAAAAGTCTTTGAAAGCCATACACAAAGAAAACGAGTTGAGAACTCTTACCGTTGTTTGACCACGCGTGTTGGTAGTTGTTATGCCGATGCTAGTTGAAGAGAAAAGCGTTAGACGAAGCGCTAGTGTATTAGCGTCGTTCTACCGAGGCCAATTGACCAGAAGAGAAGAGTGAAACGGAACGCTAGTGTCAGCGTACTCCTGTCGAGGCTGGTGAAGAAGAGATGGATTTTCCGTTTGCAACGGTTTTTATAGTCAGAAGGGCAGATAACTCTGGTGTCGCTTTACAGTGCCCCCTGTCGGTGAAAAAGCGACACCTACCGGCAAACCGGTGTAGTTATGTTTTGAAAGAAGGAGGTAACTGCTACAATATTAAGGTGTAGCACTCTACTTTCAAGGATGCTACTTGAATCTGCTGGTTTCATGTCGGGGAAGCTGTCTGAACCGATATGATGCGAAATAACCAGAATCGATGATGCAACACTGACGATCTTTGTTGATGCCTCTAGAAAATAGATTTTTTGATTAAAAATATATTGTGTTGAACACTTACAATTATGATTTCTGTATCAAAGATAAAAATACATATTTTTATACATTTGTTAATCAAAATTTTATTTAAATTATTTTTATGCATATTTAACAATCTGACGAAAAATAATTTGTCACTTTTAAATTGAAAATTAAACGTTTATTTCAAATACATAAAAATACATAAAAGTAGAAAGTTTGGTTTCTAATGTATTCATTTGACGATCGCAAAAATAAATTTTTTAAGTCAGAAAAAAGGACAAAACGACCACTGTTTTTATAAATGTTATTTTCAATGTTAAATTGGCCGTGTCATTCATGAATCCCGGCAAGACGCAGTTTGTCCATGGCTGACCTAGAAAAAATTGTAATTCAAAGAAATATTATTGACTAATTATTATCCAAAGAAATCTGTGAATGTCATTAACACATCCTGGAAAATTAAGAATGATACAAGACTTTGTAAAAAGTGTGAAATGTTTTCTTCTTCTTCTTCCTCTTCCTCCTCTTCCTACTCCTATTCCTCCTCCTCCTTTTTTTCTCTTCTTTTTTCTTTTTTTCTTCTTCTTCTTCCCCTCCTCCCCCTTCTTTTCTTCTTCTTCTTGGCACGTACGTTGGGCACTACAGCTTCATGCTGTCTCACTTTCTTACACAATCCACTTCTGTCATTACAAAGTCTTTCCAAATCTTGTATTTATTGTTTTTGTAATTCATGCTTGCCTCACTGCTGGCTAGAGTCCAACCGAATATATGACAACCAACTTTTGCTGGGTCTTCCTGGTGGTCTAGTAACTAGTTATCAATACTATATAATGTTAAAGTGGAAGTTCATCAGGATTCTGTACTGAATCCGTTTCATCATTATTTGTGTCTTAGAAGCGCTGTTCGGGGAGTTTCGTACAGGTTATCTAGAAGAGATGCTGTATGCTGGTGATTTTCTACTTGCCTGTGAAACAATAGAAGATCTACTTGTTAAGTTAAAGACTTGTAGGAATGCTATGGAAAGTAAATGTCTGAGAGTGAATGTTACCAAAGACCAAAGTGATGCTCAGTGGTTGTAGTGATGGAAAGTTCCTCCGCTCGGTTTGTCGAAAAGGAGTTTGGTGCAATTCAATTTTTTGTGGTACTTGTAAGCATTGTATATGCAAGGTGTGCAGTGGAAATACGGGGGAAAGGATAAACAATTTGTGTGCCAGAAGTGTAAGACAATGGAGATGGATGAGAACTCGAGTGTGGAGAAAATATATCTTCTCGATGCCGACGCTATCGAGAAACAATGGAATTTATACTATACCATGCGCCGATTGCAGAAAAATATATTTTGGCGAGACACAAAGTCTGTTAAATAAACGAATCTATGAACACAATCGTGCTATAAAAAACTGCGACACCTCAAACGCGTTATGTATCGACATGATTTCTTTTGGTCATCACTTCAATACACAGAGGGCGATTTCAATAAAACATATACACGACACTAAACTCTGTCGTCTCATAGAATCATGTTTAATCCTACGTCATATTAACACAATTATTCAAAGACCAGGATTCTATAACATTTGTAAATCTTCTGCCAGGTCGATTCTAATCGAAATGAACCTAAATCAATATGATAACGGATAACTTCTATAACTTTGAGTCCGTCTTCCTCCTCCTCCTCCTCCTCCTTTGTTTAATTTCCTGCTGTCATTCATTTTAAATTACTACTAATCTTAACTTATAGTGTTCCGTTCGGCTTTTACATGCTGAATCAAAGCTAACTGTTGATTTTTTTTTCTTTCTTTTTCTTCTTCTTTTTTAACATTTCTTTCTTTCTTTCTCCCTTTTTACCGTTTATTACACGTGACTATATTTTTTTCCAAATTGCGTTCTTTGTACAAATTTGAAATTTTCCGTTTTTAATTAAAGTTTTGCTGCCAACTGATGATGATTGTCATAACAATTGAAATATTTTGGTAGAACTATTCAATATGTGTTTTTTAGTTTATATTTTTGCTAGTTGTTGATTTGCTTATCCTTTATTCCATTTCTATTTTACATATATATATATATATATATATATATATATATATATATATATATATATATATATATATATATTGACCTTTCTACATTTTTAGAAGCTGGCGCAACATTCCCCGCACCTTAATGGAAACACTTATTTCTAGCATGCCCCAAAGAATTTTTGAAGTCATCAAAACCAGCGGAGGTAGAACTCATTATTAAATTTGATTGTTAAAAGTTTTCAGACACTTTTCGTACAATTTCGTAGAATTTTTGTCTCTGGTCTTATGATTTTGATCAAGTGTAAAATGCCTCATTTTATAAAAATGCAAATTTCTGAATAAAATGTTTGGAATGTAGCTTTTTGTTTCCATAACCTTTTAGATTGTAGTATTGGTAACCTTAAGTGGGAGGAGTTTAAAATCTATCCTAAAAAAAAAGGTTTCTTTTTAAAGAATTTTAAGTGGTCTTAAATTTTTGATCAGGAGTGTGTGTGTGTGTATATATATATATATATATATATATATATATATATATATATATATATATATATATATATAAATTAATTCAGTTTAAATATTCAAAAAATGAACAAAACCAATATTTTTCAAAAGTGCTTAATAAATATTAGAGGTGTTTATATTAAAATAAACATAGTTTGAGCGCCTGACAATTGTTTCAAAGCCTTGTCGGCTTCTTATCAAGGGCAATACTCATTCAGTATTGCCCTTGATAAGAAGCCGACAAGGCTTTGAAACAATTTTCAGGCGTTCAAACTATGTTTATTTTAATATATATATATATATATATATATATATATATATATATATATATATATATATATGTGTGTGTGTGTGTGTGTGGGGGGAGGTGCATGTGTTAATTCCCAATGAGAATAGAAAAATTACGTTTTTTTAGAGTGCCTCATATTATATTATATATAAATAATCGAGCTGATATAATTGTTAAAGTTCCAACTCACATCACAGATTTACCATTACACTGGGTTTCATGTCCCTAAGAGACAATCGCTTCTGTTCTGATTTAATTCTTACTTAAATTATTTCCAATAATTCAAGTAACGACTAAAAATGAAAATATAAATTGTTTTGTAATTTATTTCTTTACCTTTCTTTGAAGTTGCTGGCTTGAAAAATTAACAACCGTCTGCTTTATGGCACACTAGCGCAGACTATTAACTCTATGATTACGAAACAGGATGCGTGAAAAATCATGAGCCAAAATCGACTGTAAATTATTTCATGACGTACAAAGGTTGAGTAGCAGAACTAAGAATAACGGTAAATCCGGCGCAGAACATCGTCTACGTTTCTAAATGCAAATCAATTGTGCGACACCTGGTAATTTTGCTTTTTGCAGAGTTATTCTTGTACAAATGATTTTCACTGCTGCTTTTTCATTCAACGTGAACATGACGCCAGTTTAATTTTTAATAACTTTTCTATTTTAAAATGGCTGACAGAAATGGATTCTATCTGCCGCCATTTTGGAGACAAACTCTTATGATTTATATTAGTTTTATGCTTCAGACTCTAATCCTCATTTGTGGTTAGCAAAGTTACCCCAGCCAGGAATGGATCCAGAAAGTGTGGTTTGAGTTGTCCCCCTTTGCAAATTGGCTGTTTGGAGAATTTGAAAGCTAGATGGCTCTGGTTGATAGTCAATTTGCATAGGTGGGGCAAAAAGTAGTATATAAACGGTACTCTTTTCATTGAGCTGGAGAGCGGTAGGGAGAGCAGAGTGAGACTGAAAGAGGAGACTGAAGTACAAAGAATTGGACGTTGAAAAAGATTAACCACTGTGGTTTGACACCAGATTTTTTTTTATATATTTGTCTTCACGGATTGACCATAATTCATGTAAAGCCCACCAGACAGCATATCTTGGTACTCTGTCAAAAGCTTCTTTTTTTTTCAAATCCGCAAAGCTCATTTTAGTTGCAGCCTTTTCTCATAGTCGGTAACGTTCCCGGAATTCTTAACTGAAACCTTTATTTAATACAACCGGTAAGTGGCAACTGGTCTTAGGGTTAGGGTTAGGAGCTGGGCATGTTAGACTGAGCTCTTACTGTTCTTTAAAATGGTTAGGGTTAGAGTTAGGACTAATAATTTTTTTGTTCATTTAGACGGGAAATAAAAGCTAGTTGAGATAAATTACCAAACTTGTTGATTAATTTGATACTCTTTACCCCCACGTTCTCAATTGGAAAATAATCATAGATTTTTTTTTCGTGTTATTTACACATACAGGAAATATGTGAAAAAGAAATGTTAAAAAATAAAATATTTTAGGCTTTACGATACAAATTTAACGCAACATGATCACCCAGTTCTTGGTCACGTAAAGTAGGACTGAACAAGTAACCATTTCTTTAATATTTTCAAAATATCCACCTTTTTTTTTCTTTTCTTTTTTTAAAAGATATTTCAGAATTATTAAGTATAT
>OY744515.1:255263727-255266227 GCA_963556195.1 Sepiola atlantica
AGTGACGACGGCCTTGGTTAAGTCCACGAACACCATGTACAATTCCTGATTTTTCTCTCACTTTCTCGGCAACCTGACGAAGGAAAAAAGATCATGTTGATAACATTACGTTCAGCTCGAAAGCCACACTGCGATAAGATGCTGAATTATTCTGTTAAGAATAAGTCAAGATAAAATCTTCGCTGCAACTGACAACAGAGAGATCCCCCGAGAGTTGTCACAGACGCTTTGACTACCCTTGTGTTTGCAAAAATGTTTTATGAGAGCGTCCCTGAAATCTTGTGGTACATACCAATGCTTCCAGATGACAATAAAGAGGTCCAAGAGCTTTTTTTTATCAGTTTTGTGCCACCATACTTATAGATCTCAGGTGAAATTCCGTCTTTTCCTGGGCCTTGCCCGACAAGATTTGCTTGATTACATCTTTGATTTTCTTAAAGGTAAAACATCTGGTTGCTGAGGAATTGAGGCTATGACGTCTTCATCCACTTCGAAGTTGGAATTAAGAACTGATTAAAAGTGTTCCCTCCAACGCAATAAGACATTCTTTTTTGTCCGTTTGAAGTGTTCTGCCATCAGCAGAGACGACGGGAGAGTTCTCACTTTCCCTTGAACTATTTGATTGATTAATTCTTTAACCTTTTCATTGTTATCATCAAACCAATCCTGGTGTTTACGAACAGAAAGCTCAAGTATTTCAAATGAGGAAGAGTAAACTACATGTCTGAGACTCTTCCAAGACATCTCAATGTCATCATTAATCTCGACTGCGTCGACCGATTCCTCCAGATTATCACACAGTTCCCCCCTCTTCTTGCCATTCCCTAATCGCAAAACATTGATGCGTTTCAGTATTGCTGACTTTCGAAGCTTCCATGTGCACCAGATGGAAAGAGACCCTACTACAGAAGAGTGCGTGATCTGACAGAAATCAGGTGCCATGAAAAGAACGAGTGATGGAGAGTTAATTTACATAATCATGTAGTCTATCATATGCCAATCCCCCTATCTGGAGTGTATTCAGGAAGTCTTATGGTGATTCTTCTGTTGAAACAGAGTATTGGTGATAGTAAGGTCAAAATCACTGCAGACGAAGACCGTTTGAATTCATTCGCCCTACACTATCATGTCTTAAGACCCTCTCCCAAGCAACATGGTCAGTATCAACTTAAGCATTGAAGTCTCCCATAAGCATATGCTTGTCCCTAGAAATGACATCAAAAAGAAAATTGTAAAAATCATCCTTTTGTATATATACAGGGTGTTTCAAAAGTCTTGGGAACATTACAAATGCGTATATCTCATGAACTATTCCAGGTAGAAAAATGAAACTGGTGCCATTTTAAAGCTTGCTTAATCAAGTTTTTGGTCATACTAATGATTTTCGTGTTATCTTTCCAGGTGCAGTAATGGCGTTCTCTAAACAAGACAAGGCATTTTGCGTCCTCCAATTTGCAAAGACTGAATCGTGGACATGTGTTCAGCGTGCATTTCGCAGGAAATTTAAAAAAGAAGCCTCTGAAAGGAAATCCATTGTCAGATGGCATGCTAAATTTGTGAAAGATGGGTGTTTGTGCCCAAGTAAGCGAACAGGTCGCCCTTCAACTTCAGAAGATGCAGTTGAACAAGTTCGGACAGCCTTTCAGCGGAGCCCCCGTAAATCAGTGAGAAGAGCCAGCAGGGAACTTCAGCTTGCTCCAGCAACTGTCTGGCGTGTCTTAAGGAAACGACTGCAAATGGTACCTTACAAGCTCAAGTTGGTCCAAAAGTTGAAGGACACTGATAAGCCACTTCGCCGTGACTTTTGCATTGCAATGCAAGAGAAGTTGGAAGATAACGGCTTTGATGGCCGGCTTGTTTTTAGCGATGAGGCGACCTTCCATCTGAATGGCAAAGTTAACAAGCATAACACTCGCATATGGGGTACTGAGAATCCTCATGAACTTCTTGAGCACGAGCGAGATTCACCAAAAGTGAACGTGTTTTGTGCAATTTCCAAGAAAGGTGTCTATGGACCGTTCTTCTTTGAAGAGGCAACTATCACTGGTGAATCCTATCTCAACATGCTGGAAGACTGGTTAATGGTTCAGTTGGAACAAGCAGAATCTGATGACTTCATTTTTCAACAAGATGGTGCACCACCACACTGGAGTCTTAGAGTAAGGCAGTTTCTTAACACAAGGCTGCCTGGTAGATGGATTGGGAGATCTGGGCGAGGTGATGACGTTCTCATGCCCTGGCCTCCTAGGTCTCCAGATCTTACCCCGTGTGACTTTTTCCTTTGGGGCTTTGTCAAGCAACAAGTCTATGTGCCGCCCCTTCCAAGAGATATTGACGAACTAAAGGCTCGAGTAACGGCAGTTGTGGGAACCATTGACGTCAAGATGCTGGAACGCGTTTGGCAGGAAATGGACTATCGACTAGATGTCTGCCGTGTGACGAATGGTGCTCATATTGAGCAACTTTGAAGATTCCCCACAAAACTTGAAACTTTAACCTG
>OY744515.1:255271227-255316227 GCA_963556195.1 Sepiola atlantica
ATCATAAAAATTTGGAAACAAAAATATCTTTGTCATGTCTTTGAATTTTCACGTAAAACACAATCCGACAATTGAGCGTGATTTCTTGAATGCAGATCTTCTTTTACTAAAAACGAATCGGAATTTTCCCATTTTTGTACTCGTTTTACAGTATTGAACTCACAGCGTTCGGTTTATGAGACTCTTGTCTTTAATACACCCCTTCCCCCCACCCCTTTTAATCTCATTCGCCATTTCTTCTATTGAATACAATCAACTGTGTTTTAGTATTATACTAGACGTTTTATCCAGTAGACGACACGCGAACAAAATAATATAATATAAAGCTAGTTCTTCTTTTTTTATTATTCACCATGTCATTTATAAGAATAGAATGGAAAAAAAACTGCTTATCCAGCAAGCAGATTGTTAAAATGAAGACATTGTTCAATAATGTCCCAACCGTCAGCTTACGATATAAATAAAAAAGATTTCGACATTGCTTTATATATTTCAGCTATCAGCTAAACCGTTGTATGTGTTTAAAATAAATATTAAACTACTTATTTCTTAAAATTAGTTGTATATTTTAATTTTTCGTTTAGAACAACTAATTAAAATGCTGTTTAACTAGCATGCTACAAACGGCCTTCGTTACCATAGGTTTTATTCATTGCATGGACTTATTCATTATGAAGATATGATTTCTTTATCGTAAGTTTATTTTTATTCTCGATTTATTCTAAAACAATTTGTACGGTGTCTTTCTTTTGTATGTGTTCTAAGAAAGACACATTGATAAACTTATTTACAACAACAACAACAACAACAACAACAACAACAACAACAACAAAATACACTATTTTGAAATTTCGATTTCGTAAAGTAATTATATAAAAAAATCCCTAGAAGTAGAAAGGTCTCTTACATACTTACACGGACAAAAGATGTGAATTTATGTAAGCAAGATCAAAGATGGTTACTTAGAAAAAATTAATTGGAATTATATTTCTGCATTCGTAAATTTTAAAAACACTAATAACATAATTTATATCTAATAAAAATAAATTCATCGTCTGTTGAATACGTCATGGAAAATGAAATTAATGTCGAAATGATATTCGCTTTTCATCAGTATGGATGATATCTGCAGATAAGTCCCTTTCATGAGAATACACATCACAAGAACTAATTGTACCGTGTCTTTCTTTCATATGTGTTTAAAAAATACACATTGGCAAACTCATTTACAACGAACATACGTTTTCTTAACAAAAATAAAAATACGATATTTTCAAATCTCGATTTTGCAAAGCAGTTAAAATAAGAAATAGAAAAAAATCGCCTATTACTTCCATAGACAAATATTATGAAATTTATTTAAGCAAGGTCAATGATAATTACTTAGAAAATGTTAATTGAAATTACGTTTCTGCATGCGCAAGTTTTAAACAAATTAATAACGAAAACTTTCTTTAATTTATAAGTTCAAATAAAATTAAATTATGTATCGGTTGAAAACGTCATGGAAATTTTTATTTCATTTTTTCATTAGCATCGATGTAAACTTCGAACTTTTTTCTTTATCTGACCCTTTCATTATAATACACGTCAGTGTCAAAAACAAATTGCTTCCTCCATTTTTAAGTAGGTTTCACATTGTTTTGCTAGTCTGTGTATAATATACAGTGACTGTATACTGAATTCTTATAGTGGCGAGAGGATAACTAAACAAAGAAAGAAGAAAGAAAGAAACAAAAATATTTTACTTGACCTGTGACTTATATTCTCACTTTATAAAGAGAGAAAGAGAGAGGGAGAGAGAGGGGGGGGAGGAGAAGGAGAGGGAGAGGGAGAGGGAGAGGGAGAGGAAGGACATGTGTAGTTTACGTTTTAAACAGCGTTAATATTTCATATCTGACGCCTTAAGTCAAGCTCTACACTTAGGGATAGAGGTTAACAGAGCCGTAATTATTTTTACTTCGAATTAAAAAATAATTGGGAGCGGCTCAAATGGTTTTGATGCCCGACGACGACACCATCGCGAAACTCGCTTTTAAATTAAAAGTCGCCGTGAAGCTACCGAGAGGAAGGACGATAATGCGATGGGTAGACGCCCTACACAATGATCTCTGGAAAACCGGCCTTCACTCGGACCAAGCCTGTGATTGTGCCAAGTGGGGGAAAAAGCCTTTTGGCTAAGATCAAAGTGTAGTATCTTTTCCGATGGATACTGCACGCCTGTCCTGTGCAGTTCTAGGAGGTCCACCCTCCCAGGCTTTGCCTCCCCTCTTTGGTGAGGAGTAAGTTTATTGATTACTGTCTGAGGCGCCCCTACCGGGGAATGCCGACGGGGCTGCCCAGGCAATTTTTAAATGGCCAGAGTGCTCACCTCTCGAGCGCTGGCTTTTCAAACCCCACTTTCTCGACCCGATCTTGGGTCACATCTTACTTGTGGGAGTAAGATAAAACTGGCCTTGTGCCTAACTCCTGGGGAGGAGTAAATAAAACCTCGCCGTAGCTCAGGACTAATGTACGAGAAGAAGAAAATATTTTTACGTTTATTTTTGTTTGTAATCCATGTCATTCATAGAACTTATTAACTATTTTAAGAAATATTACTGAATTAAAAGTTATAAATGTCCACACAACTTTTAGGATGTACTAGCTCTGAACGAAAAATTCAAAATGGCGTATTAGTGGGTTTCTCCCACGTGTGAGTTTGCTCTTTTCTTTGTTTTTTGTTTGGTTTCACCCCAAAATGAACCACTGTATAGTGTAGGTTTTTCAAGACACTTTAATCCAATAACGTTTTACTCTTTATGAATTTTTTCTGATGATTTTGTACTGTTGCAGAAACGATATTGACATAAAAATGTTGTTTGGCACAAGACAAATGAAACGACCGTAAAACAAAATGTTATGTTTTTTGGAAATGTGAAAAAATAAAAATAAAAATAATAAAATAAAAACATGGTTATTGGAATATAATATGAACCTGACTATATATATATATATATATATATATATATATATATATATATATATAATGCGTCGGGGTATGTTGAAAAGAAATCAATAAAGTGCTCTATTCTTTTAGGGAAATCGCTCAAGACAAAGCATGAAGCCACTTGATGTAATCAGCTAAAAAAAATACTACTTCAAACTCAAAACCTAGCTAACGATAACTGTTAAGTGGATAGATTCCATCCCAGAAAACAGCAATTCTTCCCCCTTTGTCAGAAACATCACTCATGGAATATGAGGACTACAGGACAAAATAAGGGAAGCGAGAGTTACGAGGCTGCCGAAGTAAACCCAAGGTCCACTTTCTACTCTCCTTTAATAATAAGATTATATGATTATTAGAATGCAAGAGCTAAAATACAAATGTATGTATTGTATAGTTTTTAAATAAATATTTTGTATATATATATATATATATATATATATATATATATATATATATATATATATATATATAAAGTTAAGAAAAAACTCAAACCAACATCTCAGCCATTTACATCATAATGGCCATTAAGTAACATCTGACGAATCTCGGCAGCTCGTATGAAACGAAATAAATTATAATGTAAATGACTGAGATGTTGGTTTGAGTTTTTTCTTTGCTCTGTATTGTATTGGGCTCTCTTACTCAAAATTCCCTACCAAATTACGCTATCCTTCACGGATCCAACACACACACACACACACACACACACACACACACACACACACATATATATATATATATATATATATATATATATATATATAATAGTTTTATTTATGTTTGTGTGAATAAAACTATTATATAAATATCTATTTATTATTGCGCACTATTATATTAACACAGACAACGATTCTTTGCATTTTAACCTGTGGATACAAACCTTACCTCGATTATATATACGAGACGTATATATTATTATTATTATTATTATTATTATTATTATTATTATTATTATTATTATTATTATTATTATTATTATTATTATTATGATTTACTCACTAGAAGTTCTCACACGACTTATTATCAGTGTTTTCTCATTGGCAATAACAAATGGTGTTCCCTGGAGACTGAGCGACAACAATAAGTCTCCCCAGATATCCAGCACTCTCCACCTCTTTCGATAACTGTTGTAGATCATTTTGTGTTATCGCAACAGCCGTTTCCCATTTATTTCTCACTAGCAACAACCGTTGGAATTCTCTAGAATTAGAATAGCAATAGGCCTCTCCAAGGTTCCAGTATTCTCCACACTCTTACAGTGGAGGTCTGAATGGTGCTTTTTCTCCTTTGTCAGATGGATGTTTATTTAGGAGGGGGGGAGCAGTTTATGGGATTTCTGGCAGTTTCAGTTCTCTTGGGCTCGTGTGATGTCTTTATATATTTTGTTCTATTTCTATTTCAAATTATCTGTGGCTCGTTAGCGTTCATTGCTTATGTGGGTTGGTTTCTGCATTCGAGGATTTTTCTTAAGATTTCAGCCGTTTTCATCATTGCCGATCATTGTATTATCTAAATCCTCCCTTTTATTCCAATTTCTACCAGTCTTTTTTCCAGTTTTTTCGGGGCTGTTCCTAGTGCTCCTACAATTACTTGTATTATAGTGATTTTCTTCATGTTCCATATTCCTCTCAGTTCTCTGGTAAGTTCCATGCATTTGCTTGTATATCTGACGACTCTTTTTCTAAATTCTCACAGAGGTATTAAGAAATATTAGAGAGTGGTTGAATCAATATAGAGTGAGAGGGGCGAGAGACATACATAGATACCTAAGAGAAAGATGGGTGACTTGATCAGTTAATTATAAGTTAGGGCTAATTAGAACAATAAAAACAAAAAGAATTTTTCAAACATAACTCAATCCCAGAACTAAGGCATATTTTAGCATGTATTTTGTGTTACTATAGCATATTAGGGAATCTTAGGGAAACAAACGTTGATTAACTCAGCTTTAGTATAATAATAGATTTATTCCGTTAAATTGTGTCACTCTGTCACAGTTGTTTTTCGGAGGGTAACAACACGGCCCGCCCTTAGTGTTTATAAAAAGCAATGATGGCAGCAACAGCCATAACAGCCAAATATATTTCCAAAAATTATGATGAAGAACAAAAAGAAATAAGTATAAAACCTATTGAATAAATTAGCGGCTGTCCATATGAGCTGTCAAAAACATAGTGTTGCCAAAAAAAAAAAAAATCCTAAATAATAAAAAAATTAATAATCAAAAAAAAAAGAAAAATCTGCATAAAAATATTCCAGAAAAAACACAGAATGTGGCACAAGGCCAATTTTGGCGATATGAAGATAGGTTGGGCATCAGTTATCTTAACATAACTTACATGTGTTAATAAAAATAAGATTCCCGAGTTCGACAGAAATATTCCTGAGTTCGAAGAGATACACCTGAAGAAGGCCGGCGCTTACAGCGGCCGAAACGTTGTGATGATAACACTCAAGATGAGAAATGTAGTCGGAATAACCAAAATTATACAAATGATCAATCCTCATCTCAAAAATTCAGAAATAAAAATAAAAACTCGTACTGTTTCTCCCAAAACAGATGGACTGTCTATCTTCTATTATTATATGAAATGAGTTAATCAACGTTTGTTTTTGTAAGGCTTTTCTCCTATATATTATAATCACATAAAATACATGTTAAAATATTCCTTGGTTTGGGAATTGAGGTTATGCTAGAAAAAAAACCTTCTATTTTTAATCATTCTTATTAGCTGTAATTTGCAATTAACTCACCCATCTCTTACTAAGTTTCTGTCTATTGCACTCTAGCTCTCTCTCTATTTACCCCCCCCCCTCGGTGCTGATTTTATACAGTTTCTATCACCCTCGCTTTCACCACTCATACTCTCTCTCTCTCTCTTTCTTTTTCTCTTTCTTTCTCTCTTTCTATTTGTTAACAGCCAAAGGTAATAAAGCTAAATAACTATGAAACAGAAGATTGGAATAGTCAATAGGGAATATCATCACATGTATTAATACTATTTAACCCATAGCTGTAGAAGAAAAGAGAGATAAAGAGAGATAGAGAAATAGAGAGAGACACAGAGAGAGGGAGAGAGAAGGAGAGAGAGAAAGAGAGAGAGAGAGCGAGAGAGAGCGAGAGAGAGCGAGAGAGCGAGTGAGTGAACACAGATAGAGAATGAGAAAGAGAGAGAGAGAAGGGAAAAGAGAAAGAGAGAGAGAGAAGGGAAAAGAGAAGGAGAGAGAAGAAGAAGAAGAAGAAGAGAGAGAGAGAGAGAGAGAGAGTGAACACACAGACTAACTTTGGATTTTGTCTTTTTATTTAAAAAAATTTAACTGGCTTTGTAAACATACTTTTTCCAGATTCAAACATCTTAACTTTAGCTTTCTAGTATATATATATATATATATATATATATATATATATATATATATATATATATATATGAATAGATGAAAGGATAAAATAATCTGACGGTATGAAATTAAAATGGAATAAGCGGAAGACCTAAAAATCTCAACGTTTCGCCCAAATGTCATATGGGCTTTGTCAAGAGCGAACGATAAAATGCAAAAAATGACAAAAGACGAGAAAGTCTATAAATTATGAGAAATATATATAGTGGTAGGGTTCATGTAGAGAGGGAAGATATGTAAATATGTATAGAGTCAAAAAAAAAAAAATTAGTAACGAGAAAGAAAAGAAAAGAATAAAGAGTAGAAAGGGGGTCAAAAGGAAGACTAATTCAAAACTCAGGGAATCAACCGGTGTCTAGATATATCTTGTTTTCATGAATAATTGCTTTTGATAGGTTAGGGGAGATGAAGTAGAATCCCATTCTCTGTTTAATTTTATTTGTGGAAAGGGCTATGAGTGCAGATTCAATTAGTCGACGTGTTGATTTATTATGTATTATCTTGATTAAAGTAGATTTATCAAAGTCAAAACAATTCCCATACTCCATAGTGTGAGCATATAAGGCGTTAAGCGTGTTGTTTGTTTAAATCGCTCTTTTATGCTCATAAATCCGCTTGTCCAGACTACGCTGCGTCTCCCCTATGTAGATCTTATTACAATCTAGACAAGAAAAGCTCTGCAAATTCACTCAAATTTCAAACAAGACATCTCATCAAACAGCCCTATAATAAATAGACATATAGCTCTACCGACTAACTCTAATAACAACTCCATTTACACAAAACTTAATAAACTAGGCATAAACATAACACAATTAACTTCAGCAAGTATTATAAATTTAATCAAAACATCTAAACTTAACACTACACCTAATGTCAAAGCTGGCATATACTCCATCCCTAGATTGTAATAAGATCTACATAGGGGAGACGTTACATCTAATACTTAAACTTACAAAATTGCAGGGTGTTATCCTGACATAGAAAGCAGCAAGATTCAGCGGGTGCATACATAGTCGATGAATGTTTGGTCCAGAACACACAAAGTAATGGCAGATGCACATGTGAAAAGCAATGTTACCACCCTCACTTCATTGATTTGCTGTTCTGCATTCGACACGTCTTTGTTTACCGTATGCAGATGCAGGCATAACAAGAGGATGATCGATCCGGATGCTGACTCCTCCTGGACTTTTACCAGAACCCTGTTAGTCGGGTGCCGGCCCTAATACTACTGAATGTCAGACCTGTTCGCCATGGACTCTGACACTGACACTACCATGTTTCCCCCGGCCCCTTCCATGGAAAGGAATTATTGGACTTTGATAGTTCAAGAATTATAATAATGATTTTTGTCCTTAGATGGACAGTTTTGTAGAAGACGATAATAAGGTTTGACTCGACCACAGCTATTATGACATTCGGTAGCTGAATAATCAGGTCGTCATTATGTTAGATAGTGAAGGGGACGAGAGGGAGAGGGCCCTAAATGGTGGCAGGAGCTAAAAGGAGAAGTCAGAAATAACGTCACTTTTATTTGGACTTGATTCTGTCTCTTGAATGTGCATCAACGATCGAACTAGTCGTGAGAATCGAGGGTCCCTGCAGCCGGCAGGGGACGGAAGAGGTGGGGGCGCAGTGTCGCCCAAATTATATTATGGTAAATCTCTCTCCAAGTAATTTTTTCTGGATCTCTCTCTCTCTCTCTCTCTCTCTCTCTCTCTTTCTCTTTCTCTCTCTCTCTCTCTCTCTCTCTCTCTCTCTCTCTCTCTCTCTCTCTCTCATACAAACTATATCCAGTTTCTGTCGTTGTATAGTTTTAAATAAAATGCTTTTAAAACCTAAGTCCGGCTTCCATGTGTTATCGTTTCAACAGCTGAGACACACAACCCAGCAGCGACGAAACCTGGGTACACACAACACGAAGGTAAGCAGTAGCTAACAGTTAGCAGGAGGACTACTGTTGTTGCTGTTGATGTTGTCATCATCATCGTAATTGTTGTTATTATTGAAGAAGAAGAAGAAGAAGAAGAATGAGGTTCTTCTCGTAGGTTTGAAGCACTCAATGTTCCTGAAGGATTTCAGATTATCTCCAACACTAAAGTCAACAAGGACCAGCATTTGCTCCAAGTCGTCGTTGAAGGTCGGCATCTGTAGGCATTAAATGGGGGATTCACATGCACCAATGCAACGTTGTTATTCTCACTTTGCATTGCAATAAATGAGTGAACGTCCTTGCTTGCTGTTGATTGTTCACAGACACATTGGCAAAAACGATCAGAGACTGCCGGATTCTGATGCGGGTGCCTACGGATTTCACCAGAGCCCCTTGATCCACTCTTAGGCCCTAATACTCTTGGGTGTCAGACCAATCCACCTTTGGTGGCCTTGTCAGGAACCAAAGATTCCGACGATATAATTGACACTACCTGTTGTCACTGACCTGTTGCATTGAGGAGAGAGTTGGACCATGGCTATCGTAAGAAGAAGGCCTGTCAACTGAGTTGAGATTTTATGATGACGTCATTGATAGTGGTAGTAAGAACCACTACCAATGCTGACCAGAAGACTTCGGAATGCTTAACGCGCATGCGTCCATCTGTAATCAGAGCAAGTAATCAAGACAAGCAGACTCACGTCCATAGGATTATTCATTCACTTGGAAATCATTGTTAACTTGTTCCTGCTATTGTGACTTTATTCCTCTGCCAATAACACGGCTACCCTCCTAAGGATTATTCATTCACTTGGAAATCATTGTTAACTTGTTCCTGCTATTGTGACTTTATTCCTCTGCCAATAACACGGCTACCCTCCTAAGGATTATTCATTCACTTGGAAATCATTGTTAACTTGTTCCTGCTATTGTGACTTTATTCCTCTGCCAATAACACGGCTACCCTCCTAAGGATTATTCATTCACTTGGAAATCATTGTTAACTTGTTCCTGCTATTGTGACTTTATTCCTCTGCCAATAACACGGCTACCCTCCTAAGGATTATTCATTCACTTGGAAATCATTGTTAACTTGTTCCTGCTATTGTGACTTTATTCCTCTGCCAATAACACGGCTACCCTCCTAAGGATTATTCATTCACTTGGAAATCATTGTTAACTTGTTCCTGCTATTGTGACTTTATTCCTCTGCCAATAACACGGCTACCCTCCTCAGGATTATTCATTCACTTGGAAATCATTGTTAACTAGTTCCTTTTTCCAAACGTATTTCCTAAAAATGATCACATTTTCAGAGACCTGACGTGAGTGAAAAAGTCAATGGCGATTTCGTCTTTTCCGGTTGATTTTGACTATGAATGGCTGATAAAAATGGATGTCTTAAAGTCTTAAAAAAATAAATTATAATTTTATTTTGGGATAAAAATACAATTTTAGACTAATTAATAACTTTCGTCCAAAATGTGTCCGAAGATCCAACGAAATAAGCAAGATATTCAAATAATATATTGTAAATTAACTGTCTGTTTGGAAAAAAAAAATCCCCCTCCCCCTCAAAAAAATTAATGACTGTTTCAATTTATTACAAATTCTTACTATATTGTAAATAAACTGTTCGGTGTGCAAAAAAAAAAAACACACACACACACATTTTAATTTATTTCAATAAATGTTCTATTAATTAATTATTTTGAATTATTGATTTTGTGTTAGTTTAATGAATTTGTAATCTTTCATGTTTGATTCACTTTTCATGTTTGATTTACTTTTAAGTTTAAAAAATCAAGAAACATTTGTTTTTTCGGAAATGAGAGCAACTCTTATCAAATTATTCAGTTAAAACTAATGACAATGAAATGTTCATATAAAGAATAAAACTGCCTAAGAATAAGGATTTGTCTTCTTCAAACCAAGAGATATTTCCATGCAGCATAACTGATACTAGTATTTTCATTCGATGTAGACCAGGTTGTCATAACAATCAACTCAAACATTAAAAATAATCCGGAAAGAATGGATTTATTTAAAGAATAAATATCAAATCAGAGAAATTATTTTTCAAAGAAAATCTTTCATGTTTTAAAAATTAAAAAAATTATGACAACACCATTTTATTATTAAGTATTAATTTAATGTTTGTTGTTCTGCCTACGCAAATTACACGAAATATTACATTTTCACTAAGATTTCTAATAAAGTAATGGGTTAATTATATTCCGTGATCGTTACTTAATAAATTATTGAAATTTCATTAAAATTGGTTGATTTCCTGAATTTTGATGAATTTTTAAATGAAGGGAGTGGTCAAAATGCTCATCGGCTGACTGTTCGACAGATACCGTTGTTACTTCAGAGCATGACGTCATTTTCCAGCGCTCAAGCCTCCTTTATTGCGATGGCCGTGGTTGTACTGTGTAAATCTCTATGTGAATCAGCAACTATTTCTTTCAAATTATACATCAAATGACAAAAACAATTAAAGAAAGATATCATTTAAAACAACTTGTATACAGTTGAAAATAAAATTATAAGAACCTCTATAAAGATTTAATTATTTAAAAATAAGAACAATGAAGTGTTGTCAAGTCGATCTGCGCGTTTAGTGATGAAAATGTTATTCTAAATTTAAGTGTGACAAACTGACAGACTGACGGATAGACAACGCCTGTTCTAGAAACGCATGGATGCATCTAAAAGTGCCATTTAAAACATAAGCGTGAGAGACTGACAAAAATACTATTTCAAACTGAAGCATGACAGACCAACGAAAATTTTATTTCAAACTGAAGCGTGACAGACCAACAAAAATACTATTTCAAACTGAAGCATGACAGACCAACGAAAATTCTATTTCAAACTGAAGCATGACAGACTAACGAAAATACTATTTAAAACTGAAGCATGACAGACCAACGAAAATTCTATTTCAAACTGAAGCATGACAGACCAACGAAAATACTATTTAAAACTTAAACATGACAGACCAACGAAAATTTTATTTGAAACTGAAGCATGACAGACCAACGAAAATGTTATTTAAAACTTAAACATGACAGACCAACGAAAATACTATTTCAAACTGAAGCAGGACAGACCAACGAAAATTTTATTTAAAACTTAAACATGACAGACAACGAAAATTGTATTTCAAACTGAAGCATGACAGACCAACGAAAATTTTATTTCAAACTGAAGCATGACAGACCAACGAAAATTTTATTTAAAACTGAAGCATGACAGACCAACGAAAATTTTATTTCAAACTGAAGCATGACAGACCAACGAAAATTTTATTTAAAACTGAAGCATGACAGACCAACGAAAATTTTATTTCAAACTGAAGCATGACAGACCAACGAAAATTCTATTTCAAACTTAAACATGACAGACCAACGAAAATTTTATTTCAAACTGATACATGACAGACCAATGAAAATTTTATTTAAAACTGAAGCATGACAGACCAACGAAAATTTTATTTCAAACTTAAACATGACAGACCAACGAAAATTTTATTTCAAACTTAAACATGACAGACCAACGAAAATTTTATTTAAAACTGAAGCATGACAGACCAATGAAAATTTTATTTAAAACTGAAGCATGACAGACCAACGAAAATTCTATTTCAAACTGAAGCATGACAGAACAAACGAAAATTTTATTTCAAACTTAAACATGACAGACCAACGAAAATTTTATTTAAAACTGAAGCATGACAGACCAATGAAAATTTTATTTAAAACTGAAGCATGACAGACTAATGAAAATTTTATTTAAAACTGAAGCATGACAGACCAACGAAAATTCTATTTCAAACTGAAGCATGACAGACCAACGAAAATACTATTTCAAACTGAAGCATAACAGACCAACGAAAATACTATTTAAAACTGAAGCGTGACAGACCAACGAAAATTCTATTTCAAACTGAAGCGTGACAGACCAACAAAAATACTATTTCAAACTGAAGCATGACAGACCAACGAAAATTCTATTTCAAACTTAAGCATGAAAGACCAACGAAAATACTATTTCAAACTGAAGCGTGACAGACCAACGAAAATTTTATTTCAAACTGAAGCGTGACAGACCAACAAAAATACTATTTCAAACTGAAGCATGACAGACCAACGAAAATTCTATTTCAAACTGAAGCATGACAGACTAACGAAAATACTATTTTAAAACTGAAGCATGACAGACCAACGAAAATTCTATTTCAAACTTAAACATGACAGACCAACGAAAATACTATTTCAAACTGAAGCATGACAGACCAATGAAAATTTTATTTAAAACTGAAGCATGACAGACTAATGAAAATTTTATTTAAAACTGAAGCATGACAGACCAACGAAAATTCTATTTCAAACTGAAGCATGACAGACCAACGAAAATTTTATTTCAAACTGAAGCATGACAGACCAACGAAAATTTTATTTCAAACTTAAACATGACAGACCAACGAAAATTTTATTTCAAACTGAAGCATGACAGACCAATGAAAATTTTATTTAAAACTGAAGCATGACAGACCAACGAAAATTCTATTTCAAACTGAAGCATGACAGAACAAACGAAAATTTTATTTCAAACTTAAACATGACAGACCAACGAAAATTTTATTTCAAACTGAAGCATGACAGACCAATGAAAATTCTATTTCAAACTGAAGCATGACAGACCAACGAAAATTCTATTTCAAACTGAAGCATGACAGACCAATGAAAATTTTATTTAAAACTGAAGCATGACAGACCAACGAAAATTTTATTTCAAACTGAAACATGACAGACCAACGAAAATACTATTTCAAACTGAAGCATAACAGACCAACGAAAATACTATTTAAAACTGAAGCGTGACAGACCAACGAAAATTCTATTTCAAACTGAAGCGTGACAGACCAACAAAAATACTATTTCAAACTGAAGCATGACAGACCAACGAAAATTCTATTTCAAACTTAAGCATGAAAGACCAACGAAAATACTATTTCAAACTGAAGCATGACAGACCAACGAAAATTTTATTTCAAACTGAAACATGACAGACCAACAAAAATACTATTTCAAACTGAAGCATGACAGACCAACGAAAATTCTATTTCAAACTGAAGCATGACAGACTAACGAAAATACTATTTTAAAACTGAAGCATGACAGACCAACGAAAATTCTATTTCAAACTGAAGCATGACAGACAAACGAAAATACTATTTAAAACTTAAACATGACAGACAACGGAAATTCTATTTCAAACTGAAGCAGGACAGACCAACGAAAATTTTATTTTAAACTTAAACATGACAGACAACGAAAATTTTATTTCAAACTGAAGCATGACAGACCAAGAAAATTTTATTTAAAACTGAAGCATGACAGACCAACGAAAATTTTATTTAAAACTGAAGCATGACAGACCAACGAAAATTCTATTTCAAATTGAAGCATGACAGACCAACGAAAATTTTATTTCAAACTGAAGCATGACAGACCAACGAAAATTTTATTTCAAACTTAAACATGACAGACCAACGAAAATTTTATTTAAAACTGAAGCATGACAGACCAATGAAAATTTTATTTAAAACTGAAGCATGACAGACCAACGAAAATTCTATTTCAAACTGAAGCATGACAGAACAAACGAAAATTTTATTTCAAACTTAAACATGACAGACCAACGAAAATTTTATTTCAAACTGAAGCATGACAGACCAATGAAAATTCTATTTCAAACTGAAGCATGACAGACCAACGAAAATTCTATTTCAAACTGAAGCATGACAGACCAATGAAAATTTTATTTAAAACTGAAGCATGACAGACCAACGAAAATTTTATTTCAAACTGAAACATGACAGACCAACGAAAATACTATTTCAAACTGAAGCATAACAGACCAACGAAAATACTATTTAAAACTGAAGCGTGACAGACCAACGAAAATTCTATTTCAAACTGAAGCGTGACAGACCAACAAAAATACTATTTCAAACTGAAGCATGACAGACCAACGAAAATTCTATTTCAAACTTAAGCATGAAAGACCAACGAAAATACTATTTCAAACTGAAGCATGACAGACCAACGAAAATTTTATTTCAAACTGAAACATGACAGACCAACAAAAATACTATTTCAAACTGAAGCATGACAGACCAACGAAAATTCTATTTCAAACTGAAGCATGACAGACTAACGAAAATACTATTTTAAAACTGAAGCATGACAGACCAACGAAAATTCTATTTCAAACTGAAGCATGACAGACAAACGAAAATACTATTTAAAACTTAAACATGACAGACAACGGAAATTCTATTTCAAACTGAAGCAGGACAGACCAACGAAAATTTTATTTTAAACTTAAACATGACAGACAACGAAAATTTTATTTCAAACTGAAGCATGACAGACCAAGAAAATTTTATTTAAAACTGAAGCATGACAGACCAACGAAAATTTTATTTAAAACTGAAGCATGACAGACCAACGAAAATTCTATTTCAAATTGAAGCATGACAGACCAACGAAAATTTTATTTCAAACTTAATCATGACAGACCAACGAAAATACTATTTCAAACTGATGTATGACAGACCAACGAAAATTCTATTTCAAACTAAAGCAAGACAGACCAACGAAAATTCTATTTCAAACTGAAGAAGGACAAACCAACAAAATTTTTATCTCAAACTGAAGCATGACACACCAATCAACTGATATCGTCTCTTATGGTGATTCTTGGGCACATCTAACATGTGTTTATTTAATCCGTACATATAGCGATGAAAATGGTATTTCAAATTTAGGTGTGACAGACCATTGAACATGTGATTTCATGCTTAAACATGACAGACTAAGAAAATTTCTATTTCTGCACACTTTGCAACGCTAATTTTATTTTTAACCGAAGCATGACATACTGGTAAACTACTGGTAAATTTTTAACCGCAGCATGACATACTGGTAAATTAACAGACAAATCCTCTTATTTCCCAAATGATTTTTAATGCGGCTTTTTTTTTAAATATACGGCTCGTTCAATTGAAAGCAAATCCTGTATTGAGTTCTCTGTGGATGGTCTAATTTTAATTAATTTTCTTGCATGTGTACACAATGTGATGATGTGTGGAAGTGAAACCTGGCCAGTGAGGATTGAGGACAGGCGTTGCATGGAGAGACATGATATGAGAATGATGCGGTGGATGGATGATGTAAGTCTTAAAGAAAGACTTAGATCTGATGAGCTCAGAGGAAGATTAAATCTGGACAGTATAGGGAGATGAGTGCAGAATAGTAGACTTGTATGGTATGGCCACGTTGAGAGAATCGATGAAAGTTCTTCGGTTAGTAGATGTAGAACAGTTGAGGCAGCAGGGTCAGCTTAATCTCTGATTTTAATGGAATGCAAACTATTGCGAAAAAAGCCATAAGGGTTAGTATCATTATATGTTGATTGTAATCTTTGTAAGGAGACATAAAATAATGCAAAACGATTCTGGGATATGTACTCTTTTAGTTCAGTATATATGCAAGTGAATGAAAGAATCAGAAGCAGCTGAGTGAAGTATTAGTATCGTTTCTAATATAAACAAGATGGCAACTGCTTTTCCAATTACTTTAATTATAAAAGTTCTAGTAGACAGAGTACCCCTACCTCAAAAAAATTACAACATTTTGTTTTTTGATGGTTTTATGTTAGGCTGGGTCTAGTCTACAACATACAAAAAGTTGGACAAGATTCGAGTATGGGAATGTTTCAAATTTCGAATATGACTTCTTTTGGTTTACAAGTCATTTTCCATTTACATGTGAAGCACTAACTCGGTCAGTTTTCATGATAAATCAATAAATCTTGGATTTTTACTTGTTTTCAGGGTCAATCTTTCACATGAAAAGGATTACCAGTGATGCCAAATAAACCCTTATACCATATCTAGGGGTACCATACCCCTAAACCCCTCATTACATCCACATTGGTAACCGTACCCCTAAACCTCTTATTGCACTCACCCAGGTTCACAAACAGGAATATGGGTGATTATTTTTATATGGGTACCAGTGGTGAATTATTACTTTCTTCAATTAATCGGGCCCTTTACCTCTGTATATAAATGAAATTGTTCTATAGAGTATAGGATTCCTGAGAAAACAACTGAAACACTCAAAGAGACCACGTTTTGTCCCATCAAAAACTGCGCTCACAAACAATTCACTAGCTCCATATACTAATACACATATATTTTTGTATATTTTCAGGGTCAAACATGAGTTCAGCCGCCAGTAGAGAAACTTGTCCTTTATGCGAACAGGTTATGAATTAAGTTTAATCTCGCATTTATGGACTGAATGGGGGGGGGGGGGGAGGGGAGTTTCATGATCTTCTTCCCATTGTATGTTGTTGTTCACTTTCTATTGTTAGTCAAGGTCGATTTTACAGCTTGTAGTGCAATGTCACATGAATACTGGGCTCTCATTAATTCGGTCTCTCTGAAGATGCAGAAAAATGACTGTGCTATGACTCGGTGGAATTGTGGTGTGCATCTTGACGACAGAGTCAGAGGATGACGGTACCCAGACTGAAGCCAGCTCTACATTAAAACCGTCTGCGGTGGTATGAACTTGTTGAACGAAGCTCTAGATGGCTAAACAGATGTACATACATCTCAGTTTAGGGTCATCTAGGAAAAGGCAGGCCAAAGAAGATTTGGAGTCACCTCAAGCATGAAAACTGGCATAAATGATCGAATTCCATCGAGAAAATTATTTCCTGCCGCCATGGCCAATGTGTACTCTACATCTGATGTGGAAAAGAAATGCTAATTGACAAAGACAAAAAACAAATTTCAAAAGTTTACATTATTTTATCAAAATCAAAATTAATTCACGAAGCTCAAAAACTTAGCCGCTCACTTGATGCTAATAATCCACAATGTATTCTCAGTTTATTTCGAAAAGTTTTAGACATATGTGTTGCTGAATCGAAGCCGATCCTTCTTTACCAAATCTTTCAAGCAGGCACAGAAACGTATCTGTAATTTGATTGGCCTCCACCCTTTCTTCTTCTCTCTCACAGGCGTTACTACTACTACTACTACTACTACTACTACTACTACTACTACTACTACTGCTCTTAGTCTTTTCTATAAATACTATCATGCCATGTGTTCTTCAGAATTGTCTGATCTTTTCCCTGCTTCCCTGTTTCCAGCTCGTTTGACTCGTTGGTCTCCATCAATTCGCTGTTTTGATAACTAATGAGGTAATACAGATTCCCATTCCAGTGGTTTCTTTCCAAGAACTGCAGGCTTGTGGAACTCTCTTTCTGATGACTGTTTTCCTCCTACCTACAGCCTTTGTCTGGTCTTTTCAAGACCTAGGCCAATAGACATCTCCTGACTTTGCGATAATCATCTTTCGTTCTTGTTAGCTCCTTACATCAAGTGGCTTCATGCCTCAGCTCAAATAAAAACTTACTCAAATTTGATAATAATCAGTTCACCTGAGAAATTTTATGTCAAAAACATTCATTCAGTTTCTGAAGGACATTTCTTAGCAGACAGATCGACGATCCAGATCAGATTTAGTTGCTGATTACTTCAGTTTTCTTTCCTGACCCCCCCCCCCCCCAATTCCTCATTCTGGATTCAGTGAAGCATTTCCACTGCATTTCACTTCAGTGTTTTACAATGGAGACACCATTGTTCAGATTATACAACTCTCCTTTCTTTTTCTGAACACCTCTATGAGCAAACAACTCTAGTTTCGTCTCTACTGATCAAATCACATATTTCCTGTATGTGTCATCCTATTTCACCCACTGAATGTCCTTAGCATATTTCAGTTTCGCTTGAAACTGTTTCTTCTGCACATGTCGAACTTTCTGTGTCCTTCTGTTCCATTTCTGTGCAAACTTTTTATCACCCATCTTTTGTAACTTCCATATCAAACTTGGCTAACTCAGTTTCTCTATATACTAATGAGTCACAACTTACCAAGGCTCAAAGGCCACTCGAGAATAAGTGTTAATAAGATTGTCAGTTGGACGATGAACAATACTGTGAGAGGATTAGAAACAATGAGTGGAATGGGTTAGGGTAAGCATGAGGGGTTAGGGTTAGGGTTAGGGTTAGGGGTTAGGATTAGGGTTAGAGTTAGAGGTTAGGGTTAGGGTTAGGGTTTAGGGCGTAGGGTTAACGGTTAGGGGTTAGGGGTTAGGGGTTAGGGTTAGGGTTAGGGGTTAGGGTTAGGGGTTAGGGTTAGGGGTTAGGGGTTAGGGGTTAGGAGTTGGGGTTAGGGGTTGGGGTTAGGGTTAGGGGTTAGGGGTTAGGGTTAGGGTTAGGGTTAGAGTTAGGGTTAGGGTTAGGGGGTAGGGTTAGGGGGTAGGATTAGGGGTTAGGGGTTAGTGGTTAGGGTCAGGGTTAGGGTTATGGTTATGGTTAGGGTAGGTTAGGGGTAGGGTTAGGGTTAGGGTTAGGGTTTGATTACTTAAGAAGATGGCCCGATAAGTATTTGTTAACATTAGGCTTGAAGACATCTATATCGTAGTCAAAAGGGAAGCAGTTCCATATTATTGTATTCTGCAGATGGGACGTTCTTGGAAAGAAACTTTGTTCATGGAAATTCAGAGGAAAAAAGTAAATTTCTTTGCAATGCTGGTAGCTGCGAATGTTTTACAGGGGTACGAAAGATTGTAGAGCGGAGTAAATACGATGAAAATAATGATGGGATAGAGAAAGATTAGCAACGTCTCTTCTGTGGGAAAGGAATGCTAGGGGATAGAAGAGATCATCCCCACTAGACTACGAAGTCAGTTTTCTACGATCATTCTACCAGTCTAGAAACTACTCGACTCTAGATGGAACCTTCTACCTGAATAAGAGTCAGATTCGGCCCCAAAATGGAGTACTGCTGCCACATCTGGGGAGGTGTCGCTCAGAGCCCCACTCTTTCTCGCCTTGACAAAGTACAAAATCGACTTCGCAATCTAGTGGGAGATGATTTCTCTTTCTTGCACCCCTTTCTCACACAAGAGACATTGGTAGTCTTTCCTTACTCTATCTGTATTTCCATCAAAGATGCTCGACCGAGCTTCAAGCTCTAGTCAGTCCCCCCCCCCCTTGTGAAACTTTCTCAACAAGAACTCGTCTTCTACCAACACTGCAAAGAACTTCCCTTTCTTCCTCTGTGTACTTAAAAGCAAACGTTACTTCCATGAACAGAGTTTCTTTCCAAGAACTTCCCACCTGTAGAACACGTTACTGTGGGAATATTTTCCTACAGACTACAACATGGTCGTTTTAGAGCCCAATGTTAACAAATATCTGTCGAGTCATCCTGTGAAGTAATCATAGCTCTAAATCCTTTCATAGTACTGTTTCATAATCGAACTGAAAATTTATCCTCGAGTGGCTTTTGGCCTTGGTAAGCGGTGAACCATTCATATTAAAAAAATAATATTACCATCAGCCTTCTTTTTGGCTCATTTTTTTTTTTCATTATGATAATTTGCCTTATTTCACTTAGATTAAGTGACATCGGATTTAAAATTGGATTTGTAAGAGATGTATACCCATTTTCCCACATTTTCGTTTAACTGTTTGTGCAGCAAGAATGAATGTGTGTTATTTTTCAAGACATGCACCTTTTCCACCTGCCACGTCTGCTTTGGCGCCACATTTAGAACATCTGTGAGAGACACCTGCAAACATTCTTTTGTTTCATTTTTTATACACAGGCTGCTCCACACACACACACACACACACACACACACACACACACACACACACACACACAGACACACACACACACACACACACACACAAAGAAACACCAAAAAAAAAAAAATTGAATCAGTTTGTGTTTAGAGACGAGATGTGCACCCAAATGTACCATGACATAAACCAAATAATGAGATGAAATGAATAGACATTGCCAACATAGCCAACAAAGGTCCATACATCCAAGAACGTTGTCTCATTGCTGAGAACCAATATGCAGGACTTCCTTGAACCCAGCGAATGCCCATCCAAACGCCCAGACCTCAATTCAACTGAGTCTGCCATTTGGAATTTACTAGATCACTGACAGAAAATCCTTAAAAACTCTGTTACTAGACGGAAGCTTGGAACACTATGCTGCTTGAAATCATCCAAACGGCGATTGTAGTTGGTTATATCGTTGATAGAAACTTGAAGTCATTCAAAGGGCGACTAGACTTTGACTGGATCGTCTACGTCATTGTGCAGCTATTCACGGCAAGCACATTGAACATTTCATTTGCGTTTTTCTATTGTTTTACCAACGTCTGCTTTCTATTTCCAACATTGATATATGTTCATGCAATAGTTCTCAGAGGTAAAATCTTGTAAAATTAATATTATCTCTGAATATTTCCTCGGTATAAAACAAAATATTTTTTATTAATTCTTAAGAAATATTTAAGCGTTTTTAAATTTCTATTCCTAATTTTTAAATTTCTATTCCTAATTTTTAAATTTCTATTCCTAAATTTTAAATTTCTATTCCTAAATTTTAAATTTCTATTCCTAATTTTTAAATTTCTATTCCTAAATTTTAAATTTCTATTCCTAATTTTTAAATTTCTATTCCTAAATTTTAAATTTCTATTCCTAATTTTTAAATTTCTATTCCTAATTTTTAAATTTCTATTCCTAATTTTTAAATTTCTATTCCTAAATTTTAAATTTCTATTCCTAATTTTTAAATTTCTATTCCTAATTTTTAAATTTCTATTCCTAATTTTTAAATTTCTATTCCTAAATTTTAAATTTCTATTCCTAATTTTTAAATTTCTATTCCTAATTTTTAAATTTCTATTCATAATTTTTAAATTTTATTCTTAATTTTAAAATTTCTATTCCTAAATTTTAAATTTCTATTCCTAATTTTTAAATTTCTATTCCTAAATTTTAAATTTCTATTCCTAATTTTTAAATTTCTATACCTAATTTTTAAATTTCTATTCCTAATTTTTAAATTTCTATTCCTAATTTTTAAATTTCTATTCCTAAATTTTAAATTTCTATTCCTAATTTTTAAATTTCTATTCCTAAATTTTAAATTTCTATTCCTAATTTTTAAATTTCTATTCCTAATTTTTAAATTTCTATTCCTAATTTTTAAATTTCTATTCCTAATTTTTAAATTTCTATTCCTAATTTTTAAATTTCTATTCATAATTTTTAAATTTCTATTCCTAATTTTTAAATTTCTGTTGTGGGGTACAAATCACCCCTATTGAAGAACTAATGGAAGCAACCATCTATAATAAATACCATGGTTGCAAAGACTCAAACAGATGACACTCCTATCATGTGAGTGTCCACGTGTGGTATCTGTTCCGATGGATACTACACCCTATAGACCGGTGTTGTCTTGGCCTTCGGGGGCATGATTCTGCCGGTCTATGGGTCTGTCCTGTGCAGTTCTAGGAGGTCCACCCTCCCAGGCTTTGCCTCTCCTCTTTGGGGAGGAGTAAGTTGATAGCTTACTGCCTGAGGCGCCCCTACCGGGGAATGCCGACGGGGCTGTCCAGGCAATTTTTAATGGCTAAAGCGCTCACGTTCTCGGGCGCTGGCTTTTCAAATCCCACTTTCCGACCTTGTGTCACATACTCCTAATGTGGGTAGGTGTTAAATATCGAGGACATTCCTATTTTGTGAGTGTCCACGTGTGGTATCTGTTCCGATGGATACTACACCCTATAGACCGGTGTTGTCTTGGCCTTCGGGGCATGATTCCGCCGGTGTATGGGTCTGTCCTGTGCAGTTCTAGGAGGTCCACCCTCCCAGGCTTTGCCTCTCCTCTTTAGGGAGGAGTAAGTTGATAGCTTACTGCCTGAGGCGCCCCTACCGGGGAATGCCGACGGGGCTGTCCAGGCAATTTTTAATGGCTAAAGCGCTCACGTTCTCGGGCGCTGGCTTTTCAAATCCCACTTTCCGACCTTGTGTCACATACTCCTATAGTGGGTAGGTGTTAAATATCGAGGACATTCCTATTTTGTGAGTGTCCACGTGTGGTATCTGTTCCGATGGATACTACACCCTATAGACCGGTGTTGTCTTGGCCTTCGGGGCATGATTCCGCCGGTCTATGGGTCTGTCCTGTGCAGTTCTAGGAGGTCCACCCTCCCAGGCTTTGCCTCTCCTCTTTGGGGAGGAGTAAGTTGATAGCTTACTGCCTGAGGCGCCCCTACCGGGGAATGCCGACGGGGCTGTCCAGGCAATTTTTAATGGCTAAAGCGCTCACGTTCTCGGGCGCTGGCTTTTCAAATCCAACTTTCCGACCTTGTGTCACATACTCCTATAGTGGGTAGGTGTTAAATATCGAGGACATTCCTATCATGTGAGTGTCCACGTGTGGTATCTGTTCCGATGGATACTACACCCTATAGACCGGTGTTGTCTTGGCCTTCGGGGCATGATTCCGCCGGTCTATGGGTCTGTCCTGTGCAGTTCTAGGAGGTCCACCCTCCCAGGCTTTGCCTCTCCTCTTTGGGGAGGAGTAAGTTGATAGCTTACTGCCTGAGGCGCCCCTACCGGGGAATGCCGACGGGGCTGTCCAGGCAATTTTTAATGGCTAAAGCGCTCACGTTCTCGGGCGCTGGCTTTTCAAATCCTACTTTCCGACCTTGTGTCACATACTCCTATAGTGGGTAGGTGTTAAATATCGAGGACACTCCTATCATGTGAGTGTCCACGTGTAGTATCTGTTCCGATGGATACTACACCCTATAGACCGGTGTTGTCTTGGCCTTCGGGGCATGATTCCGCCGGTCTATGGGTCTGTCCTGTGCAGTTCTAGGAGGTCCACCCTCCCAGGCTTTGCCTCTCCTCTTTGGGGAGGAGTAAGTTGATAGCTTACTGCCTGAAGCGCCCCTACCGGGGAATGCCGACGGGGCTGTCCAGGCAATTTTTAATGGCTAAAGCGCTCACGTTCTCGGGCGCTGGCTTTTCAAATCCCACTTTCTGACCTTGTGTCACATACTCCTATAGTGGGTAGGTGTTAAATATCGAGGACATTCCTATCATGTGAGTGTCCACGTGTGGTATCTGTTCCGATGGATACTACACCCTATAGACCGGTGTTGTCTTGGCCTTCGGGGCATGATTCCGCCGGTCTATGGGTCTGTCCTGTGCAGTTCTAGGAGGTCCACCCTCCCAGGCTTTGCCTCTCCTCTTTGGGGAGGAGTAAGTTGATAGCTTACTGCCTGAAGCGCCCCTACCGGGGAATGCCGACGGGGCTGTCCAGGCAATTTTTAATGGCTAAAGCGCTCACGTTCTCGGGCGCTGGCTTTTCAAATCCCACTTTCCGACCTTGTGTCACATACTCCTATAGTGGGTAGGTGTTAAATATCGAGGACATTCCTATTCATGTTTTACCGCATGGTAGGAATCCGGTCATTTCCTACCACATTTAGTGGCGTTACTGTATTGCTATGAATAAATACATTGTATATTTTAACCTGTCACAATTTGTGGTTGTTATCTTTGTGACCCCTAGCACGGGTCTACAACAATTTCTATAACTAATTTTAAAATTTCTATTCCTAAATTTTAAATTTCTATTCCTAATTTTTAAATTTCTATTCATAATTTTTAAATTTCTATTCCTAATTTTTTAATTTCTATTCCTAATTTTTTAATTTCTATTCCTAATTTTTAAATTTCTATTCATAATTTTTAAATTTCTATTCCTAATTTTTAAATTTCTATTCCTAATTTTTTAATTTCTATTCATAATTTTTAAATTTCTATAACTAATTTTTAAATTTCTATTCCTAATTTTTAAATTTCTATTCCTAATTTTTAAATTTCTATTCATAATTTTTAAATTTCTATTCATAATTTTTACATTTCTATTCATAATTTTTACATTTCTATTCATAATTTTTACATTTCTATTCATAATTTTTAAATTTCTATTCATAATTTTTAAATTTCTATTCATAATTTTTTAATTTCTATTCATAATTTTTAAATTTCTATTCATAATTTTTTAATTTATATTGTTGGTAAAACGGCCATAACAAGGAGAATATTTTTTAAAAACATTTTTAAAACCTGGACAACGCAATTTATTTATGTTTTTTTAAAATAAATTATTTATTTACTGTAAAAACATGAGTACTTTCGGTGATATACACCCTTGTCAAAAGTATACATATATTTTTTATCTTCTTTTTTGTTTAATCCTCCTTGATTGAGACATATTTATTGCAGGCAAGTTGAAATTCGTCTTGATTTTATCGACGATTAATGTTAATATGCCGCTGTGTGTAGCATGCGGTTACGTGAATAAGATAGTTTGAAAAGTCACACATGGAAGCGTTGGTGAAACGGCAATAACAAAGAGAATATTTTAAATATATATATATATATATATATATATATATATATATATATATATATGTAAAGGAGTAAGGCTACCAACACTTGTAAAAAGTTTTTTTCAACATTGATTTATTATTTTGTTATTTTATCATTTTATCATTTTATATAACGCGTTTCCAGCGGTGGTCCACTATCATCAGATATGTAAATCCATTTGAAGAAATGTCTTTCGATTTGAAAGAGTGTTGTTTCATTTGAGGAAATGTGTTATTGTTTAGCGTTTTTCGCATGTATGGGTCTGTGGGTGTGTGTGTGCATGTGATTTGATATTTTTATATCTTTTATTTTTATTTTTTATTTTTATTTTTTTCTGCTTCTCTATGTCAAAGTCGTGTGTGTTTATTAAGTACGTATTATTTCGACCTTTATTTTATCGGTCATCTCCGTTTCTGGGAGTGCTTGGATTTTCTTTTGAAAATTTTTTTTTTATTGCCCTGTCATCAAATTGGCTGTTGTGTCCGTGTGCCCGCGCGTGTGCGTGCGGTTAGTTCTGAATCTTGTACATAGGTGAGCGATAAACATACACACCCACACACACACAAACACACACACACACACACACACACACACACATACACAGGCGTATGGTTAGATAGATGGTAGAGAAAAGTTGATAGAAGATGCGGTCTGTATGGTGTGTAGTTTGAGTTACGATCTGTTCAATGCTGGATTGGATTTAAATAAAAAGTTTGTTCTTGTGTTAGTAAGTATGCGTAATCTCGGCTTTGAAAAATTAGCATTATTTTAAATTTTCCTCCGTTGCATGAGTGCACATGTTACGAGACGAATAATTTACGGTTTTCTTTGATTTTGATGTTGCTTGAATGTATTATTAAATGTTTTGGTGGCACCTATGTAAGATTCGTTACATATGTACATTCTAGCACATAGACAACGTTCTTGGAGGTGCAGTTAAGGTCTTTTTTATTGTGAATGTTTGTGTTGGGTTTTTAAATGTGTATGAGTTCCCCTCTATTATTATGTCACAGACCCCACATCTTTCCTTGCTGCATTTTGTGACCCTTTGTATTGTGTGTTGGTTGAGTTTGGATGAGGAGGTCTTTGTCACTGACTATAGTACAGATCTTACGTGCTAGGGAGTAAGGTATAGATTTTAAGCAGCTTTTGGGGAGATGGCTTCTAAAATGGAGATATTGTTGGGTGTCTGTGGGTTTGTGGTACGTGGCTGTGATTATGTAATTGTTTTTAATTTTAATTAGTACATCTAGGAAGGGTAGTTCTATGTGACTGTGTTCAATGGTGAATTTAATTTGGGGGTGTAGGTTTTGTAGTATACTGTGTAATTTATTGATGTCCCCCCCCCATTTGGGTTCCCAGAAGATAAAACAATCATCTAAATATCTTTTCCAAGATTTTATGAAAAGAGTTTGAATATTCTGTCCATATATTTCTTCTATCTTTTCATACAAGATCTTCTCTAGGCAGGCCAGTGTTAAAGGTGGCATATGTTGTACCTATAATCTGGATGTAGTTTTTGTTATTAAATTCAAAGGAGTTTATATAACGCGTTTCAAGCTAACGGACAAATCCTCTTATTATCCTGTTGAGGATGAATTTTTTGGTGAATCTGTGGTGTAGTATTTGTGGGTGTTTGTCCATCCAGTATGATATTGCCTGTTTACCTAAGTCATGGGGAATGTTGCTATATAAGCTGCTGATGTCAAATGTAACTAATTTTGTCCCGGGATTTCTTATTTGTGGTAAGGAGCCTAGGAAGTGTATGTCGTCTCTTATGTAGCTCTTGATTTGATCGGTGAATGGTTGTAGTAATATGTCAATTAAGTTACTCAGTCTGCTTGTTCGGCATGATGGTCCTGCTACTATGGGTCTAAATGTAAGGTCACTGGGACTCGGGACACTAATATATTCTGATTTCTGTGTGTTGATTGCATTTCTTATCTCATTTGATTTATGTATCTTAGGAAGTCGTAGAAGTTGTTTGCTTTAATCATGAAGTTTGTTAGGAAATCCTTTTCTTTCTTAGTATTTTATTGTATGTCGTGCAAAGTTTTGTGATTTTTGAAATGGTGATGTAATCAATGTTGGTGGTAATTGGTTTGTAGAAATCTTTGTTTTCTAGTAATTTGTGATGTGAAACGTATATATTTTAATATATTTTAATATATTTAAAGATATTTTAATATATTTTAATATATTTTAATATATTTTAATATATATTTTATTTATTTTCTATATTTTGACGTGTAGGAATATCAATTTTCCCTTATATAAAAGAAAAATTTCTTAAAAGGAGAACAAAAGTTTCGGCCGCGATCCTTCGGTCTTCGTCAGTGTAATGGGGGATTATGTGTGTACGGTGGGAGGTGGGTGGTGGTAGAATGGGATAAAAGGGTTGGGGAAGGCCAGTGAAATGGTGAAAAAAAAACAAGAGTCCGTCCCTAATAGCTGAGAAGCAAGAGTCAATTGGTCATAAACATGATTCAAATGTACCCGGATATGAATGAATGTAAATAAATTAATATATAGATAGATACACAAGTGAATCTGTATATCTGTATATATATATATATATATATATATATATATATATATATATATATATATATATATATATATGTACAGGGTAATCTCCTAAACTAATGAATAGAACATTATGAATTTTGGAATATATATGCTAAAAACTAAACTGGGCAAAAAATTCCTAAATCTGATTGAAAAGCACTTCCCCGTAACTAATCCTCTGCATAAAATATTCAATAAAAATAACCTAAAACTATCCTACAGCTGCTGCGAAAACCTATAAATGATAATTAAGGCACACAACAACAAAATACTAAAAGAGAACAGCAGAAAGAAGGAAAACAATAACAAATAACATAAAAAAGTGACAAATATAACAAAAATAACACTAAGAAAAACAAAAATATAAATAATACAAATAGAAATAAACAAAACACTAATAGTAATCACCCGAATAAAAATGAAAAAGTTAGCAATGAAGAGAAAAAATGTAATTGCATAAATTGTACACTTTGTCCACTACAAAATAAATGCCTAACCAAAAGTATTGTATACCAAGCCACAATATTTGCCAAGGAAAGACCGAATAACAAGAAATAATACGTAGGTATGTCCTCCCTAGATTTTAAAACCAGATATTATGACCACAAAAGCACATTTAAAAATAGAGAACGTCTAATTAAAACAGCACTAGCAAACCACTATTGGGAGCTCAAAGAAAATGGACGCTCACCAATAATTGAATGGAAAATAATACGACAGGCCAGTACATGTAGAAATTTGGACGACCCATGTAGATTATGTCTGAATGAAAAATTTGAAATCCTAAACTTTAAAGACCCCAAAAATCTATTAAACTGTAGAAGTGAGATAGCAAACAGCTGCCTACACAGAAATAAATTTACCTTAGGCTAACAAATAAATAAATAAATAAATAAATAAGTAAAAAAACTAAACTAAACTATAACCTAACAATTAAAAAAAATAAAACTTAAAATAGAAATAGAAGGAACCATGTGTTAAAATAAGTTCACCCATTATATTGACACAACAAAAGAAACAGGATATAGGGCACTCTATAGAAAACAGAACAATAGAACATGATATAGGAAGTAACACTAACCGGATCTTTGTTCATGGGAAGCTTAACGATTGGCTGAGAGAACAACACAGAATCTGATTGGTTAACTGGTTAGCCGTGTATATAAAAACACCCGGCAAAAATAACTCCATGCATTTTAGCCTGAAGATTCCCCCCCCCCCCCGGAGATGAAACGCGGGAGCTTCTATAAAGCTTAATTGCCATAAATATATTTTCATAGCTTACTACCTAGCCTTACTTACGTATCGAGCAATGGTGAAGTAAATACTGAAAATTGATACATAAAAATGATATCGCCTTATAACATTTTATGTGGATACATGAAATACTAATAGCATTATTAATCTTGTTAATAGCTGGTTTTTCTGTTTTAATGTATAGGGCTTCGAGTATGTGGAGTTTAAGTGTATTAGTATTTTGTGCGATGATTTTTGTGTTATCTACTAGAAGTTTATGGATATGCGAACGGGGGAAGGAATGCTTTTTATAGAGGTGCTGGGTTATGGCGGAGTCGTTAGATAAATTCATAGTTAATCTTCTGGATAGCGTCGTAACAGTCGACCCAATGTATACATTTTCCTGATTGTCGGAGACACATTCTCCCAAAGGGCATTTAAACTTGTATACGAGGCCGGTCCTATCAAGAACTCTAATCCGGGGTAAAGAATTATTATTAACAACCAGATTGGTAGTTTTAGTTTTATTATAATAGATAATTAGTTTTAGTACTAATATACTCAAATGCCTATAAATATAAATTTAAATTCAACACAGTCCTTTATTTTTCCCGCCTAAATAGAATATATATTCACTCCTAGGTCTATGCCTGGTTAACATTACTCCACTGACGATGGACCTGGAAGGGTCCGAAAGCGCTTTGGGAAGCTTTGGCAATTTTATCAGCGAGTTTCCGTCTGAAACTAAGAACCTAATCAGAAAAATGGAAAAGAATCATAGAAAAAATATCCAGACACAAGATGTCCGTTATTTTTAATGATACTTGTATAAAAGAAAAGATGCTGCCAAGATACACACATATATATATATATATATATATATATATATATATATATATATATATATATATATGTATATATATATATATATATATATACATATATATAAGTCCAACTAGTTGAAATATATTAAGAAACTTTTTTCTTATATAGAAAGTAATTTTGATTTAGTGCACATAATGGAAACAAGAAATCAGCAAAAACATATCACTGAATTTGCAGGTGATGGGTTAACCCTAACCCTAACCCTAGTGAAAGGTAACCATGGTGATGATAGGCTAGTAAAACCCATAATCTAAAATTACTCAACTGGAACAGTCTGAGCCTCGTTTCAAATCCGGTGTTAGGAATATCGACATTCTTTAGTGAAATCAATACTTCGTGATGCCCCCCTCTCTCTCTCTCTCTTTCTCCTCCTCTCTCTCTATTCCCCCCTCTCTCTTTTTCTCCCCTCTATCTTGCTCCCTCCTCTCTCTTCCCTCTCTCTCTCTCTCTCTTTCTCCCCCTCTCTCTCTATCCCCCCTCTCTCTTTTTCTCCTCTCTATCTTTCTCCCTCTTCCTTCTTCCCCCTCTCTCCCTATTTCTTCGATATGAACGATTGTGATCAGTTTTACTCCAATGGAACTCTTCAGCAACAACAGCTGCATACAATTCAATCAAGTCTGCAAAGTGTTTTTATTTTCATACATAATGCATCTCATTCCCTGGAGACACAAACACCGGTTTCATATTCAAACAAACCCATTAATATATATATATATATATATATATATATATATATATATATGAAATTAAATGCACAGGAGCATTTTACAAATATATTGGTGTTTGCTGAAACAATTGTATGCTGAATAAAAAATAAGTTTTATGAAATGACGTGATCTGTCTTTTATAACATTGAAATGGCATAAAATGACATAAAAAGTATTGAATTGGCCTTACACTATTGAGCTATTATAATTACTCTATGTTATAAAATTTATATTTGAATAGAAAAAATTCTAAACATAAATAATTAAAAAAATACATACACACATATAACTGTTAATAAGTGATTTGTGATAGGAGTTCGCGCCCGCTGACCGTCGGGAATTAACTCCCTACACTGAAGATTGCGTAAGCATGAAACATCGATGTCTGTAGGTAATAGATAATTAATATATATATATATATATTAGATTTCTTGAATGTGAGATGATATATATAATTATTTCCACAATCAGACAACGCCGCAGCCCACAACCTATGAAAAGAAACAAACCGGAAGTCCTAGACTCGAGTCTAGGACTTCCGGTTTGTTTCTTTTCATAGGTTGTGGGCTGCGGCGTTGTCTGATTGTGGAAATAATTATATATATATATATATATATATATATATATAAATAAAGTATTTTATTTAAAAACTATACATTACGCTGTCTGTTGGGTGTACTGGGGTTTTATTGGTCTGACTATGCCAGGTCTGAGCTAGAAACCAGCTTATAGGAGACCGATTCTTCAGCACCGTTGAGTAGGCGAAGACTTCAAGAAAAAATATTGAACGGTGCTGAAGAATCGGTCTCCTATAAGCTAGTTTCTAGCTCAGACCTGGCATAGTCAGACCAATAAAACCCCAGTACACCCAACAGACAGCGTAATGTATAGTTTTTAAATAAAATACTATATATATATATATATATATATATATATATATACATGGTATCTGTTGCGATGGATATTACACCCCATAGACCGTTATCGTCTTGGCCTTTGGGGCTTGATTACGCCGGTCTATGGGTTTGTCCTGTGCAGTTCTAGGAGGTCCACCCTCCCAGGCTTTGCCTTCTCACCCTTTGAGAAGGGGTTAGTTTATTGTTAATCGCCCGAGGCGCCCCTACAGGGGAATGCTGACGGGCCTGCCCAGGCATTTTTTGAGGGTCACAAGTGCTCTTCCTCTAGGGTACTGACTTATCAAATCCCACTTTCCGACATTGTGTCACATTTTACTTTGTGGATGGTAGATAAATATCTGAAGAATCGGTCTCTCACCTCTCACCATAAGCCGGATTCTACCTTAGACCCGGCATAGCCAGACCAATGAAACACCGGGTACACCCAGTAGACACTGTAATGCATAGGGTTTAAATAAAATAGTTTATATTAGAACCTACGACCGAGCGCGTTTTCTTTCAACTAATTTATGATATGAGGAGTAAAGTAAAAATTAACGAATAAGTCAAATCTCTTGTTCCCCCTATTTATTTTTTGTGAGAATTATATTTCAGTAATAACTTACAAGTATAGGGCGTTACTTTCTAATTACCTGGTATATATATATATATATATATATAATATTTGTTATTGTTTATTATCTATGTACGTATACGTTTCGTCCTTATTCGTCCTTATTAATAATCGGGACTCATCAGCATAGAGATATGACTATTCACATGTGACTCGAAACTCCGGACTACGAGTATTTTGCAACTCAAATTCGACGCCTTAACCACTCGGCTAATTTTGAACAGCGAATAAACTGTGATAATTTTAACACTTTATCGGCGGCTTAACGTCTGAGAGCGTTCTATTTTTTTTAATGGAAGAAAAAATGCATTTAAAGCTAGTGACGTCATGCTGTGTTAATACTACACTTACAGTGCTCTACTTTTTCGAGGAGCGACAAATAATATATATATATATATATATATTATTCTGGTCACGTGTTAATGTCTTCCTAATTAATTGTCTAATACCTATTGTTAAAATTTGAATTTTAAGGAAGAGCTTTCAACCCGTATATCTCCCCTTTACATAAACATAAATTAAACTAAATATAGCCCACATTACCCACTCTTACGCCTAGAGGCTGTGTTCCAAAATTCATAACGATCAGTTATTTAATTTAGGAGTGAACCCTATACATATGAATATACAAACATATACACATACCTAACGTTATATACATGCACCCCTAAATGTTAAAATTTATAAAAAAGTAATGTACCATGTTACTCAGCGTGTTGCCGAGAATATATATTCAAAAATTCATAATGATCTGTTCATTAGTTTAGTAGTTTATTCTTTACAACGAAATATATATATATATATATATATATATATATATATATATATAGGATCAAATATAAACCAAAAGTAAAACTTTTAGTAGATGGAACCTATAGTGAAGAGGTTTAGCTCAATATACGAGATAGAGCAATTGTAGAGATAGAAGAAAAAAGAGTGATAAACAAGTGACGATTGTCCAAATTTATTTCAAATTTCAATGCATGGTGTATTGAGTAATAAACTAGTGTTTATTATTCTTTCCTTAAGCCAAGGCTTTTCAAAGATCGAGATCTTATCATCAGAGGAGAAATACAGATAGATAAGTTGGCTTTACGAAAAAGCCAAAATTCAAATATTTGAAAAATATTATTAAAAAGAGTTCCGTAAAAAAGATATGCGGTTTGTCCGGGTGGTAATTGTCCGTTGAAAAGATGTCCAATGAATAGGAGAAATTGTAGAAAACGAAAAAAGCTTTTTCGTAGGGGCAGTATGGAGAGAATGTTCAAATTGAAGTAAATTCAAACGCACTTAAATGGAATTGAAAAGAGAAAAAGCTCGCCATTATTGATAACTTCCTGGACCATAGAAAAAGGAAAATGATATCGAGATCTCGATCTTTGAAAAGCCTTGGCTTAAGGAAAGAATAATAAACACTAGTTTATTACTGAATACACCTTGCATTGAACAATTGAAATTTGAAATAAATTTGGACAATCGTCACTTGTTTATCACTCTTTTTTCTTCTATCTCTCTCTCCCCCCCCCTCTCTCTCTCTCTCTCTCTCTCTCTCTCTCTCTATATATATATATATATATATATATATATATATATATATATATATATATATAAACATATGAAGATACCTAACTTAATATACATGTGTTGGATAATGGCCCTTGAAGTGGGCGTATGTGGGAGATCGTTTGGTTTGGCTTATGCGATTTAGTGTGGGTGGAGCCGTACAGTCGACTGCAAAATAAACTGGTTCTCACAGTCGGAGCTCACAGACGTCGACAGGGTCACCACGTTGACGAGACCTCAGGTCAAGGGTCAAGGTGCACCTGCGCATAGGGGTTCTTTGACGTCACAGGCTTTTGTGTGGGAAACGGAGTTTTGCCGGTCTGGGTTTTGGAAGCGAGCCGAGTGGACGATTTCTTGATGTAGTCTTCAACATGATTAGGGGAATTAAATTCCCTAAGAGAATACAGGCATGAGATGTCTTCTTCCCCCTTCCTCGAATGTCTAAGGACTTAAGCTATGAATTAACTACGATAGAGTAGTAATTTGGTCTCTCCCTCGACGTTAGTGAAGCATCTCCATGGCCGACAGAAATTTGACGCCTGAAACAGAATCAAAAGTTTAAAACATTGTTTGTCTCGTGAATTGTGGTATGAAGGTTTTGTTGCAGACACAGCAGACGACATCGAGACACCCCCCTCCACACGAGGAAGAAGAGAAAATACGAGAAACTAGACGACATTGAGACGACACTCCTCCACGCGACGAGGAAAGAGAGAAGGTTCGAGAAATTAAAAGGTATGCAACATACATTTTTGGTGTTAAAAATGACCAGTTGTTTAAGCGAGAACTGCCACGGCCCATTCCGGGACGGGTATACAAAGCGAGAACTGCCACGGCCCATTCCGGGACAACTATGCAACACATGCACCTCATTATCACATCACTACAGTATAAATCTCTATGCATGAGTGGATGAAGTGTGTGAGGTGCGCTGAAGAAAAATTCCTACCAGTAAAATACATAGCCCTGCTGTGCTCGCATACCCTTAATGACAATAAAAGTGTAAAAATTTGAGAATTTCCTTGCTTTTGTACATTTAGTGTATATGAATTTTCATCTTAACCCTATTAAGGGCATGTGATTTCAGTATACTGGCATTTATCATAGAATGTCCTTAAACATCAAAACACAATTAAAACTTAAAACAGGACTTTTATTTATATATGGAATTTCTGAAAAAAAAATGAATAAGTAATGAACACATCGAGGCTTATTTTCGGTATAGGAGTCCTTCACAGGCAAGATGGCGACCGTCAGGCTCTTTTTTATATTCCTTTTTCCAATTCACTGTTTTCATCTTCCTTTTTTAAATAAAAGTTTTGTTTGTTTTTATTTTTGCGCACTTTTTCCAAAACTTTTCTGATAGTTTTTAACATTATATTTTAGTGGGGCTTGCACTTAACTCATTCGTGGATTTAAGTCCGTATTTCTCTCCCCTTATATACCTATAATTGTTGTTACGCTTTTCAGCGACAAGTAATTTAGGGGTGGCAATATAACATCTTTGTTGTTTCTATTTTCTTCAAAATTATTATTTTTTACTTTTATCTACATATAGATAGAGGATGCTATTTACTTTTGTATGAAAAAACGCCTCTAACATGCTCAATGACGGCCGCCATCTCGTCTGTGAAGGACTCCTTTACCGAAATTAAGCCCATGTCGCTATACCGTGGCTGTCATTAAGAGAAATCCATTTCACTGAGTCTAGTTTTTCTAGTGACGTCACAGTGATTGGTACCAAGAAGATAAACAGGACACCTCGAGGGAACGGTCACACACTTGATGTAGACATATGACGGTGGTAATTTCTCTCTTTAATTATTTCATCCTTGATCTAGTAATTATTTGGTATTTAAGAAAGGATACTGATGCTTTTGTTCAAGTTATTTTCAAGGTGGAATTTTGATAGTGATTTTAAGGTAAAACTAAAAAAACAAACTCTTTTAGACTAAAATTCAAGATGGATGACAAACCTGTCTTGATAGGAAAATATTGAATAAAAAACAAACACTTTAAATATTTTTTACACAATAATAAGTCTGTATAACAAAACGTTTTCTTTGTGTTACACAATCAGTGGCAAGATCTCATTCCGATTTATTAAGTTTTTCTCCTAGATAATAGATAACGTCTGATTAAAACCCTATTTCAAACGAACAAAAGCAGCAGCAGCGAGCAAAAAATCCAGCAGAAAAAAAAGAAGTTTTCTCTAAAATACTCAATTTTGATTGGTTAAATACTTAAGTTTTGATTGGTTGATAAGATCCCTTTAACCAATCAGAAATAGCTGCCGTTGGAGTCTGGCACCTGTCAAGGTTTTCTATATAAACGAAAACCTAATCACACCCAGGCTAGGAGAAAGACAGAAACACAGCTCGCCAGACGGACCCTTGTCAGTCAAAACACGACTACTTAGACACTAGTGAACAACTCAAATTAACCATGGCCGAATTACCTCTCTTGAACTATTTCGGGAGTTAAGAGTTATAGCCCTTGGAAAAAGGGGCGTCTGCCCGGAGAGAAAGAAAACAACGACCACTGCGTCAGACTGTGAATATATCAATCGCGTCCAGCGGCCAATTAACTCATTAATTCATTCTGTGTTCAGTTTTAATAAATCTGTTAAACTTTTCTCTTGATAGTTTATCCATTTATTTACAAGTTATTATTTATAATTAACCTAAATTACGAGGTTTTTAAAGGTTCTCGACAATCAAGACAATCAACGGTCATCTATATCATAGCAAGAAATATTTTTTCATCTGCACTTGGCAATCGAAGCTCAATGATAAACAATGGATAATCCACAACTCCGTTATCTTCATAGACGAATGAATCGATGACCACACTTTCTTTTAACAAAATCTCCGTGCCATTGAACGGTCGATATGTTTTTCTCTTTTTATCTAAAAATAAATGATTGAATATTACAATCAGTTAAAAGTTCATCCTGTGTTTGTCTGCTTCTTCCTCGTCACCGTACGCTTATTAGTTATATAACATTTGTCCTGATAACAAATGTCTAATTTAATTTTGAACGTATATAAAATTGAACTTTTATGTCCACATGTCGACACCATTTCTTTTAGAACAATTTGTTGGCAATAAAATATTATCGACTAGAAATTCCGTTAAAACTTCATTCTTTTTGTGTAAAAAGAATGTTCAGGTTTATTGTTGTGCCAAAAAGTTATTTGTGTATAATAAAATTCTAAAACAGTTCAAATATATAAAAAAAAATATTAAAAAAATAACTTAGTTACATTTAAAATACTTTAAAAATAATTTTATTTCAGGACAAGAAATACAATTTAAACAAAGCGAAATGATCAATAAAATAATTTTGTTTATATATTTATTTCCAAATAGTTTTTCACTTTTATAACACTTACAAAATTTGTTATTTATTTATTTATTTATCGTTTTGATCTTTAAAATTATTTATCGTTTGTTCTTAAATTTTTGCTGATTTAATTACTGTTTTTTTAAGAAAAAACAATGATTTAACATTGAATTAAATATATACATTTATAAATAAAATTTAAATTTTCAGCACATTGGGGATTTTGACCCCTAGAGTAAATGTGGTATCGTGGTGACTAATGATTCTAGCGAATAGTAGGATAGACAGAGGATGACCAAAAGCATACCACTTTCTACACTTTTAATAGCGTTATGCCTGATTTGTTTACAATTTAAATTGTATTTTAATATGTTTTGCAATAAAATAATTGAAAGTGTAATATCTGTTCTGGTAGTACACTTGTAGCAGTTTGCAACAAACCGGCGCACAGCCGCCATATTGTTTAAATATCAATGACTTCTTAGCTGTCCGCTGATTAGTTCAAGCAATCTATTTCCTCCTTGGCTTGACCAATCAGTGGCCTTCTCTTAGACGAATCTCGGAGTGCTAGCATAACTATATAAACACTTGAACGCCATCCGCTCTCTTTTTCTTCTTAGCCATTTATAGTACACGAACAAACTGTCAGGCTCATTAAAACTCAATGTCGCCTGAATATGCTTCTAAAATAAAAACAACAAAAAACAAACAAACACTTTTCACTGAAAAGTAAAAACTAAAACACATTTTCAAACGGACATGTTTCACTGAAACAAGATAAAAAAGAATAGTCCCCCACCCCAAAAAATAAAAACTCTAAAAGTGTAAACGCGTACTCGCGTAAGAAAATACTCTTATCCGTTTGTTTTCAAGCAACCTTTTCTGCCACAGCCCCCAGGACTATTAAAAGTCAATTTCGTCTTCAATTTTTTTACAAAAAAAAAATCTGTTCAGCCAACTCAACGAACAGCATAAAAAACTTCTCACCGCAAAACAAACAAATAATCATCACATGGACATATTTCACCGAAAAACTAAAACATTTCAAACGAGACACTTGTCACGGAAAAACCAAACAAATAAAAAAGTAAACGCATCTTCGCGCAAGCAAATATTTTAATTGAAAACAGTTATTTTTCTGCTACACTCTACCTGCGTTAGCGCGCACATGAAGAACAAAAAAAAATAGGTCCATCGACACCATTAGAACGCACATGCTTAACTATTATCAGCGACTTAAAACCTTTCCCTTGCCTCAGCAACTAGCCGACATAAAAAAAGAAGAAAATTACATTTCTTTTAACGCAAAGCATCACTGTCGACCAGACAACATTTCTTACTGACGCATAAAACAACGAATCGCATTAATTTAACGACCTCCATTCAACAGGAACACTTCCAATTTTGAAGAATAGTTTACAACTATTCTACAGAAAATAAATTTCAAAACGGTCACAACACTATGCCTCGTTATTCACTCTTAATTTACAGAACCACCGTTACCAACGGATATAATTAAAACAAATTCGTCATGGACGATCGGCGACCTGCCGATAAAAATGAAACATTCACCGAAGGTGACCCATAGCAAACATTTTTTTCACAGGAAAAAATAAAATACTTCACTGAAGATTGTAATCATCATTGTCGACAAGAAAAACTGGTCACGGGCGACTAGTCTAACCTTCATTGAAGGTGATTCAAAGCAAACATGTTTTTCACGGAAGAAAATAAAACCCATTCACTGAAGAGTATATGAAGTAACATCGTCATCAAATCGATTTGTCGCCGACGAATAGCAAGGAGCTGTACACAATTTCTAAAAATTTGAGGTCGTTAGGTTTATACAGCAAATTTGAATTCGATCACTCAACTCGCCTCGTGTTACAATGTGAACATTTTCCCAAACTACATCACAAGCACTGGCGAATTTTTTTTAAACCACTTCACATTTCGTTTGCTGACGAAAACAAAAAATCGGACTTGCAAAAGTACCATCACAGAGGGACAATTTCAACAATTTCAACATTCTTTTACTTTGATAAACTTTTTTTGATTTTCTACCGGAAATCAATCCAAGCAGGGAGGTATTGTAGCAGTTTGCTACAAACCGGCGCAAAGAAGCCATATTGTTTGAATATCAATGACTTCTTAGCTGCCGGCTGATTAGTTCAAGCAATCTACTTCCTCCTTGGCTTGACCAATCAGTGGCCTTCTCTTAGACGATCTTGAAGTGCTATATAAACACTTGAACGCCATCCGCTCTCTCTTTTTCTTTTTCGGCAGGAGACGCCTCTCTCGATATGTAGACGACTACTACACCTGGCCGGGCTACCTAGCTCTGGCCACTTCGACCACGAAGTACCGATAAGCCAAAATGGCTACTGCCTTATACACGTGGACTTAATATAACACACACACATAACTGCTTACATGTGAACTGATTTTCACACCTGTGTATAGACACACATACTTACATACACACATGGACGCGTCCTGACACCGTAGCCGGTGTACAAACATTCTATATTATGAACTATTCTCTCTTCCCTACTAATGAGAAATTATAGTAATGAACTTCTTTTATTTTTGCCTTCGTCCATACTTTCCTGTTTTGTCCACGTACTAACGAGGAAGACGACCAATAAAGTTGTTATTAAATGTTGAATGATTTTGTCATTTTCATCCTACACACTTCGTCTTTTCTGTCCTCGGTCAGTAAAGGTAAATGAGCAATCATTCTAGACTGAGGTAATTAACATTTTTGTCTCAAAACTAGAGTGCCCCCTTTTGTGAGCTTGATTTTCCTCACATTAAACACCGAACTTCTGTCTAACTCTATCCTGTCCTCGTAGGGAGGCAAGTAAATAGAAATAGTAAATAAAAATCCATGAAACAACGCAATGTTTATTTATTTTAACGCAGCAATAACACAACTTAACTTTTCATTTTGAATTCTTGTTTTTTATTTTATTTATATTGAAGAAAGTTCACTTTCAGTATAAAGCGAATCGCCTTACTTTCTTTTTTAAAATGCAATTTTGTATGTTTTCTAATGCTTTTTTTAAAAGTCTCTCTTTCGTTACTGTTCGACAGATCTTGCTTGCTACCTACTAGCATGACGTCATTTTTCAGTGCACAGGCCTTAGTTTACAACGATCACGGCTATACACGATTTTCTTTTTTACTTTTATTAATAGATGCAATTGCTGGAGAAGAATATAAGTAGGAGATACTTTTGAGCTGAAATGTAATTTCGAAATGACGACTTGTATTTTGAACGGTTTTTGATTCAATAAAACATCTATTATCTTTCGTCTTTTCTCTTTGTCAAAGATCAATCATACTTGTCTCGGTTTTGTGTTTTTTTTTTAACGAGATTTGGTTCCCTACCAGGTTGGATTAAAGATGAATGATCGATACCTTCACATTGTTTGGCCGAGAACGCATTCAGAACGTGTTGAGAATTCCGAATTCTGCTGAACTTTGGTCTTTTATGGTTGCCAATAATCATGAATCATTTCAGATGTGGAATTAATGTTTTGTGCCGAATGCGACAAAACCATTTATAATTGATTGGCTGTTACTCATCTGTAAAAATAAATAAGACTTTCTTATTTATTTGTTTTTCCACTTTGAGAGCTTTCACATCATCAGTAGCAGCCCTCCCTCCTTCTAAAGTCCAACCGTTCGTCATCGTGGTAAGGTCGGTGGTAACGGGGTAGTGTCACAGCTAATCTAGGAGGAGTCAGCATCAGGATCCGTCGTCCTCTGGTCGTCTCTACCTTTGCATGTGGCAAATAAAGACGTGCCTGGTGCAGGGCCGCAAATCAATGGAGTGAAAGTCGCAGGGTTTATTCTGCTCCATTCCTTTGTCTGTTCTGGGGCAAACCTTCCCCGACTTCGTATGCAACTGCTGAACCTTGCTGTCATTGGTGTTGGTAATAAAACTTGTAATCCTGCAGGTAAGCGAACAGCTGCAATTAACGGGTAGGACTTCATGCAGACCAGACAATCCTGAGGCACGATATTTGTGAGCTCTATGCAGAACTTTAACCCACTTAAGAAAAAAAATCAGTGGTAGCAGCACCCCTTATATTTTATTAGATCCGGTTGTAATGAAAGTTTTGTCCAAGTTTTGGCGTAATAAACCAGTGATTAGAGATGTACTTAAAATAATAATAATAATAATAATAATAATAATAATAATAATGATGGGAATAATAATAATAATAATAATAATAATAATAATTTTAAAAAAATTAAAAAGAATTAAAAAAAATTTTTTTTTAAATAAGGAAAGAGAAAAGGAAAAAAATTAAGTAATTGAAAGGGAAAAAAAGGAAAAAATTAAAAAAAATTTTAAAATTAATTTTTTTAAAAAATTAATTAAAGAAAAATATTATTTTATTTATTTATTTATTTATTTAATTTTTTTTAATGGTGCCTGCCTAGGCTGACACCAGACAAAATATTTGTAGAGGGTCGAGGAGGATGAGAAGACCGAGGAGGGACAGCACAAACCAAACCTCAACTGGAAAAGTGCGGAGAATGCTGGGACTTTGGGGAGGCTTATTGCCACCAAAATCCCAGAGAAGACCAATTGTCCTTACCAGCGAGAAATCAATGGTAAGAGGCTGTTGCGATACCGCATCGTTATCGAAAAGAGGTGAAGAATACTGGAAATCTGGGGAGGCTTGCTGTCAATCAGACTCCAGGAAATACCACTGGTTATTGTCGGTGAACAATCACTGACGATGATCTGTGTGAGAACTCCTAGTGAGTGCAAGTAATAATAATAATCTTTTTGGCTAAGAAAAAGACACTTGAAAAGAAAAACGGAACCTCTACTGACAGTTGCACAGAACAATGCGATTAGGACTAACTACATTAAAGCTAAAATAGATAACACCCAGGAAAACAGTAAAAGCAGATTGTGTGGACAAAGAGACGAAACAGTAAATCACATAATTAGTGAATGCAGCAAACTAGCCCCAAAATAATACAAGAACAGACACAAGTGCGTGGGGGAAGCAGTACCCTGGGAACTATGCAAATGACAGCATTTTGAACATGTGTACAAACGGTACAAACATAAACCAGAAACAGTACTGGAAAACGAAAGTCACAAAATCCTCTGGGGCATGGAGGTGCAAACAGATAAACTCATACAAGCAAGGACCGGATGTCATAATAGTCAGCAAGAAAGAACAATCCTGATAAATTGTAGATTTTGCCGTTCCAGCAGGCCACAGAGTGAAGATAAAGGAGATAGCAAGTGTAGAAAATTGCAACTAGAGAAATACATGAAACGATGTTATTTATACTAATTAGTTATGATTTATCAAGGCCAAAAGCCACTCGAGGATAAGCGTTAATGAGATGCAAAGATTGTAAATTGAATGATGAAGAATATTATGAGACGGGTGAAAATAATGAGTATTGGGAAATGAAAGGCATATAGACCGTTAACACTTTGAAATATAAAGTTAGGAAACCAGGCATGAAAATAGTCAACAGAAAGAAAAAGACTTGCAAAGTTGTAAACTTCACATTTACAGTCGACCACGGGGTTAAGAGAGAGGAGAAAAACAATTAAATACCTGCAAAACTACAAGTAAAAACACTACCGGGCAACGCCGGGTAGGGACAGCTAGTTAAGATGCCTTCATTGAATCTGTACATCTGGTTATGGAAATAGTATACCAAACTTAAGGTTCACAGACCAAAGAAAATGCTACATCAAACTGGAGCATGACAGACTTAAGTATGACAGACTGAGAAAAATGTTATGACAGACTAATTCCTTGGCCTTTTGGCTAGGATCAAGGTGTAGAATCTCTTCTGATACTACACACCTTTTCTGTTCTCGATCGGAGACTAAGGCAATTTTTATTTTTATACCCAAGCCAGGGTGCTTCTTTTGGGGGAGCTGGATGGTCTCCACATTAAAAACCGACCTTGTGTCTAACTCTCCCCTCGTGAAGAGGCAAGTAAATAAGGACAGACTAACCCTAACCCTAACCTAACAGAGTCTCGTATAAAGATGCTTCAACGCATCAAAGTTAAGATGTATCCATTTAATCAGAGAATTTAACAATAAAAATTCTATTTCAAAATCAAGCTGACTTTCCAGTCCTGCTGTGGCACGGATCTTCTAGACTCGTTCAGCGCCATCTGTCTGATTTGTTTTGTGTATGAGTTATAGTCAATAATTCGATAGCTGTATCGTGTCTATGAACACAATCCCTTGAGTAGTTTTTTTTTTTAACTAGAGTGCTCCACCATGGACTTAATCTGGCAACACACATCCACCAAACTACTTCCTATGGCTTTGCCATAAACTTGGCAAGATGACTTTTGGGTGCTATGCCTTGCCAAAGGGAAACCTGTAATTTTATCCAGCCCTGTCGGTGGATGAGAGTGTCATCTCCACATACAGCGCCTGGTGTTCCCAAATAGTCACCATCTGATACTGGCCAAGCTCAACAAATAAGAAACGATGTGTCCATGTGATTATGCCGTATATAGTAATAGACCGACTCTGAGATGGATGTATTTGCTGATGACATCATGCTTTATTCCCGGCAATGGCTGAATCGTTGGAAAATTACCTCCAGTCTGCAGTAGAATGGAATCCAAAAATGGATAGCTATATTTAATGCTATCAAGAGAAAGCTTCTTTCCTTTAACAATTATAAGAAATGTTTCCAACCACTGGCTACCATGGCCTATAACATCCTTCCCGAGAGTCCAACGTTTAAACTCCTCGGCCTAACATTCTCAAGCAACTTGAAGTAGAATAAATACATAGAAGATGCTGCAAAATCTGCTGCAAAGAATGTAGTCTCCCTCTACCAGGCTAGAAAATTACTCACATCTGCCAATATCCTATATCTTTCTCTATAAAGCTACCATTCACCCGTGCATGGAGTATAGTTGTCACGTCTGGGCTAGTGTACCAACCACTAGCCTCTCTATCTTGGACAGGGTGCAAAAAAAAATTTCTAACATAATAGATCACACACTGTCTGCAAAACTCCAGCCCCTGTCGCATCACTATAGTGTTGCATCCCTGTGCTTCTTTTACAAGTACTTCCACGGAATGTTCTCCGGTGAATTTACTACACTTGTACTCCCACAATTTAAATACTTCGACTCATCCAACTAGCAGCAAAATTACACCCCTTCACTGTAGAGGTCCCTAGATGACAAGATATTGTACTCTAATAGCTTCTTTCCTTGAACAATTCGCCTTTGGAATTACCTCCCTGCTCCCTATTTCCCTGACTGTACCAACATGCAGAAATTTAAATGTAATGTGAACAAACATCTTGCTACCCACCCAGTTTTCTCCCTATAAATCTGGCCTCTATCACAGTAGTCCCTTATGCTTCAGTGGCAAAAGATGCAATATGCTTTGCTTGCGCTAAACAAAAGCAAATATGCTTTGCTTGCGCTAAACAAAAGTAAAACATTGACTGAGTGATGACCAAAACCTCTCATAGAAATTTGAGGACGAACCTATAATTACTTCGACCTAAATTATCTAAATTATGTTTTTCCTCTCAGATGAATTTCATAATGAATATTTAATAATAATTTAGTAATTGTTGACTCGACAAAATTCCTTTTGTTTATTCCTGTGCAACGACTCGTAGAGAGGCCAACATATGCCAGCATATAAAACAGAGGTGGTGGTGGTGATGATGATGATGGTGATGATGATGGTGATGATGGTGGTGATAGTGGTGATGATGATGATGATGATGATGAAAAAAAACTACAGACTTTGAAATCTACAGTCTAAGTTCACTAAAGTTCCATACACGGTGGTCAGCTCAGATTTTGCCTAATCATCTTTAAAAACTTATCAAAGTGGACCTTGGGTTTACTTTTGACAGAATTGTAACTCACGCTTCTCTTATTTTGTCCTTTAGTCCTCACATTCCATCAGCAATGTTTCTGACAGAGGGGGAAGAAGTGCTGTTTTCTGGGTCGGAATCTATCCATATAACACTTATCTTTGGCTAGTTTTTGACCTTCAAGTGTTTTCTTCTTTTTTTTAGCTCCTTACATCAAGTAGCTTCATGCCTTGTCTGGAGCGATTTTCATTAAAAAAACAAAAAAACAAAAATGAATCCTATCTCTTCTCTCAGATGCCGGCCATCATTTGAACAAGGTAGGTTGGGTTATGATATGAAAAGTAAATGAGTGAAAATTGCTGGATCACAGATCCTCAGTTGAAAGTCAGTGGGCGTTAGATGACAAGAAAAGTGAATCATACTGAGTGAAACAAAAATCCAGGAAAGTAATCAGAGGTGTGGAGGAGTGTGTGTATGGGGGGGGGGGGAGACAATGGAGGAGTCAACCGGAGTATTTTTTCTAGGAAGAGGAGATCCGAGTAGAGAAGGA
>OY744515.1:255321227-255436227 GCA_963556195.1 Sepiola atlantica
CGCAGGGTCGCCCTGCGACTTAGAAATAGAAAGAAAAGGACTAATCTGATTTTCAACACTTTTCAAGATAAAGTTTGAAAATAAAATCACCTTGAGTAAAACGTTAACAACTTAGGGGAGTTGTGACAAAGGCAGCGTCGTAGATTTGGTTACAGACAGACGAACATCAAATCCCCATTATCTCTATAATAAAGAAGAGCCTGTCTATTTCGAAAATATTGACATCGATAGCCAATACTAACTCAATATTTTATTCCGATTCTTCAGTTTCCTTTGTGGAAACCTGGTCTATGTTCTTTACAACAAAAAATGTATTTCAATTCAATATCTTTCAAATAAACTTGTATCCCACTCGGAATTATTTTACAATGGTGATTTTTTTCAATAATGAACGACAAAATAATATAAGCATCAGCATAAGATTACAATTATTAAGGCTGAGTTTTATCAAATCAGTAACCGGCTCATATGGTATCAGAATGCACATCTTTAGGTCCTGTTTTCGATCTCAGCATTCGCCATACCCTTTTTCTTTTATTCTTTTCTTTTTGTTAGAATATACGTTATTTTAATTCACAGCTCATGTATTAAACATATATCCTAAACATATCCATCAATAGAACAAAAGGCTAAGACCAAGTACGTTTAACACATTTATTTACAGTTGACAATTATAAAAGACAAGCAACGTTCATTATGCAAAACAATAAAAAGTATGTAGTTTTTACTCTACCTTTAAGATAGAAACATTTCTTACGGGCGTGTGTGTGTGCTAGATTCTTCATTTTGTTGGAGCTCCACGGGAGAAATCCTATAACAGTGAAATCTTAATACTAATCTCTGGTCCCTTTCAGGCACAATCAAGAGGAAATACTCAACAGTGCTCAGAACCGGTGTATTATTAGAATCGGTTCCATACAAGTTAATATTTATACATTGTTTAATCCCAGGAAACGTCGGGTAGATAGTGATAACATAACATGATTCGAAGATTGAATTGTTGTGGCACGTTTCCCATAAAAGGTTGTGAAATACTCTACAGTGTTAAAACAAGACCAGTTTTCGTTTCAACCAAAAAAAAAAGGGGGTGTTCACACGGAAATAGCAACGTAGTTGGATTGGAACGTTTCTCGATTAGATAGATGTACGTTGCACTCATAAATGTTTAATTTTTTTTATTTATGATAGTATTCAAGAAATCTACCATCAGACGCTCACACATGCGCATACACATGTATACACACACATCTAATGAAAGAAATTGAGAGGTTGCAGCTGTTCATCACGTTACAGATGGTAATTCTGATTCAGAAATTTAATTTCAATCCCCCCCCCTCACATTCTCTTATTTATAGAAAAAATAATCTGTTTATGATTCTCACTACTCGTCATCCCGAAAACTCCTCCTGTGCACAGACTGTCTCGAATATCATGTTACACGTTAAAAAACCACTGTCATCTTTATACAGACTAGCAAATATATGCTCTCTCAGGTCGCATATTTTTGCTACCCGAGAGGCTAGTATCATGAACGTATACTACACTCTCCCCTCCACAAAATGGTGCAGATAATGCCTGGGAAGATGGTATCATGACGAACGAACATATACTACACTCTCCCCTCCACAAAATGGTGGAGATAATGCTTGGGAAGATGGTATCATGACGAACGAACATACATTACACTACCCCACCCAATGGATGAAGTAATGCTTGGGAGGATGGTCTCATGACAAACAGATACTACACTTCCTAAAGGAGGAGGTGATGCCTGAAAGGATGGTCTCATGATGAACGAACAGATACTACACTACACCCTCAAAGGAGGAGGCAATGCTTGGGAGTATGGTCTCATGACAATAGAACAGATACTACACTACCCTCCCTCCCTCAAAATGGGAGGATGGTCTCATGACGAGCGAAAAGATACTACAGTACTCACCCTCTCAAAGGGGGAGGTAATGCCTGGGAGGATGGTCTCATGACAACAGAACAGATACTACACTACCCTCCCTCCCCCGAAATGGGAGGATGGTTTCATGACGAACGAAAAGATACTACAATACTCACCCTCTCAAAGGAGGAGGCAATGCCTGGGAGGATGGTCTCATGACAACATAAATGATACTACACTAAACTTCCCTCAAAAAGAAGGAGGTAATGCTTAGGAGGATGGTATCATGACCACAGAAAATATACTACACTACTCCCTAACCCTCCCAAAAAGAGGAAGTAATGCCTGGGAGGATGGATTAATGCTCGAGAGGATGATATCATGAGATCAGAACAGATACTAAACCACCCCTCCTTGAGTTGAGCAGTGAAAGATAGTGCATTGGTCTGAAATAGTATGGTAAACTGAATTGAGCCTTGTATTGTACTATCTTTTATTACTTCTATTAATCGTACTATTGTACTATCGTACAATAGTACGATTAATAGAAGTAATAGTAGAGTTTCAACTTCAGACAAACAGATACCAAATCTCCATCAGTAATAAATATAGTTGGGCCATTTATCGCTCTTCCAGTGAGATTAAAACGACGATTTCCACTTTACACAATAAAAGAACATTAGCTTTCTAATATACTGATCATGTGTATGTGATTGATGTCATAAGGATAACTAATTAGCATATCGCTTTGCAAAAGGACATCTCATTAATTAAATATTAGTTTCTATTGTTTTAAATTTCAATGACTGTTTTCATTTTAACATAACATATAGTTCTATTTCTGAACAATTTTTTTATATTGTGGATATTTCTTTTTGGTGAACACAACCTTTTCTGTCCTTTCTTGTCAAATTTACTTCTGGGTTGACTTACTTGATTTTTGGCAAGTTGCAATCCACTTATAAATTACACATTTAAAAAAAATCCCCCCCCCCCCCCCGCACAAGTCAGTGAGACCCCACCCCCCGCACACAAATAACTAGAAGCAGGAGTTTCTTGGTTTCCTCAATTTTTCTGGGCAAAGTCCGGACATGGGTCCCGTTAGTTTTTGATATTGTTCTTTGTTTTACTAACAGATCACCACTCATCAAGGCCAAAAGGCAACTTGAGGACGAGGTTTAATGATTTCTGTCAGGTGGATGGTGACACAAACACCATGATAATTGCAGACGGTGGATTGGATCAGGACGGCTCAACAAGATCTTGTTAACATTGGAATTGAAAACGACCATGCTGTAGTCAGCTGTGAATCAGACCCATAGTATTGCGTTCCACAGGCGCACAATTAATGACAAGAAACTCTGTTCATGGAAGTTCCGCTTAGCTTCCGATACACAGAAGAAGGAAAGAAAATTCCTTACAGTGGTTGTAGCGAAACGAGTTTTTGCTGTGATTGTTTTACAGGGGTGGGTGGGAGCAGAGATCGGAGCTCGATGACTCCGTTTCAATGTCCATACGTATAAATAGTTATTACTTCGAGTGAAACACTAATGAGGTAATTCAGTAGATAGTTAAGTGAACACCGGAATCAGCAGACTATGATACGATCGTGGTCCGGGGAGTTACTCCGTATTGTATTCTGGGTGACTTGACACTAAATATAGTCTGGTGCCATGAGGATCGCATGCATTCTGACGAGTTGCTCTGCACTCACACTGTGTTTAAAGATTTGAGAATCTGTGCCACACGTGCATATTCGCCATCTTCAATTGACATTGCATGACACAAACCAGCATTGTTGTAAAATACTACACAACAAGAATTCAGAGTTCAGATATTCATTAAAAACTCAGGCTAAGGAAGGCATTTTCGTAAATTGTTGTACCAAATCGCTATAGCTATGTGTTATGGTGTGATGTTTATCTACCCTATGTCGGGAGTTGATGGACTCTTCCAGAGATTATGAATATAGTTACGACTAAGTGTCGTAGTAGTCATGGTGGTAGTCATTGGTGGCAGTCAGCGGTCACATACTTTCTGTAGCATGCTATTTTTTCTGTACTAATGTAAATACACTGTCGTAAATATACCACCACCATGTTGTCTAAATTATTATCGGTCTTTCAAGGTCACAACACTATGAAACCAATAAATATCCCCGCCTAGCTTGGAACAATATGACGGAAGCCACATGACTATCGTTATCTCTCTTTTTCACAGAACACTGGAGGCAACTGAACGTGTGTGAGACATCTTTCTCCTTCACCGGGTTCTGTCAATCTGACTAAATGTGACATTCACACGTCTTAGAAGCTGGGTATCTGTACCGATTCTATTGACACGCCCTCTTGTATACATTTTATGTACGCATAAATACGTCTCTCTCACAATATGTAACAAATACTTTCTTTCAATTCTTTAGACATATGTACAACATCGACTCTCACCCATCACACACAAAATAAATATCTTTTATTGTAAACCATGCTTCATCATTTCATCTGTTTGACCTTCAAAAGAATTCTTTATCTCTTTCAGCCTCTCTCTCAATCCACATGCCATTGATATCAGGTAGGAAAGAAAGTAATGTCGTATTTTTACTTCATCACTTTGCAGCCTCCTAAGTTGTACACAGTTCTAGATTTTTTGGTGAATTGATATCTTAATATCTTGCTTTGCCTTTCAGATATAGTAATTAGTTAGAAAATATTAAGTTTAACGGTCTCAGCCGTCAAACAATGGATATTAGTGAGGAGCATCTGACACATTGCATTCTCTATGAATTCAAAAATGGAAACTCAGCTGCAGAAGCTACAAGGAATATTGGAACTGTCTATGGGATAAATGTTCTCAATGATTGAAAATGTCAACGGTGATTTGCAAAATTTTCTTCTGGAGACTTTAACCTGTCAGATCGGCGACGTTCGAAAAGGCCAAAATCAATCGGTAAAGACGCCATTAAAGACACCAGGCCAACCCAAAGTTAATCAGCAGAGAATTAGCTCAACAATTCAATACAACCCACATCACAATTCCTCATGCCTTCACGAGTTAGGAAAAGTTTAAAAACTTGGACTCTGGGTTCCCCACGATTTGACCGACGCTCAACCAAATTAAAGATTGACTGTTTGCGCATCTTTGTTTTCCAGGAATCATTGAGAACCATTTTTGCAAAGAATTGTGACTGGAGATGAAAACTGGGTTCTTTACAAGAATACCCTATGCAAAAGACAATGGTTAGACCGAAACCAAAGTCCACAGCCTGTTCCAAAACAAGGACTACACCCAAAGAAGGTTATGCTATCTTTATGGAGAGACATGAGAGGACTGATTCATTATGAGTTACTAGAGCCTAATCAAACAATCACAGCAGTAAAATATTGTTCGCAGCTGGATGAGCTAAGAATTGCTCTATCAAAAAACGACCAGCATTACTTAATAGGAAGAGTGTAGTTCTTCAGCATGATAACGCGAAACCTCACACACCAAAACTCACTCAGGAAAAAGTCATGAGTTTCACTTGGGAAGTTTTGCCTCATCTGCCTTATTCACTAGACATTGCTCCATCCGACTACCATTTTTTTTCAGTCGTTGCCGCATCACTTAAACAATAAAATTTATGAAAATGACGACCAACTCAAAAATGACCTAAATTTGTTTTTCTCTCAAAAATCAGAGAAATGTTTTGAAGAAGGCATCAAGAAGCCAGTTGATCGTTGAACAGGAGTTATAGAAAATGAGGGAAATTATTGTAAAGATTAAAAATGCCCTAATGTGAATGTTTCAGATGAAATAAATGTGTTGGACAAAAACGATATTACTTTCTTTCCAACCTGATATATCGTTTGTATTCACCAAAGTGGAAAATGGCTGGCTGTCTCTCTCCACGTTCTCAGAGATCCTGGTGCAGCAATTCACCCTGGGTGGATTGAGCCAGCTTCCTTCTCCAAGGAGAAAGTTTCTAGAGATGATTAAATTCAAAAGTTGTCTCCAGTCGCATGTATATCCATCCCGGTTAGGGGAGATAATTTTCACAAAGTTAGTTTTTGCAGAGCGGTGTCACGTTCCTCCCTCATACAGCGCCTTGTATTCCCAAATGATCACCCATCTGGTACTGACCAGGCTCAACGTCACTTAACTTTGGTGATCTAACGAGAAGTGATGTGTCAATGTGGTTATGCAGGACAGTAAGAATGAGAGACTAGCAATCATCTCTTAGAATAGTGTTAGGTAAAGAAGGTCGTGTTCGAATGGAAAAGTTTGAGTGACACCTTAAAGGTCAGAGGTCGCCTCGGCGAAAGTCAATGCTATCACATGATTTACAGCCGGGGCTTTTCTGTATTTCTTAGATGGCAAGATTTCAAACAGTAAAGACGCGTTCGAGGTACTGTCTCCAATGGGTGGGGGGGGGGGGGCGCACAATGTGACTAGATGTAACGAGACGAGATATCTATCTCTCTCTCTCTCTCTCTCTCTCTCTCTCTCTCTCTCTCTCTCTCTCTCTCTCTCTCTCTCTCTCTCACGTGTATACAGGAAACTCGTGTCTTTGATTTTTTTCTGTGACTCTTTTTAAATAAACCTTTTATATAACCACTGGTGTCCGTGGGTTTATCAGGGAGAGTCTGGGTTCCCGACGACGACGACGACGACAACAACACGGGTGTATAACGGTTTATACACCCATCTGTAAGTGAAAGGGCAACAATGAGAAAATAATTTAACCCATATATATACATATATATATATATATGGGAAATGAAAAAGGAAAAACCAAAAAGATGTTTTCGTCTTTATTTGCAAGACTTCCTCAGGATGATACTTTTAAGAAAAATGTCATGCAAGTACATGAAAATATTGGGTTGACATGATGGGTTATATATATATATATATATATATATATATATATATATATATATATGGGCCAACATTTTTAGTTTTTAGCGCCAATGAATAATTAAAGCAAAATAAATTGTTTTGGACTATTAAAATAATTTTTAACGTTATTGATAATGTTTAACCATTCATTTATTTAATTTTTATTATCGCTTATGTTTGAATTCATGTTTTGAAACATGACGTAAATCATAAATCTATTACGTCATGTCAAAGCTATAATCATGTTTTTAAGGTGATGTTTTAAGATCTTCTTCCGAAAAAATCTAAATTGCTCAGTTCGTAGAACATCAGACTGAAGATCTCAACGTTCAGGTTTCGATTTCCGGTCATGGCATCCGCTTTATTAGTTGGGTATTTATTATTTTGTATCAATGCAATCATTTTTATTTCTTAAAGAAGTTAAGATATTTCGTTGAAAAAATTGTGACAGGCAGACAGAGACATCTGGACTACTGTTCTCGTCTTGATTGTTATTCTCAAAACGTTTTGGCCGATGTTACCTCCGACCTTCTTCAGATCTGCAAGGAACCGGTGGCGTAACAGATAAAAGTGCTAAGTAATAATCAGTTCTTAGTGACAGTCTTCTGAGAGTGGAAGGTTCAATCCTTAGTGCAGGCAATACTTTAAAACGTCAAGTATTATGGTTAATTTGTGCTCTTGTTCGAAAGGAAAACATGATTTTTCGGATGTGCTTATGTAGTATCCCCAAAATAAATCATCTGCTTTCAATTTTATCTAAAAGATTTTATTTTAAAAATCTGTTTCAAACGAAACATTAAAACCCCCTTTTTTACTTAATAGCCCCTTTTTTCTTAATAACCCATTTTTTCTTAATAAACCATTTTGTATAATCTCTATAGTGATAATACTATGTGGCCACTTCTCGTGTGTGTGTGTGTGTTTCTCACCTCTGCGTGACTTACATATTATTAATTTATTATTTGCATGAATCGATTATTTACTGAAATAAAATTAATAAATTATTAAAATGAACTTTTTAAAAATCCTATTTAAAAAAAAATAATAATTACTGAATTAAATCGACTAGAATAAACTTCTGTTTCTTCATAACAAATCAGCCATTTTAATATTTTGTTAATAGTGAAAAAAAGAAAAGAATGAATTATGTTCTGACCCTTTGAAATTTGAAAGGAATTTAGAAAGGATTTAAACTGTCTGTCAGAACCAGAGTTAGGTCCCATGGGGAGAAACTGGTTTCCAGATTAGAGTCGACTTCGATGGTTTGGTACTTTTGGAAGAATGGATAAGCATTCTTAGGTTAGTAGGTGTAGAACAGTTGATTTAGCAAGTTCAGTTCACAGAGGAAGACCAAGGAAAACATAGGAGGAAGTTATAAAAATAGACCTGAAAGAAAGAGGGATAAATAAAGATAGGTTACTTTGGAAGTCAATTTCTTAAAACCGACACACGGATGTGTTATGGTGCCGTACCTATGACGAACATTTGGACTCGTCCATCTTCTATATAAAACTGAATGTCTGTATGTGTGTGTGTCTGTGTGTGTGTGTCTGTGTTACTTATAGAAAAAAAATTAGAGAATATAGATAACCTATAAAAGTGTATTCTGATGTAAAATTCACAGAGTAAGTTGATGGGCGTATTGCCGAATCTCTAAACCCACACCTTAGGAGTCTAGGGGCAGATTTCATCGGGGGGGGGGGGGGCGTCGTTTTCAGTTATTTTTCATTCTATTTTATATTAATTAGAAAATACTGAGTCATATTTTAATTTAATTACGTAATACTTTGAGATAACTTTTAATTTTATTTAACGTTTCTTAGCGTCAATTCTATTTACATGGAGGGGGGTGAGAAACTATGCGAAGGTCCGCCACTAGCCGCCACTGCACGCCACTCTGTACGTACACAAATACATGTACATGTACATTTTATAATATCTTATATAAGAAAAGTATTCGGCGTTGTCCGGCAAATTATGCCTCAATTACATAAAACAATTAATGGTTTTTAATGAAATTTATTTGTTAGAGGATAGCTAAGGAAGAACGATAACTCACGTTTAAAAACACAATTTAGGTTTGTTTAAAAAAGGTTAGAGAATATAGATAACCTATAAAAGTGTATTCTTATGTAAAATTCACAGAGTAAGATAATGGGAGTATTGCCGAATCTCTACACTCACCCCTTAGGGGTCTATGGGGCAGATTTCTTCAGCAGGTTAGGTCACCTATGAAAAACGCTTTTCAGGTGCTTCTGCAGTTTACATCACCTATGAAAAACGCTTTTAAGACTATTGACTTCATCAACGTTACGTATTTTCTTAATATGTTACAATGGAGTGGGGTAAGAAATTAGGTATTGACGGGACCATTTGGTCTATTTGGTGTTGTCCGGGATCAATGATTTTAAGATTAAAGCATTACTTTTGGAAACTGGTATGTATTACATCTCTTCGGACTATTGCCTTCATCAACATCATTTATCTTCATCATATTCTGAAATAGGGGGGAGGGCAGAAATTAGGTATAGACCAGGCTATTTGTTCTACTCGGCATTGTTCGAGATCAATAATCATTATTAACATTATTTTTCTTAATACTTTGATTTTACCGATTCTTTTGGCAGTTCTGTGAAGACCTACTTACTAACATTACAGTATTAAAAGATAACGAGAGAAAGATAAAGAGACGGTTAGGGGGAGAGAGAGGGGGGGAGATAGAAGTTTTAACATCAAAATGTTACACATATTATTTAACTTCTATTTTTTTTATGTCGCGAAGCAATAAATGTAAGATTACACTATTACATAAAGCAGATGGCTCTAGGGGAAAATGAATTACATTATTATTAGTTTTTAACACATTTAAACACGAGAAGAATTATATGGGAAAAAGAGAAATATAGGGTTGAAGGAGGGAGGGAAATAATGGGGACCAGGGAAAGAGAGACGGCTAGAGAAAGAAGAGAGATTGAAGTTTTTATATAAAGATGTTACACACACTCTTTAATTTCTACTAGTTTGTTTTTTTATCGCCCCGGGCAACGCTGGGTAGCCCTGCTAGTTCTCAATAAATACTGGAAGCATTACGCTACTCACTTGTCGCGCACAACCCCAACCCGATCAGTCTTTCATTAACTTCGGTTGATTCAGGACGTCGGGATGGGGTTATACCAGTCGAGGATCAGTCCTCGACAATCAGTCCGGCAGGAACTGGGCCATTTCGGTGGCCTTTTATCTGCCGGGCTGAGGTATACTGTACTGGGTTTTCCTAGGAGGTGCACCCTCCCAGGCCTTGCCTTCCCTCTTTGGGGAGGAGTAAGTTTATTGCTTGCTGCCTGAGGTGCGTTGACCAGGGAATTCCGACGGGGTTGTCCAGGCTATTTTTGTTAGGCTAGAGTGCTCCTTCTTTAGGGGCACTGGCTTGACTCTTCCCCACTTTCCGACCTTGTGTCACATATTCCTGCGGTGAGAGGGAATTAAATACAGTCGTTCAACACCTGTCGAGGATTCGTTCTCGACAGTCGGTCCGGTAGAGACTGAACGATTTCGGTGACCTCTTATCTGTCGACCTGAGGAGTTGAATCCTGGGTTTTCCTAGGAGGTGCACCCTCCCAGGCCTTGCCTTCCCTCTTTGAGGTTCTCTGACCGGGGAATGCCGACGGGGCTGCCCAGGCTATTTTTGCTAGGCCAGAGTGCTCCTTCTTTAGGGGCGCTGGCTTGATCTCCCCACCTTCCGACCTTGTGTCACATATTGCTGCAGTGGGAATCAATTAAATACTGTCAGTCAGGACTGATGGTCCACTTCTCTTGTTTCTCTGTTGTATAGACTTTTCTCCAATATACTTGTTATACCTAAACTCAGTGTGCGTGTTTTCATTCTGGCCTCTAAACAGAGCCATAACAGGGTACTTTAAACCGATGATGATGATGATGATGATGATGATGATGATGATGATGATGATGATGATGATGATGATGATGATGATGATGATGAGTTAAACGCCTTGGGGGAAAAAGGTTTTAGATACCCAAATCTAGTGATAAACTCCACATTTTGTTGGGAACTTTCGCAAAACCATATGGTCAAGAATGAAGACTGGGTTTTGTTGTCATAAGCCCTAACCTGAACGTTCGACCACACGAAGCAGATGGGGCTTGGGTACATCGACTAACAAAATTGACACCATGAGAAAAATCTTGTGCTTCATACGCCCCTTTATTTTCAGCTTTTTACACGAATAACTTGTGTATTCTTCTGTTCTATGGGAATAATATATTTAACAAGGAGTATTGCCACTCAAACGTAGGTGGCTCTTGTAATTAGGGGCCAGATTTATAGGGGCATCCTAAGTGGGGAGTTGTGTATCAAGATGGTTGTCCAGATTACAGTCGAGGAAACAGGGAGCAGGTAGGGAATTCAAAAGACAAACTGTCCGATGAAAGAAACAATTAGAGTAAAAGGTTTTCCAGCATCTGGGGACCTCTACAGTGAAGGGGTGGGATTTTTCTGCTAGTCGGGTTGGTCGGGAGTATTTAAGTGACGTAAGTTCATCAGAGCCCATTCCGTGGAAGTACAGAGGTGCAACATTGTGGCGATGGGACAGGGGCTGGAGATTGGTAGACAATGTGGCACCTATTAGGTTAGAGACTCTTTTTATGCATCCTGTCCAAGAGGAGAGACTAGTGGTTGATGCACCAGCTCAAATGTGGCAACAATACTCTATTCATGGGTGAATGGTGGCTTTGTAGTACTATAGGGTACTGGTTTGTTTGTTTTGTTCTACGGCATATCAACTCTCCTCAGGTTATTTAATGCCGAATCCGGTCAAGTTTTTATGCTTCAAGTTTTATGCTTCAAGTTTTTTATATGTTCAAGTATTTATTCATGGTGTTTGGTTCAGTGAAAAGGGGAAGGGAGGGAGAGGGAGAAAGGGTGAGGGGAGGGCGGGAAATTGTTTTTTGTTTGGGGTTTTGCAGAATATGATTGAGTTTTACGAAGAGAAAAAAAACAATAAAATATCAATGTTTGGTGCATTTTGGGTCAGGAAGCCGATATCTTCAGACAGCCTGATCTGGTAGCACCATAGGATACTGGCAGGTGTGAGAAGTTTTCTAGCCCGGTAGAGGGAGCCACCTTTTTTGCAGCAGACTTGGCAGTATCTTCTATGTACTTATTTCAATTCATGTTAACTCATTCACCATTTTTATAATTTGTCGTAAGCAAACTATTAATAAATGAAATGTCTTTGTCCCCCACAATTTATTAACAATTTTTAGCTTTAGAAAACATGTCCGTATTGTTAACAGTAATGCACAGCGAATACTAGCAACCCCACGTGTGTCGATGATAATTTCATTTCTCTACCCACGCGCAACTAAACTTTAAGAAATGGAATATCAAATATTTTAATTCTTCACGTTGAATAGAAAGTCATTTGAACTGGCTTTAAAATTATTGGCCTTTTCTCATTTAATAAAAAGATTGAAACCTTGGAAGTTATTTACATCCAATAACTTTATAAATCGAGATTAAAACATTACCTTAACAAACATTTATTACAGTTTTATAACAGTTAATAAGTTAACGATACAGTAATAATTAAATTTAACTTTCAATATCCTATTAAAACTATAATAATTTTGTAAAAAAAAAGTGGCATAGTTAAAAAAAAATCTTGAAAAAAAAACCTGAAAAAAAACAACAAAAAAACAAAAAAAACACAAAACACAGAAACAGAATTCAAAGTAAAGATTCCTAGACAATGTCAGGTAGATACAGCTAGTTTTATTTGAATGAATTTGATATACACTGACAGTATATATCGGCTAAAATGTATAGCTAATTGATGAATTTTTAGAAGTGATGGATGAAAAGTAAGTGAACAAATTCTAGTTTCTGCGCATCGCTTCCGTTTTTCTTGTTGTTTTTTATGCTTAGCAAACGTAGGTGTAATTCATCAATTTAATAACCAACAAGAATGTTTCGTTCAAAAGAAATCTGATTTTTTCGGTACACCTGGTTTCCATATGAATCAAAGAATCTCACATTTTACCGCCAGAAAGGTAATCAGCAGTCAGGCTCGGTATATGCAAAGGAGAGTGAAGCATGAAGGGGATACGCGTTACCCACTCATGCACATATTAATATATCCTTGTGCTATTAATAAACAGTTTACATATTTCCGCGATTTCATTCGCACACACAACACCATTTGACTGTCCCAAATCAAATAAATTCGTTGGAGTTTACATTTTAGTCAATTATTTTGATACACATTTTTATACATACCAGCAAAAACTAACCGCCCTCTGAGCAGCAATTAATCTAACTGTAGTCTTATCTACAGAAAAAAACGAAGAAACAATGTTTCTTTCACATTTTTGTAATTTGAAGAAAAACAACAAAAAGGTGATTGTCATTGTGTTATTTGATACATCCCAATGGTGATATTTGATTTTGTATAAGTATAAAAATGAATTCCCCATAATGAAGGGATTAAACGAAAAATCGGGGCGATTGTCAAGAATAACCAACAGAAAAAATGGGTGAAAAAATCAAACAAATAATCAACAAATAACTGTTACAAAAGGAAATAAAGTTACTTTTTTACTATATTCTTGTATTTTATAGTTTTTTAAAGCGTTTTTATTGCATTCGTCCAAATCCGATCGCATTACATTTTCAAGATGGCGTATGCGGATATCCCTGAAGTTTTTTGTTTTGTCTTTTGAGGTGAAGAAACAAAAAAATACTAAACAAATAACTATCCCAAACGCCTTTAAGTTTACTTTTCTACCTAATTAAAGGGGGAAAATACCCTCTCTCCCAAAAAATCATGAAAGTCCAGAGACAGTCAGGGAACGACTGTCAGCCATCTTTGTTTATCAGTATAACGTAATATATTTGACCGAACTTTTCAATTTCAATTTTAACAAATGCTTTAAAGTATTTGTAATCCGATGATGGAATTAAATTAACTTTCCTTCGGTGTCACCACCATGAAAAATCTCAATCTCAATCTCAATCTCAATCTCAATCTCAATCTCAATCTCAATCCCAATCTCAATCTCAATCTCAATCTCAATCTCAATCTCAATCTCAATCCCAATCTCAATCTCAATCTCAATCTCAATCTCAATCCCAATCTCAATCTCAAACTCAATCTCAATCTCAATCTCAATCCCAATCTCAATCTCAATCCCAATCCCAATCTCAATCTCAAACTCAAACTCAAACTCAATCTCAATCTCAATCTCAATCTCAATCTCAAACTCAATCTCAATCCCAATCCCAATCCCAATCTCAAACTCAATCTCAATCTCAAACTCAATCTCAATCTCAATCTCAATCTCAATCTCAATCTCAATCTCAAACTCAATCTCAAACTCAATCTCAATCTCAATCTCAATCCCAATCCCAATCTCAATCTCAATCTCAAACTCAAACTCAATCCCAATCTCAACTGTTCACTGTTCACTCTCTGCTGTTCAGAAATCAACTAAATTCTTCAATCATAGTAATAAACCCACCACCTATGCAAATTGTCTACTAAAACCCACCACCTATGCACCAGTCAGAGCCACTTATATCCATAGACTCCAAACAGTCAATCTGCAAAAGGAGATAACTCAATTGACAGATATTGTCACCAAGGCAAATTATCACAGTATCTTAAACCACAGCATTTTAAAACACAAAAAAATAGGCAGGTAGGTAGAAAAGTAACTTTTATTGTTTTTGGTAACAGTTATTTGTTTACTATTTGTTTTTGGCACACCTTATCGTTCGATTGGTTATTCTTGACAATCGTCAAATGCGGAACGTCAAATAAAACAATTATATATACCTGAATAATTTAAAATGGTTACTTTGTGTTTTTTGCCTTTATTATTAAAGGCAGAAATATAAAACAAAACTTAATGACGATTTTTGAAAGATATTATTCTATTTTTTTTGTGTAATTGAAAAAGGTGAGAGGAGGGAGGTTCTTTATTGTTTTCTTTAATGGCAAATGTAATACTTATCTTCATAATCACAATCATTATCAGCAGCAGCAGCATCGTTGTCGTCGTCCTCGTTGTCGTCCACAAAAAAAACCAAAAAAAACCGGAAGTTCTCTTTCCAATTTAAAACTAATTATTTTGAATGTTAAACGTTTTTCATTAATCGTTGTAAGCACTATTACTACTAATAATGATATTAATATTAATATGAAGAAAAGTATTACATTTATGTCAGGAAATTGGAGTACAAAAATAGAAATGAATTGTGCAGAATATTAATTTATTTGAGAGTGTTCATAAAATTATTGCTAGAATCATCTAAGTCACCACAATACCACATTTACTCTAGGGGGGGCCATGCTTCTTAAAAATATACCAAAAGCGTTTCGGAAAATTTTAATTTTATTCATAAATTTAATTTCATACAAATTACACTTTGATGGGCAAGAATTTAATTTCACAAGTCCTTTCGGTTGTTGTCAGTTACTTCATGTTAACACACATAAGTAGTTTGCCGAGGATTCCTTATTTTACGCTGAACTGAAATAAATGGAATGCACAAGACTAAAAATACACACGACTCTGCGACACGTATCAAATTTTGTATCCTCGAAAACTTATATTGTTTTGTTTTGTATATGTTCTTAACAAGTGTGAATGTCCTTAAGGTTAGTAGCTTTTTGTTTTTGACACATATACATTTTCTGAGTGTTAGTATCTTTTGGTTTTTGTAAATTCATCGTGTTTATATACGAAGAACATGTTGTTACCATTATCGGTGGGAAAAGTAATATTCCTCATTCCTCATGAAATACAATATTAGCATTACTGTATCAGCCATACATTAACACTGCATGTACAAACAAAAAGAATAGAGAGGTATTATCTCCGAATATTAAAGAGTTATCTACTTTTAATCATATCCAAGTTACATCCGTTGAATCATACTAGCTAACGAAATTATGCACTCTCTACTTCTAGAAACCAAAAATATAATTCCATCCAACGTGAGGGATCTAGAAACTGGATTCAATCTCTTTCCTGGTTGCAATATTAGAAACGGTTGTAACAATAGGATTAGTCTGGTAAATTTCCATGTAAGGTAAGGTAGAATTTTCCAATTAGAATTTAAAGAAGGCTGTAACGTCACGGGCACAGGAAGTAGATAAGTGGATGTGTCAAATCGGAAGAAAGAATCGCTCTGTTTCGTCTGAACCACCAAAGAATGCGGTTGAGCTTTTGGTGAGCTGCTTCCTCCTTCCCCTGAGGGAGTAGGTGGGGGTTGTTTCAGATGTATACATTTACACTATTAAGAACGAATAAAACCTCAAATAAGTTTTAAAGCCCAATTGTATTTTATGTTTGTGAATTTTATGTTTCTGAATTTTTGAGATGACGATTGATAATTTTTATTATTTGGATTATTCGGACTACTATTCTCATCTTGAGTGTTATTCTCACAACGTTTCGGTCGATGTAACCTCCGACCTTCTTCATGTGTATCTTGTCCAATACGGAAATCTTTCTGTCAAACTCGGAAATCTGTACCGAATTTTGAACGGAACCTTGCAAGGACTCGTAGTACTAAGTAAAGCACTAAGTAAAATTCAGTTCAAAGTGACATCTTTCGGGTTCAATCCTCAGTGCAGGCGATACTAAGAATACAATTGTAAATTACTTAAGATTTATCCCGGTCATGGTTGACGGAACGAGAGCATGCTACCCCTGTTGATTAAATGAAGGGTTCCGTTCGACAGAAAGATTCTCGAGTTCGACAATATACACCTGAAGAAGGTAAGAGGTTACACCGACTAAAACGTTGTGAGAATAAAACCCCAGATGAGAATAATAGTCCGAATAATCTAAATGATACTAATTGTATTTGTCAATCCAGCCGCCATCTTAGCATGGTTTTCACAACTCTAACATGATTCCTGTTAGATGCCTTTCATGGTCGTAGTTGTTTCTCAGACAGCTCGCCATCTTTGAATGACCTTTCTTTTTGGTCACAGCAACACGTTTCCAGATAAGTCGTATTTACTTGTAAGTGTTTCATGCACTTCTCTCTATTTGTTTACCCTGACAATACATGTCCTTTTCGATTGTGTCAAGGCAATCTAAAGTAGACTTTTAACTTAGCATTTTTCGTAGTCATTTTCGTCCTCTTTATGTATCATGTTATGCCCCTCTTATGTTTCTCTTTGACAAACACCCTGTAGTGCCGATCCCATTTTACAACTCGGCACTCCTAACATAACTGGATGTTTAATCCTTGAACAGGACCCAACACAGTTTCTTTATTTCTGTGCATACTATCACTCCAGTTGACCAATCGAATCTGATCAAAGCAATGTATCATCAGTAGCTGGAAAAACAGTATAAGAAGGATGCGTTTTTTCACTCCAGGCAGAAAAAGGGGACTCACCCTAAGGATTGCTGTTAGACAATCGAGCAAAAGCCTTTCCCCTCCGATCCGTGCATTTTCACTACTATGTCAGCATGTCAACAATGACTGTCATCATAATCACTATCGCCACAGCAACTACAGCAGTTCATTTTTAACCAACAAACTAATCATAGCTCGAGTCATCATCATTATCATCATCATCACCAACATCTGAAACTTGTTTTTCGGCCAGCATAGTTCTACAGCAGCTATGTCAAAAGCAATAGTTCTTAGCAAAAAGACCAAAGGACATTTCAGCCAGGATAACCATCACCACCATCCTCTTTCCTGTCGAGTCACTGAATCATAAACTCTTCTTAACAGTCACATGTTTATTTCTTTTAAATAAATGCTATCTTTATATTTTCGGGGTCTTCATTTAACACTGCCGATACAGAAGATCTGCAGACTTTGGCCCAATGTCCTTTTTTCGAACACATTTTGCAGTTTGAGTGACGGGCAGGACAAAAGGCGATTTTGTCCTTCCTCTTTTGGCATTGCCATATTTATATTTGTGTCTCCTTTCTTAGTTGTAGGACCCATCTCCAACATCGGCCCCAGAAACAAGTCTCTAAATGTAATACATGTAAAACCAACTGTCTATTAATCATTATCTTTTTTCCTCGTGTCTTTCCGTGTGTGCGCAAAAAAAAAAACACAACACCACCAGTTTGAACAGAACCTCAAACACGTGGAAAAATGTAGAAATATAACATACAATTTTATTTCTTAGAGAAAACATATGGGAACGATAATAGCATTTTGCATACAAACTATAAAAAATGGCAATACAAGAAATATGTACCTCAGTCTTTCCTATGAATACTATTATGGCATGTGTTCTTCAGAGTTATGTGATCTATTCCCTGCTTCCTTTGTTCCAGCTCGTTTGACTCGTTGGTCTAGTGGTCTCCATCAATTTGCTGGTTTGATACCTCATTGTAATACAGCTTCCTATTTCAGTAGCTTCTTTACAAGAACTCCAGGCTTGTGGAACTCTCTTCCTGCTGACTGTTTTCCTCCTACCTATAGCCTGGGTCTTTTCAAGACTAAGGCCAATAGGAATCTCCTGTCTTTGCGATAATCATCTTTCATTCTTGTTAGCTTCTTACATTAAGTGGCTTCATGCCTTGTCTGGAGCGATTTCCATAAAAAAAATGTTCCAATACACCTGGTGCATAATACCAGAAATGGGTGATAGACAAGGGGAAGGGGGTGGAAAAGCATGAAATCAAATTTACACGTGGGTCGAGAGCGCTTGAACGCACATCTGCCTAGCATTAGTGCTGGTGTTGAAAGAGAAAGTTTCTTTTGTGAATAATGATCATGTGACCTCCCAATAACTAATCATATGATAGACATGTTTTCTAATGTAGAAGACAATTCTCTCCCCAAAGAAGACAATTATGCCTCTACATTTATAATCAGTCTAGGAAATTTCGTAGTGACGACTTTGTCAATCATCTAATGCAGCAATTCACCATGGACCAAAAGTAATACGTCTTGCTTGGTGGGTGTTCAAAATGACTTTTATTGCTTACTCACTTTAGCAGATAAAAGGTAGAAAAGGTTAGCATTGAACTCTTCCCAGACAGTCATTGAATGTGTTGGCTCAGTATATTCACAGTTATTTCCCTTGACCGATATTCAAATTATCTCCCTCGAATTATTATTTACTAAAGTGAGAATTAACTTTTACATTTTGAAATACAAAAAAGTATTTGCACTGCACAGAGACAAAATCCGAAATTGAGGCGTGATCTATTTGTGCTTTTTTGCCGCAGCTGGGTGCACGTTCCACCTCATCTCTATGTTTTCATATGGTTTTACATCAGATCTCACTTCTGAACAGTAAAGACAGGACTCCCAAACAGCTAGCCATTTAAACATGCCACTTTTCTACTGGTTGCAGGAATTCTTTGCAGAATAGTCCCCAGATAATATCAAAGCAAGTTGTATTGACATAGCCTATGCATTCTCTATAATATGTTTAGCCCTGGCAACACATGCATTTTTATTGTGTTCGAGAAATTTATATAGAAATACTTTTTGTAATTACGTCTATTGTTTACACCTCCTTCTCGCTATCATGTTTTATTACGTCCCTCTTAAAGTTATCTTTGTTGACAAACCTTTTGTGTGAAAAATAAATGTATATGTTATTATTATTATTATTATTATTATTATTATCATCATCATCATCATCATCATCATCATCATCATCATCATCATCATCATCATCATCATCATCATCATCATCATCATCATTATTATTATTATTATTATTATTTACTTTTATTCACCTCATTATTCTCTTTTCGCGCTTTGTATTCTGACCTCGTGTTACCCACGATAACAAAATATATACAATATGGTGGCCGCTGTCAGAGAAGGCTCTCCAACACATGCGTTTTCTATAGAAACATATAAAATGGATCATCAATTATTCTGATTTTAAAGAATTTTTAGAATTATGAGATTCTAAAATTTTTCATTTCTGTTTATAGCTATCATTTATGACGGATAACAGTACATCATCTGTATAGCGCATTGGTGGCGAGCTGAGGACGTGGATGGCAAAAGCCAGGGAGGATTTAGTTAGCGGAGCTCTCCGGTCCACAAGCAGTCGATCTTTGACGATAAAATCGCGATTGTTTAACAATCTCATTCGGCCTTGCTCATGGGTCGTCATAGGTTGTGATGTGGTAGGGAAAACCAGCTCAACCCGACCAGGGTGAAAGCCGTTGCAACAACAACATTATCGATATGATAATACGCTAAACCACTTTATGTCGAATGTACTAGTGATGAGAGGATTCCAATATTTTTCCAGATTCCGACACAATTACCGATTGTGTTCTAAATTCCCGATTCTGATACAATTAGCGATTCCGATTCTGCTTCTAAAATCGCCTAATCACCTAAAAAGGTAGAATTTCAGGGGGGGGGGAAATTTAACGGAGAGTCCTTTAAAATCTAGATATAATTTTCTTTTTAATTTGACAGACTTCTTAATGTTTTCCCTTTTATGTATTGTATCCAAGATTTTGATAAAATCATTATCAGATTTTCATCTATATTTTTAACGCGTGCCATTTTTTCTTATTTATCCACTCGTGCCATTTTTACCTGTCCTATTTTTATCGGGCCATTTTTCTTTTCGTGCCATTTTTATTTCAGCTCATTATTATGATCTATAAATTTTAGTTTTACTTGTAATAATAAAATGATAAATGTTTATTGATTTTAAAATCAATAAATATTTATCATTTTATTATTAGTACCAGAAATAGAAATTAAGTTTTAAACAAGAAATTTTTTTTTTAAATTATCGTTTTTAGAATCGGAAATTAGACTCAAATTTTTCAGATTCTAATACCAAAAAAGTTCTTATTTTTTCGATTTCCGATTCCGAATAATCGTCCCAACACTAGCACGTACGTTATCACCTTTCACACACATTAAATAATTATATTTCCTGATTAGCAAAGATGGTGATTAATCTGCTTCCACTAAGGTAGAGAATTTTAAAATGAATTGTTCTAAAATTAATTTGAATCGTTCCATTGACTAAAAGAGTACAATTTTCAATAAATACATTTCAAAAAGGGACATTCATTTTATTGTTTTGAAGAATATTTAGCTGAAAATGATAAGAAGGCAGAGAATATTTTTTGTTCTAAAAGGAATTAAATTGCTACAATTTTTAATAAATAAATAAATAAAAAAACTTCGTTTTATTTATTTAAAGAATATTTAGCTGACAATGACAATTATTTTTAGGAAAGAAGAAAGAATCATTATTTTCTTAATAGTATTGACCCTGATAGACATTTATTATTTCAATAGGAATATTATTTTGAAGAATAAATTTTACAGATTGATGTAGAAACCACCATGGAATTTCCAATAATGTTGGGATTTTTCCCGTTAAAATGAAGGCCGAAGACTGTAGTCCGCTGGAAGAAAAGTTGGTGGCATAAAAACGTGACTAGACAAGACAGAGATAACAAACAACTTGGGTAGATAAAGAAAGGGTATTTAAAGAGATGAAAAAAGAAAAGAAAGAAATAGAATGTTGCTTGCAAAAGAAGTGCCTTTGCGGACTCACTGAAAATTCCAGTTGTCTTGTAACAGGATGCTGTGAAGAGTAGTTGAGAACATCAAGAGAGCTTCACGCATATTATATACGCTAAAAAAGCATGTGCCCGCTCGCACCTGACACAGCAGAGAAGAACGATGTTAACGGCTGCGAGGCTGGCGAAAAGAGGCCGTTGTGGAGAGTGAAGCAGTGGTCTGTGATTGGCTGATTTTCATCCAATCACAGGGCACTTAGAATTCACTGCGCTTAATAATTCCAATATTAATGCAACTTGAAAAAATATCTCAGTTTGAGAGTTGATAATTATAGTAAACCCACTTTTAGGATGTTGCTTAATTTGATAAACTCATAAACTTTGCCGGTGTAGTGTTTTGTTTTTAACTGAAAATTCACCACTTATCAAGACCAAAAGCCATTCGAGGGTAAGCGTTAATGAGATTGTCAGTTGGATAATGATGAATACTACGAGAGAATTGGAAACGATGGGTGACATTAGCAGAATTCGATTACTTAAAAGGATGGCTCAACAAGTATTTGTTGACATTGAACTGGAAGACGACCATGTTGCATTCAGCAGGGAAGTAATTCATAAAAAAAAGACGACCGTGTTGCAGTTAAACGACTGGAGGGTTAAAGTTATGAGCCATTGGTGGTTTCTGAAAAAATAGTTTTTAATTACGTTGTTTAAATGCTATTAAAATATCTGCGCTGATTGTCATGGTTCAGGGTCCAGAGAAGTGAGATAAAAGGATATTGACAAAAGGCGAGACTCACATATTTTATGCCAGTTTCGCTTCAACGAACATCTGGGCTATGAAATACAAAAAATGCTTACATCATGTTTAACATATAATTTTTATTGTCAACATAGATTAACTTCGCTATTCATGCGCTTAAAAGCTAAATATATTCTACCAAACTTGTTTTATGTATATCCTAATATGAGAAAGGAAGGGTGAGAGTAATCCGACGTAATGGGAAATGAAAAAGGAAAAAAACCAAGAGATATTCTTTTTATATATTCATCAACGTTTCGTCTTTATTGTAAATCTTCCTCAGGATGATAATTGGAAAAAAAAATGGCATGCAAAAAATTTCGATGTACTTGCATGACATTTTTCTTCAAATTATCATCCTGAGGAAGTCTTACAATAAAGACGAAACGTTGATGAATATATTAAAAAAATATCGCTTGTTTTTTTTCCTTTTTCATTTCCCATATCCTAAGTGTACCCGTATCGTTACTAAAAACGACATGTTTGCACACCTAACACCTAACCCTAACACCTAACCCTAACCTTAGCCCTAACACCTAACCCTAACACCTAACCCTAACACCTAACCCTAGCCCTCACTGCAATTTAATCCTTAATATTTACTTCCATCCAATCGCAGGAAGATGTGGCACAAGGTCGGAACGTGGGAGGAGACAGAAGAGACGTTGCTAGTCTTTCTCTACTCTATCGTTATTTTCATGGCAGGTGCTCGGCTGAGCTTCAATCTATGCCCCCTCCCCTGTAAAATATTCAAAACAACAAAAACTCGTCTAGCTACAACCACTGTCAATAATTTCCCTTTCTCTCTCTCTGTGTGCCTAAAACTAAACAAAAATTCCATGAGCAAAGTTTCTTGCCTGATAACTACGCATCTGTGGAACTCAATAACGCGGGGCTGCTTCTCAGCAGACTACAACATCATCGTTTTCAAGTCCAATGTAAACAAATTTTTAAGCCGTCTTTCTAAATAATTAAATTCTCCCAAACTTCCACCATCACTGCCAATCATCCAGGTGTTGTCTCACGGTCCACCTGACACACATTAACCCTTATCTTCGAGTGGCCTTTTGGTCTTGATAATTGGTGACACCTTACTAAAATAAAGAAAGAGAAAAAGCCAGTATATCGAAGGCGGTGTACTCTGACCAACAGAAATAGCCTGAGCTGCCTCGTCAGCATTCCCCGATAGGGACGCCTCACATGATTGGCAATAAACCAACCGCCTTCTGAAAGCAAGAAGGTAAAGCTTGGGAGGATGCACCTCGTAGCACTGAACAGGACCAAACTTCGCTTCGACAGAGAAGATCAAAGTGCAGTATCTGTTCTCATACTACACCTCATCTGTTTTGTCCTCGGTCAATGAAGGAGAGGTTTATAAAAAAAAATGTATCCTAATCTAGAGTGTCCCTTTTTGGACAGTTAGATTTTCCCCACATTAAAAAGACCGACCTTGTGTCTTACTCTGCCCTCGTGGGGAGGAAACTAAATAGGCACAAAGAAGGGCCAGCTGATGCTTCAGCTGACCACCCTCTATCGGACTGATTGTCGAGGGCATATACTTTTTTTTCAACTTGAGTTCACTCCAGACAAGGCATGCTGCCACTGAGACGTAAGGGGCTACTGTGAATTAGGGGCCAGAAATTAAAGGGGGCATCCTAGTGAGGAGTTGTGCAGCAAGATGCTTGTTATCGTTACATTTAAATTTCTGCATGTCGGTACAGTCAGGGAAACAGAGAGCAGGGAGGGAGTTCTAAAGGCTGGCAGCTTGAGGAAAGAAGCTATTAGAGTAGGGAGTTCTCCGGCATCTCTGAACCTCCACATTGAATGGATGGAACTTAACTGATTGTCAAGTTGGTCGGGTGGATATATGCTAGACTCGTATGAGTAAAATTATTTGCAGCATATAAGCGATTTGTAACCTTCTTTTCACATTGGGAACAACTGACCAGTATTGGGCTATGTGCAGAAACTGCTGTCCGTCTTTCTAGTTGACATCTCATAGTTGTCTCTGTGATAGTCTTCAAGATGTTGTTCTTTTCTTCTCGTTTTCTTCTTGTGATTGGAATAACAGAAATAATTAAAAAGAACAACAAATAACTTCTCTGGGGTTTTTGCTTTTTACAATAATCTCTTCAGTAATATACCTTTAAATAAACTTCATCTTCTTTTTCCAAACTCTGTAAGGTAATGGAGGGCCCCAAAACAGCATCTGCTCACTTTAACGTCAAACTCCCCAGAGGCAGGAACTGTCTCGCTTTTCTGCCACATACTTCCTTCCATGACACAACTACGTCAGCCAAACTTCTAACTTGACCTCTAAGGGAAAATTCCATCTTCTTGCTTAACTAAACTTGTGTGGAATTTTCTATTTTAATCTAAGTACAGTATTATCCAGGGCACACAGGGATTACAGCATTCATTCCTAATTAAAGAAGAAAGACAAGTCAATAGAGACAAAGAGGGACCAGCTGATGCTTCAGCTGACCACCCTCAGTTGGACTGAGTGTGTATACTCGACTGGTAGGAGCAAAAGTATTTATAGCATAGCAGTGACAATAAGCGATTTGTAACATTGTCTGGGGTTGTCTGCAATCCGCATTCCGAACAACTGGTTGGCAGAAAAAAGCTGCTCGTCTATCTAAAGTAGTTGGTGACATCTAGTTATAAAAATGGTCTCATATGCAGCGATGAAGCTGTTGTCCATTGTTGTTTACAAAAATAAGTTTATCATTCCGGAATTCTAGTTCATTTTCGGTCATCAGTTTTTTCTTGGTTACAAATATATTATCTATTTTGTTGGATCTTGGATAAATGTAAAATACAAATTTTCTTTTTGTTTTGTGGAAGCCCTGTCCCAGCAGTAACAATGACAACAAGCACCAGAGAAACGATCTCTGTAAAATATTCAATGTTTATTGGTTGAAATACCTAACACTGATTGGTCAATTCTATAAAAATATGCAATCTTGATTAATTGCCGATACCAGATTCTAATCAATCAGAAAAAGTTGCCCAAGGAGCCGGGCATCTGCTGGCATTGGTCACAATGAGAACCCAAACACAGCCAGCATATTCTTGTCTTGTATCTAAACAAATAGTTGTAAAACCGTTCATCATATATATTTTTTAATTTTTTAATTTTTTAATTATTTAATTCTTTTATATTTTCTTATATTTTTATATTTTAATATTTTTTTATATTTTTATTTTTATTTTTATTTTTATTTTTATTTTTTTTATTTGTTATTTTATTTTTATTTCTTTACTTCTTATCCTCTGAGTTTATTTTTCCTTCATATATTCTATTATTTTTATATTATATTTATTTTATTTTTACTCTTTATTTTTGTTCTTATTTTTATTTTTTCATTTTTTCTTAATAATCTTTATAATCTTTATAAGGTTTTATTATTATTATTATTATTATTATTATTATTATTATTATTATCATCATTTGTATCTTTATATCCCTATTTTATATCTGTAACTTATTCTTTTTCCAATATTGGTCTATGTACGCCCTCCTACCAATGGATGTTCCTCTAAGACGAGCTTGTTATTTTTTCCTTAAATTTCTTTAAGATGTGATGCTGATGAAGGACGTTTTGGATTAGCTTTTGTTGGGTTTATTTTAAATTAAAGAATGAAATAAAGTATTTCCAGAATGTTTTGGAAACGACCGTACGCCATAATAGACTTGTTGTTCTAATTCTTTGAGCAATTGGAACCTTATAATTCAATTAATCTCCTTATATATATATATATATATATATATATATATATATATATATATATATATATATATATATATAACTGTCCTGTTTTTAAATCTCCGAAACAGTTACATGGTAAACAGCTGATGATCCCCTTGTTAATATTAGACGCTTAAGGTCTCCTGTTTTTGTTTCACTCTTAGATAATTAACCTCTCCTTTTTTTATTTTTTTTTTTTTTTACTTATATTTTTTCATTTATTAATTTTCCAACGAATGTTAAGTCTGCAATATCTTGGATTTAGTTAGTGTGTCTGGGAATTTAAACTGCATTTTACATTCTTTTTTTTTTTTTAATGCCTCAAAGCTTCTTTAGACTATATATATATATATATTGTTGCAGGGGTCTGATGTTGATGAACGGTCCTATAACTATATTTATATATATATATATATATATATATATATATATATATATATATATATATATATCCATCATGTTTTTTTGATCACTCCTAAAGGAGGAACTCTCTCCTGGTTTCTGTCTATTTTATTGGTGATTTTCATTCAGAGGTTTTTTGCCATCGTCACCACGATCGGCACGGCAGTTGATGACACTATTTGCTTATAGCTAGGTGTTCACATAGAGCGCCTGGTATTCCCAATTGGTCACCCATCTGGTCACTGATCAGCCTCAACGTCGCTTAACTTTGGTGATCTAGCGGGAATCTAGGTGTCAACGTGATTATATATATATATATATATATATATATATATATATATATATATATATATATATATATATATTAGTATTTCATGTATCAACATAAAATTTTATAAGGAGATATAATTTTTTATGTATCAATTTTCAGTATTTACAGTGCTCGATACGTAAGTCAATCCAATATACGAAAACCCAAAGTCTAATCAGCCCCCATCAATCATAAAACATATCCCGAATTCTATCGAACGTAGGCTTATCAACAATTCTAGCAACGAAAGTGTTTTTAAAAAATCAATCAACATTTACATTACGGCTCTAAAAAATAGTGGTTACCATAATACTGAAATTAAATATAAAAAAACAGGACACTAATAATTACAACAAAATTAAAAATAAAAGAAAAAGAAATATAATCTACTATACCCCGCCCTATAACCAGATGCTAAAAACTAAACTGGGCAAAAAATTCCTAAATCTGATTGAAAAAACACTTCCCCGTAACCAATCCCCTGCATAAAATATTCAATAAAACTATTCTTCAGCTGCTGCGAAAACCTAGAAATGATAATTAAGGCACACAACAACAAAATACTAAAAGAGAACAACAGAGAGTAAACAAATAACAACTTACATAAAAAAGTGGAAAATATAACAAAAATAACACTAAGAAGAACAAAAATATAAACAATACTAATAGAAATAAACAAAACACTAATAATAACCACCCGAATAGAAATGAAAAAGTTAGCAATGAAGAGAAAAGATGTAACTGCATAAATCGTAAACTTTGTCCACTACAAAATAAATGCCTAACCAAAAGTATTGTATACCAAGCAACAATATTTGCCAAGGAAAGACCAAATAACAAGAAATACTACGTGGGTATGAACTCCCTAGAGTTTAAAACCAGGTATTGTGACCATAAAAGCACATTTAAAAACAGAGAACGTCGAATTAAAACAGCACTAGCAAACCACTATTGGGAGCTCAAAGAAAATGGACGCTCACCAATAATTGAATGGAAAATAATACGACAGGCCAATACATGTAGAAATTTAGACGACCTGTGTAGATTATGCCTGAATGAAAAATTTGAAATCCTAAATTTTAAAGATCCCCGAAATCTATTAAACTGTAGAAGTGAGATAGTAAACAGCTGCTGACACAGAAATAAATTTACCTTAGGCTAACGATAAATAAATGATAAATAAACAAATAAGTAAAAAAACCAAACTAAACAAAAACTTAATTTAAAAATTAAAACCTAAAATAGAAATACAAGGAACCACGTGTTCAAATTAATTCACCCATTATATTGACACAACAAAGGAAACAGGATATAGGCAAATCTATAGAAAAAAGAACAATAGAACAGGATATAGGAAGTAACACCAACAAGACCTTTGTTCGCGGGAAACCCAACGATTGGCTGAGAGAACAACAAAGAATCTGATTGGTTAACTAGCTAGCCGTGTATATAAAAACACCCGGCAACAATAACTCCATGCATTTTAGCCTGAAGATTCCCCCCGGGGATGAAACGCGGGAGCCTCTGTGTAGCTTAATTGCCATAAATATATTTTCATAGCTTACTATATATATACATATATATATATTATGGACTCTCCCGTCGATTTCGACGTATGAGGTCTTGACAACTTAAAATTTGTTTAGTCTACGATGGATGTAGCATGCTTACATTTACTCAATCATAAATGGCATTTGAATCCTGCGAGAGATTTGCAGCCCACAATGGATGCAAGAAGGAAGATCTTAAGAAAAATCGGCTGGGATACTTGTAGATGTTTTTGTTCTTTCGCGTCTTTCGCGCTGTTGATCAATGGCAGTTACAGTAAACTGCCTGATGCCCCTCTGGCAGTCAGATATACTATATATATACATATATATATATATATGTATACATATATATATATATAACATCACTTAATAAGTCCTGGGATTGACACATAGACGGCGATAGTAATAAAAAATCCATATAACCTTTTATAAAGTACTAACCCTCAAATGACACGTGTCAAAATTTGAGCCCAATTGGATTATTAGTTTACAAATTACAGTTATTTAAGTGAAGCTACTGTTGCAAATTTTCAAAGCAATGAAAAAATCTAAATTCGTGCGTTAATAAAGCATTGCTTTCTGATGCAAAAAAATACTGTTCAAGCATATAACTGGCTTGATATGTATTATTAGATCTCGGCTCCATTGGAAACATTGGTCAAGAAGTGATATGCTGATTTTAAACGTGGACACAAATGATGCTCGCCCAAATTCGGCAGTTGTTCCCGAAAACATAAATAAAATTCACAAACTTGTTTTGAGCAATCGTAAATTGTGTTGACCAATCGTAAATTGAAGTTGCATGAGATAGTACAGGAGTTAAAGATACCAGAAGGCGAAAGTGTACTCACCCTTTTTACATTAATATTTGTCAATGAGAAAGTTGTGTTCAAAGTGGGTGCCGCGTTTGCTTACAAATAAAACAAATCAAAAACAACAACTCGTCGATAGTTCAGAGTGTTGTTTGCAACTGTTTCAACGCATCAGAAAATAGTTTTTGTATTAATATGTGGCATTGGATGAAACATGGATCTACCACTTCATCTATAAGTCAAATCGGCAGTCAGCTGAATAGACAGCAGCAGGTGATAGCCGTCCAAAGCGACCAAATATGCAAACATCAGCAGGAAAGACTTTGGCCTCTCTATTTTGGGCTGCACAAGGTATTTTGTTCATTGATTACTTTGAGAAACGAAGAACCATCAATAACGCATATCGCATTATTAGTTTGTTCTACAGGAAGAAATCATCAACAAAATGCGACAGATAAAAAGAAAAACGTGCTCTTTCACCAAGACAATGTACCGTGTTACATGTTGATCACAACGTTGGCAATATTATATGAATTGCACTTCAAATTATTTCTGCACCCACCCTATTCTCCAGATTTGCCCCTCAGTGACTACTGGCTGTTTGCAGAACTCAAAAGAATGCTCCAGGGAAAGAGATTTGGCTCCAATGAAGAAGCGATATTGGAAACTGTTATGGTACCTTACCTATACGGACTACTTGGACTTTTCCACTCACCATAAATACTGGGTGCACCTGCCTCTCAGTGTTGGATCCGCCCCATCCTGTTCAGTTTCTCATTAACTTCGGTTCATTGAGGATGTCGAGATGGGGTAATACCAGTCGAGGATTCGTTCTCGACAATCAGTTCGGCAGGAACTGGGCTATTTCTGTGGTCTTTTATCTGCCAGGCTGAGGTATGCTGTCCTGGGTTGTCCTAGGAGGTGCACCTTTCCAGGCCTTGCCTCCCTCTTTGGGGTGGAGTAAGGTTATCGCTTACTGCCTGAGGCGCCCTGACGGGGAATGCCGATGGGGCTGCCCAGGCTATTTTTGCTAGGCCAGAGTGTTCCTTCTTTAGGGGTGCTGGTTTGACTCCTCCCCCACTTTTCGACCTTGTGTCACATATTCCTGCTGTGGGAGGGAATTAAATACCTGGATCCACCCTAGCCCGACAAGAACTTGGACATTTCAGTGGCTTTTTATCTGTCAGGCTGAGTAGTCCTAGGTGGTCCACCCTCCTAGGCCTTGTCTCTCCTCTTTGGGGTGGAGTAAGTTTATATGCTTACTGTCTGAGGCGCCCTGACCGGGGAATGCCGACAGTTCTGCCCAGGCAATTTTTTAGAGGTCAGAGTGCTCCTTCTTTAGGGGCTCTAGCTTGACTCTCCCCTACCTTCCGACCTTGTGCCACATCTTCCTGCGGTGAGAATGAAGTAAATACATGGAACCACCCCAGTCTATATTTGCAGTCAAGACAGACACACAACCACTCTTGTTCTCTGTTGTATTATAATATTTTCAATATACTTGTTTTCTCTAAACTCTGAGTTCATGTTCTCATCCCGGACCATTTACAGAAACTGAAGTGTATTTTCAGGCCCAAAACAACTCGTTCTACAAAAAACGGTATCGAATTGTTGGAGAAGCATTGGAATCAATGTATCCCCCGAGAAGGAGAAGATGTTGATGAATAAAATCAAATTTTGCCTAAAAGTTGTTGTTTTATTAGACCTGGACTTATTGAGTTATGCATTATATATATGCAAAAATATTTTTAATTTTATCAATATCACAAAAATATATATTTGATTTATCAATATCACAAAAATATATATTTCATTTATCAATATCACAAAAATATATATTTATTTATCAATATCACAAAATGTATATTTGATTTATCAATATCACAAAATGTATATTTGATTTATCAATATCACAAAAATGTATATTTGATTTATCAATATCACAAAATATATATTTGATTTATCAATATCACAAAATGTATATTTGATTTATCAATATCACAAAAATATATATTTGATTTATCAATATCACAAAATGTATATTTGATTTATCAATATCACAAAAATATATATTTGATTTATCAATATCACAAAAATATATATTTGATTTATCAATATCACAAAATATATATTTGATTTATCAATATCACAAAAATATATATTTGATTTATCAATATCACAAAATGTATATTTGATTTATCAATATCACAAAAACAAAAATAATAATATAAATAGATGATATCATTTATATGCGATATACCTCCTCTGCTGCTAGTGAGTTTCTGTGACCCAGTGGTCGGGCACCAGACTTTAGTAACTGGAGTCCTGGTTTCGAATCTTGTTAGGTCTAGCCATACTCATGAGCCAGAGACGACAGAACATGTGCCTGTGGATGGATAGATTGCTTTTTTTTATTCATAAAAACATATTCTGTCACACAATTCGAACCCACGAAAATAAACAAGCTTTTCTAAACACGTGACCTTATGTAGTAAATCATTGAAATCAGCAGGCCACCCCCTCACCTCCATTCCAACCCGAACTTTTCAGGCGTGTCATAATATTTTGATTTAAACTTGGAAGGCGATGGTGGCTGAGTGGTTAGCGACACGGACTGACAACCTGGGTGCGCCAAGTTCAAATCCAGTTCATTCCACAGAAACACTTCCACTTAGGATGTTGGCAACCTTCACCTGGTCCCTCTTGTAAGTACCCAATGTCTTTCTAGAAACATATCGGGGAAAGCAATAGTAGGAATAGAACCATCAAATTCATAAGAAATCAATGAATTTAAATAAAAACTTTTGAATCAAAAGAAAAAGAAAGAAAAAAATGAAATGTCATTTTCACTTTTGAGCAAGACAACGACTTCTTTGCTACAACCTGTTGAACATTTAGGTCAGTGGCTAGACATAAATGGGGGGGGAGTATTCAAAATAAAAATGTATATATATAAGACGTTCCCGTGACCCGTTGGGTCAGAACCATTACCACTATTTATGTTACTTTGATTTCATTCAAAAATTCATAAACTGTGATATATCTGTTCAGAAATTCTTCTTGCATAACTAAAAATGATAAGTGTAATAAAAACTGGAAGCCAGAATAAAAATAATGTGCCCATATTACTCACCGTGTTGCCTTGAATATATTTTCCAAAATTTATAATGATCTGTTCATTAGTTTAGGAGATTACAGTGTACCTATATTTATATATATATATATATATATATATATATGTGGTTCTTAAGTGTAGTATTTTAATAGTATTATTATTATTATTATTATTATTATTATTATTATTATTATTATTATTGTTGTTATTATTATTGTTATAACTAGTATTATTATTGTTATAATTAATATTATTATTTGATATGCAAATTAGCATATTACATTATAGTCTTAAGGGTAATGTTTTGTTTTTTTGTTTTTTAAAAATTTTTTTATCATCATCATCATCATCATCATCATCATTATCATCATCATTATCATTATTATTATTATTACTTATGTAATAAAAACTGGAAGCCAGAATAACTTACTGATAAGCTTTATTTAACTTCTCGTTGCTCAATGCTACAAATAGGATGAAATATCCAATCTTAATATACTACACGAATGTAGCATATTCCATTATTAACAAAGGGGTGAGATGGGTATCAATTTATTTTGATACTACATTCTCACCCACCTACCTACTTAATAAAGTCATCCCATCGACCTGGCCTCCTGCAGGTTCTTTGGGGGCATCTAGGTGGTTCACGTCCGGCATCCATTTCCAACTTAGGCTCCTCGGACCTGACGATGTTTCGGGACTGTTTTGTGTGGCCGGCTTAGTGCTAAAAGATCTTGTTCTGAAACGCTGTCGTTTTCTTCGGCGCTTCGGTCGCTTGGTGTCTGAAGATTGAGTATCTGTCTCAGATATTGGGTGAAGCCGCTTTTGTGGTATCCATCGGTCGTCAGAATTAGAGTCAGATTGGAGTCTGTTAGAATATTCAGATTCGTTTTGTAGGGACTCTGAACTTGACGTATATGGCGCAAGATTACCTAAGTGGGTCGGACTTGTTCCATGAACCGAGGCTGTATATTGCTCTGAAGCAGTTCTATGTTCAGATACATTCCGTGCCGTGGCTAGATCGCTTAAGGAGACAGTAGATTGCCTTCCTCCGAATTTCGGATCAGTGCATACTGAGGGGTTGCTTCGATTAATTCTACCTCGCTCACTAATGGGTCATGTTTACTGTGACGCACATGTCGGGTTAGTAAAACTGTTCCAAGTACGAGTCCTAATAGCGTATAAGGCCATGGGGATGAGACTTTCCCAATCAGACATCGGACTCTTGCGATTTGTGTCCGCCAACTGTACTGTCTTCCATATTATGCCATTGTATTTTCGCACTGTCCGTTTCCTTGAGGATTGTGAGGAGTTGTTCTACTTACAGCTACTCTTCGTTCATGCAGAAATTGCTTGAATTCGTCCGACATAAAAGCAGATCCACGATCTGAGTAGATATATGTGGGCTCTCCAAAAAACGGCAAAAAGAGAGCAAAGACGTTGAATTACTGTTGCAGCCGTTATGTCTGGGCATGGGGATGACGAACAGAAATCTTGAATACTCGTCTATTATTGTGAGCATGTATTTATTTTTCATTTTAGAGGGTAGAGGGCCCTTAAATCCAGGTTAAGCCTTTCAAAAAGTTGTGTTGCCTTAATGAGTGTTGCTGGAGAGGTTTGTAGAACCTGGGCTTATTTTCTGCGCATAGTTTGTAATTCTTTTTAAGTCTTTGACAAAATATGGAAAGTTTCTGCTCCTGACTACGTGAGTGATTCTTGTGATACCTAGGTGACACAATTCCCTGCGTATATTCTGAAATTCATCTGAGCCGGTTATCAGGCCACATACCCTTGAAATCGCATTGACCGCGGCATTTTCCTTACCAGGGCGGTAAGTGACGTCGAATGAATAGCAAGAAATTTTCATTCTCCATCTCGCTATCTTCTCGTTTTTATTTTGCTCGTTGCTTTCGGGTTAAACATAAACGAGACCAACTTAGTCAGTGATTAATTTAAAATGTCGGCTGATTAGGTAATGCCTCCATTTTCGTAATGCCTCAACTATGGCATACGCTTTTTTTTCTATTGCCGAGTGTCGTCGCTCGGATCGCGAAAGTGTTCTTGAAAAAAAAAAGCTACAGGACGACCGGATTGTCTCAGTGAGGCAGCTATTGCACAGTCAGAGGCATCCATCTCAACTAATAGAGGAATAAAAGGATCCACAGCAGAAATGGCAGACTGAGCAATGTTCCTTTTCATGTTTTGAAATGCTTTGATGGCGGAACAGGACAAAGGAAAAGTAGATACTTGCGTCAATGGGTGTATTTTTTCTGAAAAAGATGCAACCCATTGGGAGTAGTGGGCGAACATACCGAGGACTCGTCATAAGGTGCGCATGTTTCCAGGGATTGGTAATTCCATTACGGATTTCAGTTGCACAGGATCTGGCGTCATGGTGCCATTTTTGACAATGTATTTCAATAGCTTGATGGCTGTCAAGTTGTAGGAACATTTTTCATTGTTCAAAGTTAGATTATATTTCTTGATGGCAGCCATGAATTATTTATGGTTGTGGTCATGTTCAGCTTGGTTATGTCCGCATACTGTGACATTGTCTATATATGCAACAGTACCCTTCAATTTTTCATTGGAGATTATCTTCTATAACCCTCTCGAAACTAGCTACACCGTTTGTTACCCCAAAAGGAATTCGGCAGAACTGGTATAGGCGACCACAGGTCTCTAATGCTGTGTAGGGCTTATCCTCTGGCTTGATAGGTACTCGATTGTAGGCACTTCAGAGGTTTAAAGTACTGAAAATGTGATATCTAGCAATATTAGAAATCATTTCGTTACTACAAGGCAGTGGATAGGCAATATGTATCTGTTGACCGTCTGGGAATCGTCAATGCCCATCCTTTTCTTGTGATTTTTGGTGGCTTTTACGAGAACCTTGGCTCTCCATAGAGATTCACTTGGCTCTATAATTCCTTCCTTAAGTAGTTTTGTTACTTCTGCTGCTATGAATTTTTTGTCCTTTTGTGAATAGCGTCTTGATTTTACTGCTACTGGTTTGCAGTCAGGTGTCAAGTTTGTAAAAAGTGACGGGTGCCGCACTTTGACAGCTGCTAGTCCGCATACGCTGGCTTAGGGCTACCAAAGGGGATCTGAACACACGAATGTTAATTTAGGAAATTGTGACCCCAAATCACCTCGCAGCAGAAGTTTTTCATTACCGATAATTTGATTAATTGATAGGAGTTTCCTTTTAGTTTCAGATTAACCATGCAATATCCAATTACATGGGACGATAAAAAGTGAATTTGCCATTGATATTTGGTTGGAACAAGGAAAGATTCCCCATTTATTCGCTTTTACGATACTGGCATTAATAAAACTTTCAGAACTGCCTGTATCAATAAGGGCATGAACAGTCAATCCATTTATTTTAATCCTCAGAATTGTCTTTGAGAGGCAGCCGGGGAATGCAGCTGATATTGTAAAAGAGTAGCTGAACGTTTTTTTTGTGAAGAAGCTGACCAGCAAACTTTCTAAAAATGTCCCTGCTAACCACACTTGTGGCATCTAGGAGGCCACAAAAGTAACATGTGGATCCAGCTGAGGCGGCAGTGATAAGTTGTTCATGATCGTTAAAAGGGGGTGTGGGAGTATCTTGAACAATAGAAGAATTTTGAACCTGCAGAGGAGGGGCTACAATAGCAGCGCCCAAAACCTCAGGTTATAAATAGAAGACAGACTGCTTCTGTGCCATGTCCAACGTCAGAGCTTGTTCATAAGCTGTTGGCAAGTCTAGGTCTTTATTCTCTAGTAGTCTTTGTCTTATTTGGTTGGACTGTATTCCATTAATAAATGCGTCCCTGATAAAAACATCTCTCGCTTGGTTGGCTGTTAAGGCTGTAAATTCACACTCTCAACTTAATGTCTTTAGAATCTGTTCAAGACTTTCTTCTGGTTGTTGACGCCGGGTAGCAAGTAAATGTCTCGCAAAAATGGTATTTTTTTCTTGACAAACATGGCTTCTAAAATGTCCACGGCAGTTTCGTAATTCAGATAAATTTCTATAAATTGGAGTGAAAACATGATGTAACAGAAGAGTATATTTTTCAGTACACGTTAAAGTCGTGTTTGAAGATAACTGTAGCGCTCTAAGGAATCTTTCAAACATTTTTCTCAAGTGCCGCCATTTGTCAGTAGAATCTGAGTCGGTCATATCGAGGTCTAGACGGTCGGCTTTCAGGTAACGTTCTATAACGAAGTTAAATAAATTGTGATAAAAACTAGAAGCCGGAATAACTTACTGATAAGCTTTCTTTAACTTTTCGTTGCTTAGTGTTACAAATAGAATAAAATATCTACACGAATCGGGAAACCAATGGCAACAATAGAATCAACAAATTCATAAGAAATCAATGAATGAATTTAAATAACAAAAACTTTTGAATCAAAAGAAAAAGAAAGAAAAAAATGAAATGTCATTTTCACTTTTGAGCAAGACAACGACTTCTTTGCTACAACCTGTTGAACATTTAGGTCAGTGGCTAGATATAAATGGGGAGGGGGGAAGAGTATTCAAAATAAAAATGTATATATATATATAAGACATTCCCGTGACCCGTTGGGTCAGAACCATTACCACTATTTATGCTACTTTGATTTCATTCGAAAATTCATAAACTGTGATATATCTGTTTAGAAATTCTTCTTGCATAACTAAAAATGATAAGTGTAATAAAAACTGGAAGCCAGAATAAAAATAATGTGCCCATATTACTCACCGTGTTGCCTACTCAGTAGGAGTTATCACACTGGTCATCGTCAGTGATCGCCCACTGCCAACAACTTGTGGTATTCCCTGGAGTCTGAGTGACAACAAGTCTCCTCAGACTTCCAGTATGCTCCACCTCTTTTCGTTCATCACCGCTGATGACCTTGCGGTATCGCAACAGCCACCTACCACCGATCTCCCGCTGATAAGGGCCATTGGTCCCCTCTGAGGCCTGAGTGACAACAAGCCTCCCCAAGGTCCCAGAGCCGTCCGCGCTCTCCCAGTTGAGGTCTGGTTTGCGCTTTCCCTCCTCGACCCTCTTTCCATTATTATTATTATTATTATTATTATTATTATTATTATTATTATTATGATTATTATTATTATTATTATTATTATTATTATTATTATTATTATTATTATTGTTGTTGTTATTATTATTATTATTATTATTATTATTATTATTATTATTATTATTAGTATTATTATTATTATTATTATTATTATTATTATTATTATTATTATTATTATTGTTGTTGTTGTTGTTATTATTATTATTATTATTATTATTATTATTATTATTATTATTATTATCATTATTATTATTATTATTATTATTATTATTATTATTATTATTATTGTTGTTGTTGTTGTTATTATTATTATTATTATTATTATTATTATTATTATTATTATTATCATTATTATTATTATTATTATTATTATTATTATTATTATTATTATTATTGTTGTTGTTGTTGTTGTTGTTATTATTATTTATGTAATAAAAACTGGAAGCCAGAATAGCTTAATTGAACTTTTCGTTGCTTAATGCTACAAATAGGATGAAATATCCAATCCTAATGTAGCATATTCCATTATTAACAAAGGGGTGAGATGGGTATCAATTACCTTTGATACTATAAGTCTCTTTATTTCTATATTATAATTATTATCAATATTATCATTATTATCATTATTATCAATATTATCATTATTATCATTATTATCAATATTATCATTATTATCATTATTATCAATATTATCATTATTATTATTATTATTATTATTATTATTGTTATCATCATAATCATTATTATGAGATTTCACACAAGTCATTATCAGTGATTGCTCACTGACAACAACCAACAGAGTTCCATGTAGTCTGAGTGACAACAAGTCTCTCCTGATGTCCAGCACTCTCTGCCTTATTCAATAACCGTTGGTAGTGATTTGGCATTATCGTAACAGCTGTTTATCATTAATTTCTCGCTGACGCGGACCGTTGGTCTTCTCTAGAATTTGAATTGTGATAAACCTCCTCAAGGGTACTGTGCACTCCGCACTCTTCCAGTGGAGGTCTGGTTGGTGCTTTCCCTCCTAGTAGTAGTAGTAGTAGTAGTAGTAATAGTAGTAGTATATGAAGGTATTGTTATTTTTATTAATCTTATATCGAAGTAAAGAGACTTATTATTTCGCCATCTCGTTTAGATAAGTGGTTTGTGATGTGTACAGATACATGGCTGTAAAAAAGAGAGTCAGTCTTTCTCTAAATGCTTTAAAGACATTAAGAAATATTAGAGAGTGTTTAAGTCAACATAGAGTGAGAGAGCAAAAGAAATACATATATAACTAAGAGAAGGATAGTTATCCAGGTAGGGTTAGGGTTAGGGTTAGAGTGAGGGTTAGGGTTAGGGTTAGAGTGAGAGGGGCAAGAGAAATACATATATAACTAAGAGAAGGATAGTTACTTATTCAGTTAATTATAAACTTTTTCAATTCCAAAACTAAGATGTATTCTAGCATGTATTTTGTGTTATCAAAGTCTATAGGAAACAAACTTTGATTGATTCACATTTAGTATAATAATGGATATACATACAATTTACTGAAAGAAGAAAAAAATAGATAATAAGTTTACATTTTTTTGAAGGTCGAAAAAACGAGAGAAATAAACATAAGGATTTATCAGCCAAGTATTTTTTAACAAACTTAAAATTAAATTTGTAATGTTGTACTTAATTAGATACGTAAAATCAAAATATTAAATATTGAAATTTAAAATTTAAAATATTTAATTTCAAAATGATAAAATATTAGAATTTAAAAAATATAAGATTATAGAATTTAAAAATGATAAAATATTAGAATATTTTGAATATAAAATATTAGAACTAAAAATGATGAAATATGAGAATTAAAAAATATAAAATATTATAATTAAAAAATTATAAAATATTATAACATCAATATTATAAAATATTAGGATTTAAAAATGATAAAATATTAGGATTTGAAAATTATAAAATATAAGAATTAAAAAATATAAAATATTAGAATTTAAACAATATAAAATTATAGAATGTAAAAATGATAAAATATTAGAATTTAAAAATGATAAAATATTCGAACTAAAAATTAAAAAATAGTATAATTTAAAAGTGATTAAATATTCGAATTAAAAAATGATAAAACATTAGAATTTAAAAATGATAAAATATTAGAATTTAAAAATGATAAAATATTAGAATTAAATAATATAGAATGTTAGAATTTAAAAAATATAAAATTATATAATTTAAAAATGATAAAATATTAGAATTTAAAAATGAAAATATATTAGAATTTTTTAAATATAAAATATTAGAACTAAAAAATTATAAAATATTAGAATTTAAATATAATAAAATATTAGAATTTAAAAATGATAAAATATTCGAACTAAACAATAAAAAAATAGTAGAATTTAAAAATGATTAAATATTTGAATTAAAAAATGATAAAATATTAGAATTTAAAAATGATTAAATATTCGGACTAAAAAATGATGTATTAGAATTTTTTTAATATAAAATATTAGAACTAAAAAATGATAAAATATTAGAATTCAAAAATGATAAAATATTAGAATTCAAAAATGATAAAATATTAAAAATTTTTAAATATAAAATATTAGAAATAAAAAATGATAAAATATTAGAATTTAAAAATGATGAAATATTAGAATTAGAAAATGATAAAATATGAGAATTCAAAAATGATAAAATATTCGAATTAAAAAATGATAAAATATAAAAAAATTTTAAATATAAAATATTAGAAATAAAAAATGATAAAATATTAGAATTTAAGAATGATGAAATATTAGAATTAGAAAATGATAAAATATTAGAATATTTTGAATATAAAATATTAGAACTAAAAATGATGAAATATAAGAATTAAAAAATATAAGATATTATAATTAAAAAATTATAAAATATTATAATTAAAAAATATAAAATATTATAATTAAAAAATTATAAAATATTATAATTAAAAAATATAAGATATTATAATTAAAAATTATAAAATGTTATAATATCAAAATTATAAAATTAAATAATGAAATATGGAAAATTAAAATATATTTCAACTTCTTCAGATTTTTTCCAGAATTTTTTCAGTGATTAGGTATCATCAAGAAACCGATATACATATATCATAATCGAGATATATATATATATATATATATATATATATATATATATATATATTTGACGCTCCTCGTAAAAAAGTAGAGCACTGTAAATGGTAGTACTAACACAGCATGACGTCACTTGCTTTATATGCATCATTCCTTCCCTTATAGAAGTAGAATGTCTGTACGTCTCGCCACTTTAAATGTGTTAAAATTATCATTGTTTATAAGCTGTTCAGAATTGGCCGATCGGTTAGCGACGTTGGATTTGGGTTAAAAAATACTTGTAATCCAGGGTTTCGAATCGTGTGACCGGTAGTGAATAGTCATATCTCTATGCTGAAGAGTCCCGATTAAAAAAGGACGAAACGTATACGTACATAGATAATAAACAAAAACAAATATTTATATATATATATATATATATATATATATATATATATATATATTAATGGGTGTCATTGACTTTAAAGAGAACTCTAGGTTAAATGGCACATTTTATGAAAATTAATGGGTGTCATTGACTTTAAAGAGAAATCTAAATTAAATGGCACATTTTATGAAAATTAATGGGTGTCATTAACTTTAAAGATAACTCTAGGTTAAATGGCACATTTTATGAAAATTAATGGGTGTCATTGACTTTAAAGAGAAATCTAGGTTAAATGGCACATTTTATGAAAATTAATGGGTGTCATTGACTTTAAAGAGAAATCTAGATTAAATGGTACATTTTATGAAAGTTAATGGGTGTCATTGACTTTAAAGAGAAATCTAAATTAAATGGCACATTTTATGAAAATTAATGGGTGTCATTAACTTTAAAGATAACTCTAGGTTAAATGGCACATTTTATGAAAATTAATGGGTGTCATTGACTTTAAAGAGAAATCTAGGTTAAATGGCACATTTTATGAAAATTAATGGGTGTCATTGACTTTAAAGAGAAATCTAGATTAAATGGTACATTTTATGAAAGTTAATGGGTGTCATTGACTTTAAAGAGAAATCTAAATTAAATGGCACATTTTATGAAAATTAATGGGTGTCATTAACTTTAAAGATAACTCTAGGTTAAATGGCACATTTTATGAAAATTAATGGGTGTCATTGACTTTAACGATAACTCTAAATTAAATGCCACATTTTATGAAAATTAATGGGTGTCATTGACTTTAAAGAGAAATCTAAATTAAATGGCACATTTTATGAAAATTAATGGGTGTCATTAACTTTAAAGATAACTCTAGGTTAAATGGCACATTTTATGAAAATAAATGGGTGTCATTGACTTTAAAGAGAAATCTAGGTTAAATGGCACATTTTATGAAAATTAATGGGTGTCATTGACTTTAAAGAGAAATCTAGGTTAAATGGCACATTTTATGAAAATAAATGGGTGTCATTGACTTTAAAGAGAAATCTAGGTTAAATGGCACATTTTATGAAAATTAATGGGTGTCATTGACTTTAAAGAGAAATCTAGGTTAAATGGCACATTTTATGCAGTAAATGAAAATCAGATGTTTTTCAAAATGTTTACATGAAGAGAAAAACAATGTTGTCTCATGGTAAAGCCTTTCGGAAATGTAGTACTTCAATAATCGCCCATTTCATGGGACCTGATTATACATATGTAACATTTTAGTATTCAGAACTATAAAGAAAAGTTTGTCTGAATTCATTTGGGTCCAATAACACGATAAGGCAGATTCAAGTTATCATAAATAATAAAAGACATTCAATAGCATTCTTATCTGTTTGTTTTGTAATGCGAAACACGCTCACAATTTAAGACACAATAAATAACAATAAATTGGCTTAGATGAGATGTCAATGAAATATGCTCTTACTAATGATAACATGTAATCACGATTGTTGTGTTGTTGGGGGGGGGGGGAATGACCTTAACTGTGAAAGTGTGAAATGCGTGGGCGTTTTTAGCATATATGTTTGGGTTTAGAGTAACCGATTTTTACAAGCGTATTTTTTTATTAAAATCTATAAAATAAGTAAAAATAAAATAAAAATGAAATTAAAAATAAATAAATTCAGCTAGATTGTGAGTGAATTCCGAGCAATGCTAAATTTGTGGCCTTAAAGAGCCCAACAGAAATAAGACAACAAGGAGGTAGTTAACAAAAGTATGTATTTACACAAAATACAGAAGTAATGTGTTGCCAGATATTGCTTTCGGATAGGACATAACGACTCTCCCTAACCCTAACCCACCACTATTCATATTGGCGAGAAGAGTCCTGTCAGTGATGCAATAGGGAAAACCACCATAACAACTAAAAGGTCTCGCTCGGCACTATTTCAAAACCACTTAATATTGGATAAAACCATTATATTTACTTTTGTTTGTTTTTCTTTGACAAAAACTATGTGCAATATAATTTACAAATAAAAATTACCATCTGTGATTTTCGAAGCCTATTCACAATTTTCAACATGGTGGACGTGGCTTCATTACATGTTTCACAGATACAAGATTTGTTACTGATGCATTATGGTCGATTTTTGTGTTTCGAAAAATAAAATTATACGTATTGGAAAACTGAAAATGGCAATCTAGATTGAGACAAATTTTTTTTTAAAATGGCCATACATTTAAAAAATTAAAAATGATTTTGGTGTAAGAAATTGAGCAAATTTGAATCATTTGTAGACCTTCTAATTGAGGCTTACCTTTTTTCTAAAACCATAACTTCAATTCTCTTCTCTTCTTCACCCATGGTTAGTATTAGTATTAGGGTTCTGTGAATGCCCCAGACTCCCGGTTGGGTAACACCAGGCAACGTCTCATGTTGGCTATTCATGCAGTCAGGTTCAAACGGTTGATATCAGCCAGGTTGTATGCAATTATATCGCTTTTTCCACGTTTTCTTCGGTCTACCATGTTCCCTAGTGTTTGAACACGTTATGGAGTTGATGCAAGAGGTGGCACACTGTACATTATCGAACGACCTAGGACGTAAAGAGCGTAATGCATCCATAATCTCATCAATACCAAGTTTTTAATAAAGCACAATTGATGTAAACTGTATTTTCGCAGTTTTCTTCATCATCATCATCATCATCATCATCATCATCATCAGCAGCAGCAGCAGCAGCAGCAGCTGCAGCAGCAGCAGCAGCTGCAGCAGCAGCATCGTCATCATCATCATTAGCAGCATCATCATCATCATTAGCAGCAGAATCATCAACAGCAGCTGCATCATCATCATCATCATCATCATCATCATCATCATCATCATCATCATCATCAACAGCAGCAGCAGCAGCAGCAGCAGCAGCAGCAACAGCACCAGCATCAGCATCATCAACAGCAGCTGCGGCCGCATCATCATCATCATCATCATCATCATCATCATCATCATCATCATCATCAAGTTAGCATCCGTTTTACATGCTGGCATGTATTGAACGACTTTTAGAAATTGACTTTCAACAAACTAACCTATCTTTGGTCCGGTCTTTATCCCTCTTTCTCTCAAATACATGCTTATCACTTCGTCCCGTATTTTTCTAGGCCTTCCCTTGTCATCTGACCCTTCTACCTCTTCGACCCAGGACTATACCCTGCTAAACTTTGTCTCTGAAAGCATAGATAGAGCACTCTCAATTGACTCGAATGCCCAGATACATGTATTTGGGGATTTTAATGCACACCACCATGACTGGTTGGGATTCTCCAGCCTTACTGACGCAGCCGGCACCTCTACGTATAATTTCTCCTTAGCTCAATCCCTCTCTCAGACTGTCGATTTTCCGACCTGCATCCCCGATCGAGTAGACCAGCAAACCTCACTTCTAGACCTTTTCTTGACCTCAATGCCTGAGGCTTGTGTGACGAAAGCTCATAGCCCACTGGGGAATGCTGATCACATTGTGCTAATGATTCATATCACACTGAAAAGTCGTCCAAAAGCTGATGAACCGTTGTTCAAAACAACGAGATACTATGAGCAGGCTGACTTTGAGTCAACATCAGCGACGTCCCATGGAGGGAAAACTTCTCACTCCCTGCTGACCAGTGTGCAAATGAATTAACTGAATAGGTCAAAGCAGGCATTGAAGCCTATGTCCCCATGCGAAAATTCTTCAGCAAGCCCCACTCTCCCCAATGATTCACCTCGGAATGTGCAGCTGCCATTGCTAAGAGGCAGCAAGCATTCCGTAAATACTAATAGACAGAAATTTATAGAGTCAAGAAATAATTGCAAGGCCGTGATAGGCGAAGCAAAGAGAAGGTATACTGAGTTAACAAAAACACGCATTCAGTCACAGAAACTAGGTACTCGTGATTTCTGGAAAATCTACAATAGTGTAGTGAATAATGGTCAATCAACGATTCCCCCACTATCAAACCACAATGATTGCCCAGCGTTTCGCCTCTAACTCCACTTTGGACTCCGATAACCACCCCCTCCCCAAATTTCCATTGCGGACCGAAGCCACACTTGATAACCTGGGCATCACCCCATCCCAGGTCAGAGACATCATAAAAAACTTGTGGGCCTGATCTCATACCAGTAATAATAATAAAGAAATGCTCTGCTGAACTGGCCCCTGTCCTCTCCAAACTCTACAATAAATGCCTAGCTGAATCTTGCTTCCCCGATAGCTGGAAAGTTGCCTCTGTGGTACCAATCTACAAGAATTCTGGGAATAGAACCGATCCTCAGAACTACCGCCTAATCAGTCTACTGCCGATCTTTGCTAAAATCTTTGAATCCTTAATCAATCTAGTGATAGTCCGGCACTTAGTTAATGCTAAACTTCTAACTGACTGCCACTATGGATATAGACAAGCACGATCTACTGCAGACATCCTAACGGTCATCTCTGAACGCATGTATCATACACTCGACAAGGCAGGTGAAGCTAGGGCAGTAGCACTTGATACATCCAAGGTCTTTGACAAGGTATGGCATAAAGGGCTTCTCCTGAAAATACGCTCATACGGTATTACTGGGCAATTACTTAATATAATTAGATCCTTCCTAACAAAAAGAAAGATCCAGGTTGTCCTCGATGGCCGTTCATCCAAGCAACATGACATAAATGCTGGTATACCCCAGGGATCTATCCTTGAACCTTTATTGTTCCTGATCTTCATAAACGATCTCCCTGATGACATAGAGCTCCCAATTTAGGTTGACCCCCCAAACCTTCTCCCTTTTTCTCAGTAGCCCCTTACTTCTACAGTGGCGTCCTGCCTTGTTTGGGGTGAACTATGTTAAAAAACAAACAAAAAAAACTGTTCTATATCTACCAACCTAAGCATTCTCTTCCATTCTTTCAATGTGACCAAAAAAACAAAATCTCCTGTTTTGCACACATCTCCCTATACTCTCCAGATTTAATCTTGCCCTTAAGATCTGAGCTTGTCTTTAAGACTCACATTTCACATCCATCGTATCATTCTCTTATAATTTCTCTCTATGCAACGTATGTCCTCAATCCACATAGTAGTATGTTTTTGGTTAATTTAAAAAATTAGGAGTCCAACCCCTCGAATTTGGGGAGCAAGAAAATTTTAACCTTTGATTTTACTGCGATGATTCTTATTCTCAGAATTCGAGTAAATTTCGACCATTTTTCAAAAGCCATAACTTTAGTCGCATAAGCTGTATTTTCACACAGTTTTCACCATTGTAGTACACATACGTTATCAATTTCTTTGAAGCATTTTCGTTTCCATTATCTTCCATCTCTTAAAGAAATTTTTCTCGGGTTTATCTATTTCATGAACCCGTTCCAACCCAATTTATATGATTGAGTTGGATTAAAGATACTCTCACGGATGTGAAATAAGTAATTTTATAAGTTTAGTCCTTTATTGGTAATTATCTCTCTTGAATAAGAACTCTTTAGTTTAGAGATAACTATGAATACTTATATTGTTTGGGGTGAAATATGTTAAAAAAAAACAATGTAAGCTCGTCTATGTTAAAACAATCAAACATTTGAAGCAATCAAATTAAGGAGTACCACAGAACACTGCTGGAAACATCATTGCCGCCATCAGGGGTGAGCAGGTTATGTGTCATCACATGATTGATATAGCAGTTGATCTTGGATCGCAAATTGATAAAATGGATTTTAGAGTAAAACAAACACAAAATGATTGATAGCAGAGTCAAATAAAGGAAAGTTTTTGTCTTTTTTTCTACTTAGAAAAGCAAAATGGCCTCAAATTAAATGTAACACATTTGATAAACAAAAATTGGTAGTTGAACAGATCCGATTTCACAGGATAATTCTTCTCTAGACAATAACACCTTGAGTTATACAACTACAAGAATACCCGTCCCAAGACGGGTAAAATCAATTCCACGAACAGAACAGTTTGGCAGCGAGATGTCTGTTTACATTAGTTTTAAATTTCTGCATATTGGTACAGTTGGGGAAACAGAGAGCAGGGATGGAGTTCCAGAGGCCGGCCGCACGAGGAAAGAAGTTATTGGAGTAGAAGGCTATTCGGCATCTGAGGACCTCCACAGTGAATAGATAGGATTTGGACGATTGTCAGGTTTGTCAGTGAATTTACGTCAGGGGGTATTAGAGTAACAAGTTCATCAGAGCAAAATCCATTGAAGTACTTGTAAAACAGGCACAAGGATGCAACATTGCAGCAATGGGGCAGGGGATGGAGCTATAGTGGATAGTGAGGAACCTATAGTCGAGAAATCGTAAACAAAAGAAAGAACATCAGATAACTTGTACCAAATACAGTATAATTTAATTATTTATCGGCGTGTATAGGTTTAATTACCCTTTACCTTTGTTTGTTCTGACCTTACTGTGTATAGTCAAGAGAACACAGCACACAAAATGGCGATTGGGAGGAAGATACCTGAACGGTCGTTAAAAACGTAAAAGTACGAAGATAAAATATTAATATTTTAAAGTTCTAGCATCAAGTGTTCTATTTCTGCTGATGTATAAAAATTTAATGATCTATCTTTATTGTTGGTGGCGGTTGGGGTTTGTGAAGAAGAAGTCGACTATCGATCTCACTTTATATTTAGTTTATATAATAATTTGTGACACCCACACATCCACCTGTAAATGCCAATTCTGGGAGTTCGTCTTCGCTGTCAATGTAGCCATGCGTCTTTTATATAGCGACAGGGTATTTCAGTCTGAAACTAATCTTTTTGGGTAGCATAACGTTTGCAGGTGGTTTTGAATTAATCAACAATTATTTTATTTCCGACAATCAACAGAGTTTTGTTTCTTATGGCCAGGTGTGTGTCTGTGTCCAGTAGGATTTATTCCTGTCTGATGTCATTTCCGGTACGCCTGACCGGAATATTGAACACAAGTGAATAGATAAAACTTAGTTCCTCTTTTGAGTTGATAGACATACGATCGTCATATCATAAATGAAATGAAACAAAATTAATTTTCTTTTCTGACCCTTCATGCAGTAATTTGGTCCCTGGTGACTCCTAGCGAATGAATATTAGATTATTTTTACCCTAACTATCTCGGGGTCATACCGAATCCGAATATGTAAGTTTTCTAAGTGTGTATCTGGTAGTTTGGGGGTTTTAACCGAATACACACAGACATACATGATTACGATTTCCTTTATATAATAGTTTAGTACGAGATGTTTATCATAATTTATTCTATTGGCAAACATAAAAAGTCAGAGACGCCATTCTTACCATGTTGCAGATTCGTTCTCGACAATCAGTCAGACGGACGTGAGCCATTATGACAGGTGGTGGCCTTTCTTCTGTCGGAATGAAGAATGGTCTGGGTAGTCCTAGGAGGTCCACCCTCCCAGTCCTTGCCTTCCCTCTTTAGAGAAGTGTTAGTTTATTACTAACTGCCTGAGGCGCCCCGACCGTTGAATTCTGACGGGGCTGCTCAGAGTGCCTCTTGTGCGCTGGCCCACCAAATCCCACTTTTCAACCTGGTGTCACATCTTCCTGCAGTGGGAGGGAGGTAAATAACCTGATGAAGTGGAAAACGACGCAGACTGACGAGTCGGGTATGCGAAGTTCGAATCCAGTCAGTTCTATCACATCACTTTCATTCATGTATGTTGGCAACCTTCATGTTGTCCCTTCTGTAAATATCTGATTCTAGAAAGAATCGGGGAAACGAATGCGAACGACAGAATGAAGTCGGTCAAAAAACTTGTACTAATTCATATAAACTGACATTTTTTATTCTTTTAAGTAGAGAAATCAAATCTACAATAGAGTTTATTCTTTTACTATGTTTCTACAGACTTTGGTTGCATGAGAAAAAATCTAATAAAAACGTATTTAAAAGCCAGAACTGGTTACATACGAAGTTGATCTATTCACTCAACAATTATTTTATTTCCGACAATCAAAAGAGTTTTGTTTCTTCTGGCCAGGTGTGTGTATGTGTCCAGTACGATTTTTTCCTGTCGGATGTCATTTCCGGTATACCCGACCCGGATATTTAACACAAGTGAATAGATAAAACGGGATGGGAATGTTATCTGTTACAATTCAATTCAAAAGGAACATTTTTTTCGTATACCGTAACACCGTGTGGTATCAGTGCGCACAAGTTGCATAGATTCTGTATGAGGTCATCATACTTTTTTAGGAGATTTTTAACCGAGTTATGGTCTCTGCAGGACCCACAGAAGATATATATCGTCACTTTTGTCTCAGCAGAAGAAAGGCAGCATTCTCTGTCCGTGTTTCTGCTCCCTGAAACAGCCTGCTGCCAGAGGAGGTCGTGATGATGCCTACCATATCCAACTTTAAAGTGGCCTTGGACAAAGCATTGTATATAGACGTAATATCTTCTATCTTTTTATATGAATTGCTGCAGTTTGCTATTTTTTTGCTAATACATTTGATTTGACAATTTTTTCCCCACTTACAACAAAAAAATTTCCAGCAATTTTTATTTCAGTTGAGATAGAGAAAATCGTGACTAAAATTCGTTTTTGTTCCAAAGAAAGGGAAGTAAGTCTGTTGGACGAATATAGACTTACGTCCATTTTACCAAAATATTACTTTTCTGTTCTAAAAAATGGAAGTAAGTGGACAAATAAAAAGTTACCCACCTTTTAAAAAAATAGCGGCTATATGAAAAGAATTCCGATCTGAATAAATTATTTTCTGAAAGGAATTAACAGGAATTACATTTTATTGTTTATAACAACATGGATTAGGGTTAGGGTTAGGGTTAGGGTTAGGGTTAAGGTTAGGGTTAAGGGATAGGGATAGGGTTAGGGGTTAGGGGTTAGGGGTTAGTGTTAGGGTTAAGGTTAAGGTTAAGGTTAAGGTTAAGGTTAAGGTTAGGGTTAAGGGATAGGGTAAGGGGTTAGGATTAGGTTATGGGGTTAGGGTTAAGGTTAAGGTTAAAGTTTAGGTTAGGGTTAAGGAATAAGGTAAGGGGTTAGTGTAAGGGTTAGGGGTTAGGATTAGGGTAAAGGTTAGGGTTAGGGTAAAGGTTAGGGTTAGGGATCCACAAGAAAAACTGAAAAACTAGAAGCAAATATTTATTTTGTAGAAAGAAAACTACTAATGACGAAAAGTGTCTGATTTTTATTTGATATATATACGAGAGGTCCGGTCCGTCGATGTGTCACACTTAGGTTTGAAATAATATTTTAGTTGGTCTGTTAAACTTAAGTTTGAAAAATCATTTTCGTTGGTCTGTCACCCTTAAGTTTGAAATAACATATTTTTTGTTCTATCATGATTAAGTCTGAATAGCATTTTTAGATGCATCCATGTATGTATCAAAAGTTCTGTCCATTCGTTGGTCTGTCACTCTTAAGTTTGAAATAGAACGGGCGTATGTTAAGAATCGAGTTATTGGCTTTAATATGTTTGAAATATTATCCTTTATTTAGCAAAAGTACAGAAATATTTCTTTGGATATTGACCGATATTTCTTGCCAATTCTTCAAGTGGAATCTACTTTATTGGATTATTAATTTTACCGAAGTTTTTTCATATAATTTATTTTGGAATGTTCTTAATAGCGTAATGTTCGCCGATGGGGATTATCGGGTCGGCAAAACGAGTTAAAATCTCGACGGATCGTTTTACGAGGGGCGTTCAATAAGTAATGCCCCTGACCCATTTCCCATAGTAGTAGATTAATGAAACTTGGCACAGTTATTAGTCTTTCTCTACATAGGAACCACCCAGAGTTATGCATTTTCCCATCGTTTGATGCAGCTATGGACACCGTTTTTGTAGAACACTTCAGGTTGGTCCTCCAACCACGTCGTAACTTCAGAAATCAAGGCTGCATCATCTGGGAAACGCTTTCCTTTTAAAAACAACTTCATGGCTGGGAAGAGATGAAAGTTAGAGGGTGCAAGGTCAGGAGAGTAAGGGGGATGGGGGAGGATTTCATAGTCACACACCCGTGCTTCTGATCTGGCGACATGCGAGGTATGGACCGGAGCGTTGTCCTGCAGGAGGAGGATATATTTGCTGATCTTGCCCTGCCTCTTGATTTTGATAGCTTCTCTTAATTTGATCAAAAGTGAAGCGTAATAGGCTCCTGTAATTGTGGTACCCTTTGCCAGGAAATCTATCATCACTACTCCGTTCTGGTCCCAGAACACTGTGAGCATGACCTTGCCAGCGGAGGGCTGCACCCTTGCCTTCTTTGGAGGTGGTGAGTTCAAGTGCTTCCACTGCATTAACTGGGCTTTTGTCTCTGGATCATAGTGATGGACCCAAGTTTCATCCTGTATAATCAGTTATTTGAAAAACTTTGACTCATCTTCTTGGCACATCTCCAAATTCATCCTCTGGCACTTGACGTGTTCTTGCTTTTGGAAAGGTAACCTGGGAATCCATCTGGCAGACACCTTATGCATATGCAAATGGTCATAAATGATAGTTTCCATAGACTCTGTACTAATCTTGACCTCTTGGGCTATTTGGCGAATAGTAATGCGTCGATCTTCTAAAATAGCAGCCGCAACTTGACGGACAGATGCCTCATCAATGGCAGAAGAGGGACGACCAGGTCTGGGAGCTGTTTTCACAGACTTCCGGCCATGTTTAAATTCACGATGCCTGCGTTTTACAAAATCATATGATGGGGCATCATCACCATAAGTTTATTTCATTTCATCAAAAGTCTCCTTTGGTGTGCGTCCTTTCAAATACAATAACCGGATCACTACGCGACATTCAACACCTGACTCAGTTCAAACACATGTAAATCAGAAACCACAATTAGTTCAGAGCTGTGTTTTGCAACATAACCCATACAGATATAAATCATTACACATGCAAAATTTCAGCTAGATCAGACAACTGAAAATGGGCCAGGAGCATTACTTATTGAACGCCCCTCGTACCTTCTCTTATCTAATACATAAAATTAAGTCAGATTTTTTAACTAAGACGGCGATAGCAATTGGTCGTTTTAAAGATTTTAGAATATTAAAAAAACAAAAATGATAATCTTTTTCGTTACAATTTCAGATAAAGTATCCAAAGATTTTCAGTCGTGACGTAAGCAGTTCCGCCTACGAACAGAGAACGACGAATCAAGTTATAACGTTCCGTTTGTTACCGAAGTATACAATCTATATTGTGCTATTCTTTTTAGAACTAGACGACTTTAATGAAACAAAGTGACCAATTTCCGATTTCTACAATTGTTCATTTTTAAATTGTGGATACCAGACGACATTCTTAAACAAGTGGAAAGATATTGTTAGTTTTGCTACTTATACATTTTTGGTTCCGTGTGCGTCACGCCTGAAAATCTTTGGATACGTTATCCGAAACATCACCATCTTTTCTAAAATAATAAATAAGAATGGGCATTTCCTGTTTTATGTTGTTACTAGTTGTACCCATCCAGCGTTACCCGGGAGTATTTTTACTTTCATTTCTGTTGCGCTTTTTTTTAATTTGTTAACTATAGTGTTTTACCAAATTATTTTTAAATACGATTTTGAAAGTTAAAACTTATTTATTACGGCATCGTTTCATCATTAAATTAATAAGTTAACTAAATTGTTATGAAATTATAACTAGAAACACACACATAGACAGATACACGAGAAGTGGTCACACAATTTTGTTAATATACTAGTTAACCCGACCTGGTGTTGCACAGGAGTATTTATACTTTAACTTTACGCAGACCCACTATATTACTGTAAAACCTCAATTAACAGATAAAATTGACACCCATTAAAAAAAAAGTAACAGGAAGTGAAAAAAAGACAAAAATCAAAATAGCAGACAATATTTTATCAATATTATTATCTTTTTAATAATAAGGAGAGGTAGTTTGCTGGAAGCATTGTGTGTAATACGTATATAGAGGAGTAGTAGAAGGCTATCGCAATGCAAGAAATGGAAATATGTCGGCGTTGAGAAGTAAGACAAAAACAAGTGATTTTCTTTTTTTATATATATTTAAAAAATGTTTTTTATAGCTAATCTTACTTGATTAGGCAAGGCTTCAATACTGTGATGTAATGTGTGTGACCGTGTTCCATAATATATTTCGAGGAAGACCTCTTTGTCAAATGGTAGGTGTTTCAAATCTCTAAAACACGCTCGTTATTTTTTAATAATCCAGCTTTTCCCCTAAAAGAATATTAGTTTTTATTTAAAAAATAATATTCTTTTAGGGGAATCCTAAAAGAATCGTATTTTCTGAATATTATTGTTATTAAATAATCGCCCCATAAAGAATTGTTTGGTAATTAGTTAAAAAGAAAAACGTTTAATATTTATTAGTCTCTGATTTTATTGTATGTGCGATTTCTGGTATAACTAGAATTCAGGCATAACTCGAATTATGGTCAGCTTTTATCCTCTGTGACAGACACAACCAATCCACAACTTTGTTTCTCTATAACAATCTATTGTTATTTTAACGACTGGTCATGTGATCTTTCATGAGTGTGAGTTTTGACGATTAGAAAGTTTCATTTTTATTGATTGATTGAAAAAGTAAACTAAGATTAATAATTCAATAAATAATTAATAAATCCCTTATTCGTCACTTGGACATTGTTTAGTTCAATATCGAGAAATCCTGATTCCTTATATATAATCGTATCACAGTCCATAGTTTTATTCGAATGTTCGGCTGGCTTGGCAGGCCGAGAGAAGACTCAAGGCGCTTCCACGAATAATGGCGATAGAGAGGCGCTCGTAAAGCCAAGACAATTCGTGATTGTCACCGGTGTTGTGCGTCATTAATAGACCAAGGTTGCCGAGGAAGTCGCGTGGGGCAGAGCCAATCACTCCACTCGTCTTCGGTTGAAATTTATTATAATATGACGCTTAGGGAAAATAATAACACATAACAACTGGTAGCTAAATAAAATTCTACTTCAATCCCCACGCGTTTACTAGAAAGCAGTAATCATTAAGGCGCACGCGTAGCGAGATAAAAAGACAATGAAGTGAGGAAATGGTGTAGATAGTAAATGTTCTCTACTATTTTTGTTACCCTCTACATAAATCTTTGGGTCAAAAAATCGTTGGGTCAAAAAATAGTTGGGTCAAAAAATCGTCGGGTAAAAAAAACGTTTTGTATTTATTAAGGATAAATATTATGCTTACTGAAAAAAAAACACCCCACGCGTAGTGAGAAAAACATAAAAATATATTGTAGACTGTATTAGACGTTGCTTCTGCAATATTGATTATATATATATATATATATATATATATATATATATAGTACACGTATTGTATTAGTTTCTTTAGATGTAAATCCGTTGAAACTCCAGTGTTTATAAAAAGTGCTCAATAACAAATAGAGCTGTTCTTTAGTATACATTTTTATTTATACAAACATTATTGGTTACATATGTGCATACATGTTTCGGTTGTACTCTTCACTGAAGAGGTTGACTCTCTGTGAAGAGTACAACCGAAACATGTATGTATGCACTTATGTAACCAATAATGTTTGTATAAATAAAAATGTATACTATATATATATATATATATATATATATATATATATATATATATATATATATATATTTATAAGTCGATCGGACTTCCATTGTTAGATCCAAATAGCAATGCATCTGAACAATTGATATTTTATTCTTTGTACATTTTTTCATTCAAATATGTTACTAGCACCGATATAATTCGATTCGCTTATTTCTTTCTGATAATACTTAGGCCGGCTAGGAATAATATTAAAACGGACATAGTTTCCTTACGTACCTAAACAAAAGCGTGAGCTTTAGCCCTTCACAAAAATAACCTTTCAAAAATACATGTTTACTCAAAATTTGAAAACGAGGTTTTTTTTTTTTATATCTCTGTATTAATAAAACTACAAGACAAGATCTCGTGTGCATGTGTGTGTGTATTTCTTGCCTATACATAACTTGGCTAAATACACATAGAACTATGATTTTTAGTTACTACTAGCCTACGACTTGAAATATTAATTAAATATAATAAATATTTAATTCATAAATTTGTTGTAAACACGAAACAAACTTTTTATCATTTATTTATATAGATATTTGACAATTTCGATACAAATTTATTCATCTTTTAGAGGTAAAGACGACCAGAGGACAACGGATCCTGATGACAACTCTTCCTGGATGTTCACCAGAACCCTGTTAGCCTGGTAGCTTTCAGACTACGACGCTGCCACTGCGTCTACCACGGTGAGGAAGGGTGTTGATGTTTGTTTGTTTTTTGTTTTTTCAACTATTAAAGAAACCTTAAAAAGGCTGATTTGTCCACGAATAAACCGAAATCTGGTGGATGTTATTTCTTAACGAAATTATTTCAAAATCTTATTTATAAAATGTTATTTTATTTTACGCGATAGTATTTTTTATAATTTACTTGATGTTACGAAACGAAATGATGTTTATAAGAAAAAATAGATATATTTAGTAAAGTTGAATAACAATCGTGTAATAATACAACTGTAAGAAATCTCACTTTTAGCACTACCCACCTGTCCTATATATATTATTTATATGTGTGTGTTTGAATGAATGGAATATATTACGAAACGAAATGCTAGTCAACTGGAAGAATGTAAGTGAGAATGAGGCAGTGGATGTCGTTCTTTCGTTGTGTACTTGTTTGGGATTATTTGCATACACATTGGATTAGACAAACAACACCCCCAAAAACAGATTAGAAAACAACATATTTAGCATATAACACAAAAGATATTCTGTAGGTTTATGTGGGCCACCCTGTATTTCAAAAACGAAGAAAATAGTTATTGAAAGTGAAAGACGAACGTGCAAGCGGTCTATAGAAAAAACGAAACGGAAAGGCGAAAAACTTCTTGAAAGCGTGACTTCAAATACGTAACCAAACAAATATGCAAGTGAAAGAAACTGAAAGTTAACTCATCCTCCACTAGTCTCTCCCTCTTAGACAAGGTCTAAAAAAGAGTTGCCAACTTAATAGGTCCCTCTCTATCCACCAAGCTCCAGCCCCTGTCCCATCGCCGCAATGTTGCATCCTTGTACTTGTTTTACAAGTACTTCAATGGAATGTGCTCCGATGAACTTGCTGCTCTGGTGCCCCCTTGACCTAAATACACTCGACCAACCCGACAATCGGCTAAATCCCATCCATTCACTATGGAGGTCACCAGATGCTGGAGAGCCATCTACTCCAATAGCTTCTTTACTCGTGCTGCCGGCCTGTGGAACCCCTCCTTGCTCCCTGTTTCCACGACTGTACCGACATGCAGATGTTTAAAACTAATGTGAACAGACATCTCGCTGCACAGCTCCCAATCTAGGATGACACCCAAAACCTACACACTAATTCTCAGTAGCCCCTAACGTCTACAGTGGCGACCTGCCTTGTTTGGGATGAAATATCGAAAAAAAAGTGCAAGTAGTCACATGAAATTGAAATTTAGGAGCACAATGAGACTAATTTTCCAAAGCAAATCTGTGTTATCTTTGTAATCACTAAAAAGTCATGGAATCATACAATTGTTCATAATTTATTTAATAAACTAGCAGGGAGACCTGGTGTTGCTCGGGATTGAACGAGAAACCCTCTGTCCTCCTGACCCTAGCCATTAGTGCCATATTACCTTCTTTGTTCTAACTTTTACATTTTATAGCATTACATTTTTTTGGATGAGGTCTGAAGGATATTCGAAGCATTGATTAGGTGAGAGGGATGTAATTACAGTTATATTAATTGAAATGAATTTTCGTAAATTTATAGTCTTTAACCCCCTCGAGGCACACCCGGCGTTTCACCGGGATCAATGAGGATCCCTGTGCACGCTTGCTCCAAGCCCTGAACATTTTATTAACACTTCTATATTTTTTAATTTAGAAATTTTTTAAATTATAAATAAAATAAAGTAAAACATATTTTCTTTTTATGATTGAAGATCGTACACTTTTTTGTACCCCTTTTGATCAAAATGAAATATACTTGTCCAAATACTCTGGGTAGTGTAGTTACAAGATTGCAGACCCCCCCCCCCCCCCACTAGCTAAGTATTTACGCATAAGAAAAAGAAGAAAAAGAAGAAGAAAAAGAAGAAAAAGAAGAAGAAAAAGAAGAAGAAGAAGAAGAAGAAGAAAAAGAAGAAGAAAAAGAAGAAAAAGAAGAAGAAAAAGAAGAAGAGTGTAGTTACAGGATATATATGGTTATGAGGGTCTATCTCCATTGATCGACCATTGAGATCGGCTTAGATGGTTTGAATTTAAAAAAAAACAGTGAGTTTGCAAAGCCAGTTAAATTTTTTTAAAAAGACAAAATTAAAAATTAGCCATTTTCTGCTCGCTATCTCTCTACTTGCTCAATTTTCCCCTCTCTCTCTCTCCCCTCTCTTTCTTTCCAGCTACAGTGATATTTCCTTTTGTTAAAGTAAGTAATCAACTCTTTTTTTCGAGAGTGAGAGAGAGAATAACTGAAGCAAGAACGATAGACACCATATAAAATAATGGCGAGAGAGATGTCATGGGTCAACCAGCATGCAGTGAGATAGGATGAGAGTGACAAAAATCAAGTAAAAAACGAGTCCCTATATACTTGCCTCCCCACGACAGCAGAGTTAGACATAAGGTCGGTTTTAATGTGGGGGGAATCCAACTCCCCACAAAAGGAAACTCTTGATTGGGACAAAAATTTGAATTGCCTCAGTTTAAAAGGATTTCTCCTTCACTGACCCTTGACAGAAAAGGTGAAGTGTTGTATCAGAATCGAGATTACACTTTGTTATTCGCCAAAAGGCCATAGAGATGGGTCACTTGATGAATTAATTGCAAATTACGACCAATCAGAACAATTAAAATGCATTTTTGTCCAAACATAACTCAATCCCAGAACTACGGAATACTTTTGCGTGTATTTCGTGTTATTAAAGTATAAGAGAAAAGTCTTCAGGAAACAAAGTCTAAACAGAATGTTTAAAAACAAAGATTTTGGTATGTGTGCACATTATTCTTTGATTGTTATGACCAATGTGTATTGAGATGCAAAATTGGAAACATTTTTCGGATTTGTAAATAAATCCTTCGCTTAAAAACTAAAGAATTTAACGGTGTCAAATTTTAAGAGCAGCATAAATATTGAAAAAAAATGTGTTTTTAAAGCACATGAATTAAAAAATAACTAAAAATTAAAAAAATATATGAAAAAAAAATGTAATTTTTTCAAATTCTACTGGGATTTGAACTCTGTATACTCTTATCCATTTATTTATATGCGAATCTAATTCAAATTCCAACAATACAGGGGCGACGGTCGCAGGCCTGACGGGATGACTGTGTTTGCTTTCCGAGCCGGAAAGCCGCTGATCTGGGACGTTACTTGTTCCGAGTCCTTTTCACCAGCAAGAATTGCGGAATCCGCGGTGAAGCCCGGCACGGCGGCTCTGCTCGCCGAAACAAGGAAGCACGGAAAATACAGCTCGCTCACTGACCGTTTCGTCTTCCAACCAATTTCAGTGGAAATGTCGGGTGTGCTTGGCCCCGAGACTGTTAAATTTTTTCAGGACATTGGACGGAGGATTTCAACGTCTAGGCACGAGCCCCGTAAGTCAGCCTGGTTGTTCCAACGCATCTCCCTGGCTATCGTTCGTGGCAACGCTATGCCAGTAACGGCGGCGTCACTTCCGTTCTAATCGTCATCTGTTGACTCTCTCTTTCTTTCTCTCCCCCTCTCTATTTACCTATGTCTGTATCTGTCTCTTTGCTTCTCTTTTTCTCACTAACTTGCCAGAGATTGTTGTCAAGTTGAGTTAATAATAAAATACTGATTACAATACATCTTGAAAATCCTCCTCCCCCTCTTCCATTTTTATCGTCTTATTTCCTTGGTCAAAGGTGTGACGTTTTCTGACAGCCTGTAATCTCAGTATCCAAGCTTGGCAGCCTTGACGATTCATTCTGTTCAAATTCCACTGTCTAAGATTCTTGTTGACGGTGTTCATCCAAGTTTTCTTGGGTCGTTTACTTTTATCTGTCTTTACACAACGTCTCTGCATATTCTTATCTAAGAGCCGTTCAATCTCAACATGGCCAAACCAACGTAGAGAATTCATCAAGCTTTGGTATATTCTGCCTTATTAACATAGAGAATTCATCAAGCTTTGTTATATTCTGCCTTACCAACATAGAGAATTCATCAAACTTTGGTATATTCTGCCTTACCAACGTAGAGAATTCATCAAGCTTTGGTATATTCTGCCTTATTAACGTAGAGAATTCATCAAGCTTTGGTATATTCTGCCTTACCAACATAGAGAATTCATCAAGCTTTGGTATATTCTGCCTTACCAACATAGAGAATTCATCAAGCTTTGGTATATTCTGCCTTACCAACATAGAGAATTCATCAAGCTTTGGTATATTCTGCCTTACCAACATAGAGAATTCATCAAGATTTGGTATATTCTGCCTTACCAACATAGAGAATTCATCAAGCTTTGGTATATTCTGCCTTACCAACGTAGAGAATTCATCAAGCTTTGGTATATTCTGCCTTACCAACATAGAGAATTCATCAAGCTTTGGTATATTCTGCCTTACCAACATAGAGAATTCATCAAGATTTGGTATATTCTGCCTTACCAACATAGAGAATTCATCAAGCTTTGGTATATTCTTCCGTACCAACATAGAGAATTCATCAAGATTTGGTATATGCTGCCTTACCAACATAGAGAATTCATCAAGCTTTGGTATATGCTGCCTTACCAACATAGAGAATTCATCAAGCTTTGGTATATTCTTCCTTACCAACAAGATATCAGAGCTGATATGACGGGTCTGATCTGAAAATAAAAAAGGTTTATGTAAAAACTTATTTCAGACATAATCATAACAGACAAAAGAAAATGATTCTAATTTTGATTCTAGAAAATGTCTAAAATTTAACGCTTAAGCTTAAAGAGTCTTAAGAAAAAAGTTAAATTCAGGTAATTTTACTTAATGCAAGATGCTTATATATATATATCTATTAATAATTGAGTTTATGTATCTGTCTGTCTGTCTGAAGCCGAAACTCCATCAGAGTACTATGACTATTTATTAAGTCCGCCAGCTTCATTATATACTATTAAAAAAACCGCCATAAACACTATGCGCATTTCCCAATTTACATAATCAATTGCTTTTGAACTTCTAATAAATTAGTATTCATAAATATACACTCATGATTGTTCGCTTCAGATTTACACATGTATTTACGCTAATAATCTTACTTATAAATTATAATTATTTCTTTTATTATTTATTTATAAAATGAGTTACGTAGTTATTTCCTCTACGTCCAACTGATTGAACAGCATACCTCCCTCTGAACAGGCGCGTTAATACGTTACTGATTTATTTTATTAAAACGTTTGGAGTTTGTTTATTTTCTTAATCTTATTAGCCATTATGTTTTAAAACACAAATTTATTGAATCAAATTGTTTAATTAAAATAATAATTGATAAACACACACACATTATAAAGAATTTAGTTAAGCTAAACTTTTTTTTCGAAAGTTATCGCGGGTCCTGCAGTAAAAGAGTACCGATGTTTTTATTGATAATTTTCAGATACACCTTTTTTCCGATTTGAAAATTAGTGTTCGCTATATTTATTCTTTTAAATTGTTGATTTAAAAAAATTTATTGAATGATTTAAAAATTACTATTTAAAAAAAAACACACACACATAATGAATTTAGTTTTTTTTGTCAACAAAAAAAAACAACACATTGTACTGGAAAACTACATAACTGATTTTAGAATAGTGTTCGCTGTATTTTGTTTCTTTTCATTGTTGATTTTAATTTACGTACACCTTTTTTACGCTTTGAAAGACATAAAATATTACTTATTATATTCTGACGTGGATTTGGCGCAAAACGATTGAGTGTAAAGAAAAGCGAGCAGACGATAACTTGGGGGGGGGCACCTTTTACTGGGCAAGTAAATTGTATTTTTATATTGTTAATTTTATTTTAGGTACACTTTTCTTTTTTCTCTTTGAAAAACTAAAACTATTATTATTTATTATTTTGTAAATTCTTAAGTGGATTTGGCGCAAAACGATTGGGTGGAAAGAAAAGCGAGCAGACAATAACAATATTAATGTTGTTATTTATCATGTGCAATATATTATTTAAATTAATTGTAGTGATAAAAAGCTCTACCCAAATTACATACTAGCGTCATTTCTGACGCGGCAGCCTAGCAAAAATATGCGACCGGAGGGAGCATATATTTGCTAGTATACTTAACAGAGTTGTCAGCCGAGTAGAGATATCATATATGGACACCATCTCCTTCATGAACGTGAATCAATAGGCCAACGACTGAAGTCAAGGAAAAGCTACCAGAAGAGACCAGACAACAGCTGTGGACCAGACGGCTAGAGAATGGCTCCCCTCCTACTGACATGGGAACCCCCATCTGAGGCTGTCCCTCCTGGCTTAAAACCACTTTGGGTCCAGTGGAAAACATTCAACTGCCTGAGAACGGGAATAGGGGGATGAAAATTCTTCTGATCCATTAGAAGAAAAAGACCAGAACAGCATCCAAAAAGGTCCTGAACAAAAAAAACAACTTGCATTTGTAAACATTTCTGTGGGTACATCATTTGCAAAACAAATTACGTGTTTATAGTCAAACGTAGCGCCATCTCACTATAAAGCTTTTTCGTTTTAGAAAATTCAGGATATATTTGTATATTCTGTTTGTCTGAATGGATGAGAAAACAGCTATAAAAAAATGAACCTCTTCACTGATAAATCAAGATATAGTTGCTGGAATCTGTATTCTATTGTTTATATATATATATATATATATATATATATATATATGTGTGTGTGTGTGTGTGTGTGTGTGTAGCTTAATTTCCATAAATATATTTTCATAGCTTATTTATTCAAACATTGTTAAAAACCTGTGAAACCTATGGAACATTTATTAATTTTTTTGATTGTAATACAAAAAAGACCACCAGAAAAATAAACAAAAAATAAAAAAGGGTATAATTAAACAGACGAAGTCTGTTATTTTTAACAATGTTTGCATATATATATATATATATATATATATATATATATATATATATATATATATATATATATACTTGGTTTATATAAAGAATATATATTTTTATGGTATATATCTCTTATTATATCATCCAAATTCTTTCAAATTACAAGCTCAATGGAGCTAAGTACCAGCTTCAGAACATATATATATCGATTGGTTTAATTCCAATCACTAAGATAAAACGTCAGTCTATAATATAATATTTTTTAAATTTATTTTTTATTTTGTGAATGCTTATATTATCGTCTTACGACTGTTTCACAACTTGCAAACAAAGATACAGTCTTTATTTATTACAAGCTGCTCATCAGAGACCTCCATTTGATTATTACAATAAGCATACTGGTCCAAAGGAAAAGAGAAGAAAGATGAAAAGAAAACAGCAAGGAAAACATGCAAAACTCACATTGTAGAATACTATTAGAGGAAAATCTCCCCCAAACATCGGTCATAACACGCACCTACAGTCTAGCCCCGATATTGGAATCTACGAGTGGGGCTAGGTTCCGCATGCTATATGTATTTATGATAATTGGAAAATCGATGGCATTACTAATCAAAATCCAATGTGTAAAATGTGTGTGATAGGGCATTGTTATTTCTACATATGAAATAAATAAACACTATCCTATGGCAGAATCACAAGTGAAATAAACCTGGGCCTGGTGGTGTCACGTGTATAAACAAAACCATGAAAATATTACACCAAATAAATATAAAAGCCGTGGGGTTCAAACGAAAGATCTGAGCGTCATGATCGGCAAGCGATCTTTTGATAACCAACATGGGGGACTTGGTCGGCATTCTGCGAATGTTGGCTCTTCTGATTTCATGTAACTGAACACAACAGATCAAATACAGGTAAATAAATATGATCAGCAGAAACCAAAGACCATGCAGAGAAAAGATTTGACCAGAAAGGAAATTTGACAAGTAAGTGAGTATTATTACAAAAGTAACACCTTGGCGATGGTGTGCTGACGAATCTAAGCTACACTGAGACGTTGTGCTAACAACGGAGCTGCCGTCTGTAGATGACCTCTAATTTGCTGCCCTTTACTCATAGTAAATTGAGAACTTTGAGTAAGCTGTTTATTTAAGCTGTCGCTAGAATGTAAACAACGGATAGAAAATACTTGTTGAATAATGGCCCATGGGAATTGACCTATCTGTTGGAAATCGTTGGTTTGACTTGCGCGAATTAACGTGGGATGGACCCGGCAGTCGAGTGCAGAATAGGGCCTGTTCTCACAGTCGGAAATCACAGACGTGACAAGGTCACCATGTGACGAGACCCCAGATCAAGGGTCAATGTGCACCTGCGAGAGGCTCTGTGACGTCACAAGCCCTTGCGTGGGAAACAGAGGGATCCGTGACCTCACTCGTTCTTCGTGAGAAGCGAGTTTAGCCAGTCTGTGTTTTGGAGGCGAACCGATGAGACGTGATTGTTACCATGTAAACTACAACAGATAAGGGAAATATTTCCCTAAGAAAATACAGGCGAGAGATAACCTTTTCCCTTCCATGAATGGTTAAGAAAATAATTGTTAAGTAACCACGATAAAGTAGTAAATTGCTTTCTCTCTCTCTCGACGTAGTGAATATCTCCCAGCTGATTAAATAACTACGCTTGTAATAAAAATAATTGAAAGTTAAAAAGATTGTTGTTTGGTGAGTCGGTCAGGAAGCTTTTGTTGCAGACAACGGACGGCGTGGTTCACAGCAGGAAGGAAAGAAGAAAGAATTCATCCACTAGACGACATCGAGACGGCGACCCTCTACACGGCGAGGGAGAAATCTAAAGGTATGCAAACAATATATGAACTATGTGATTTATATGTTTTAAAAATGACGAGTATTAAATGTGAACTGCCACGGCCCTTTCAGGGACGAGTATACGAAATGAGTAAAGCCGCGGCCCAAGAGAAGGGCTATGCAACATACTTAAGGCACTGTATTTAGCTTGCTACTAATTAGACTATCGTGTTAGAGATAAGAAAATATATCAAACTACGGCCTCTGTGGTTATGAGTTCGATTCACAGCGATTGTTTTCTGGCGAGTCTTAGTCACACTGAATAGTTTTAATAACAACGAAACAGCCGTGTGCGGATAACCTCTGATTTTTATTTATGTACTAAAATAATTCATTCTCCAAACATAACGAAAACCTAAATCAAAATACATTGCTATTAAACCTTATATTTAGAATCCGTATTCCTATTTTGATCAAAATCATTACATGATTTTAATTATCGAAAATGTCTAAAATTTAAGGATTAAACTTAATGGGTCTCAAGAAGAAATTAAAATTCAGGGAATCTTGCATAATGACTACGTATCAAATTTAATGCAAATCGGAGGTTTTTCTCATATTATGCCCCCTAAAAACCCTTTAAAATACTCTAAAGAAACGTGAAATTTAGGCAATTTTTATCAATTGATGTGTAATACCTATTGTAAAAATTTCACAAAATCTGACGTATTTTAATTTTCACCTCTCTTTTCCGTCTTTGCATAAAACCAAATTAAACTAAATATAACCTACATTTACGTACACATCTGTACGCCTAGCAGCTATGTTAAAAAATTCATAATTATTGGATAATTAGTTTAGGAGTGAATCCTGTACATACAAATATATAAACATATACACATACATAACTTTATATAACTAGAGAGATATGTGGCAACGTCTGCATTATACTTTGCCGTCTCTTCTCTTTCGTCATTCTATACTAATTATTATATACTTCGTTTGGTTCTCATTGAAGTGAAAGCTTTCCTTTCCTAGACGCACAACTACGCCTGGTTCATCCACCATTAAAACATTAGTTGCTGACATGACAGATACACGAAATAAGCCATTTTGTTCATCCCTTAATATGAAGTCAGTTCTCCGTGACATATGATTTTTATTATCTGTCTCGCCTACGCAACACTGCATTGTGTACTCAGCGGTCGCACTCCCTTACCCCCGGGTCTTATCCCACTCCCGAAAGCTATATAAATACGTAAATTATTTAAAAATCAACTTTTATATGAGGAAGAGGAGGAGAAGGAGGAAGAGGAGGAGAAGGAGGAGGGGCGTTTTATAACATTTTGGTTGTCACGATAATTTGAAATCTTTGATGTTCTGAGTCATATTTCAGCGGAATATTTACGTCTGCTATGGCGTAGGTTATATTTTCGATCGAATTTGTCACTATGATTGTGTACAGCCCAGCGCCCACATCACCTGACCAATCGTCGCCAAATTTGGTCAAAATATCGGTGATGGTCTAACTTAAATCTGCTTTAATTTGGGGATATCTAGATCAAAGGTCAAGATCATGTAAAAGGTCGATAACTTCGATTCTGTTAATCGTAGAGATTCGATTTTCTTCAAATTTGATGCATGAATCTGATGCTCTTTGACAACAGTAACCACCATGCAAAATATCAGCCTAATCAGATAAATAGTCTTTGGGTTATAAACGTTCCCATGGCATAACTTCGAGACTACTTCATGCAATATGTTGAGAAAGGAAGGATGAGAGTAATCCGACGTAACGAGAAATGAAAAAGGAAAAACCAAGAGATATTTTTTTATATATTCATCAACATTTCGTCTTTATTTGTAAGACTCCCTCAGGATGAAAATTTTAAGAAAAATGTCATGTAAGTAAATCGAAATATTGGGTTTACATGATGGGTTGATAAGGAAAAGTAGTAGCCGTGGCTACTAAGAGCGCTGGACGAGGGTCCAGGCTGCGAGAAGTCAGTAATGACGAAGAGTGAAATATTTCGATGTACTTGCATGACATTATTCTTAAAATTATCATCCTGAGGAAGTCTTACAATAAAGACGAAACGTTGATGAATATATAAAAATATCTCTTGGTTTTTCCTTTTTCATTTCCCATGCAATATGTTATACACTCGAGTTCGTCTTTCTTTTGTTTTTATATCACACGTCTTTAATTGTTTTCGTTATTTGTCAGCAGAAGTCGTGGTATGCTAGACAACCGGCTATCGTTTATCTCATCCGTGTCACCGCTTCTTCTGCAGATTGGTGACCCTGACGTGATACAATACACCAATTGGGTAGATACATGTTTGTACAACAATCGACGATGGCCAACATATTGAGTCATTGACTTAATACGGATGCTGAATAGTTAAACTCAACAAACATCCACATCACCCTTCATGGATTACCAACCCTCTGCAGCAACGACACCACGATCAAATTTATTAAACCAATGCGAAAAATCAACAAATCCATCACTAACAACACCATGGAAGAAGTCTCTTCAGTTTAAAAAGAGTACAGATGTCTATGTACTAATTAATTACTCAACAACTGGACGTTCGTTAATTAACTCTTTAACAAGAGGACTCATCAACTCAGAACGATTCACCCAGCAGTGCAGATCCACTTGCACTCGTCTCTTTATTTGTAGATCGACTTGCAAATAACATATACAGACCATCGTTCAGATCCAATTAGATACATCACTCCAAATTAGTGCAGCTAAACTTACATCATTGACTTCGATCAGACTCACTTTCAACATTTGTGCAGATCCGTTAGCAACTCATCTCAACAACGTTTCTAATTGATATAATCAATTCGGCACCCTTCTAAGAAAACGGGATGTTCATCTTTCCATAGCTTTGACACGTATGGCAGAGATACAATTTCGTCTCTGTGTGCACATCTCTCTGTTCGCTGACCAATCAAGTGTTATTGAGGCGTCAGTTTCAGCAGCAGCTGATCAATCAATATGAAACAGAGGCGTTTTCGACGCACACCAGTAACTTAGGGCTTGTCCCCCAGTCTCATTGCTGGGAGAGATGGCAACGACTGAGTATCGAAGCAACAGTAGCAATTCCCGTCCGGTGGCGCCATCATCACGGCGACGTAGTAGTTTTCCAATCCACCAACAATTAATCACGAAGACTAAAATTGCCAGCAACATTACTACAACGGTAGATTGGATACAGTAAATGTATATAATAAAATTGTGAGAAAACACATCCTTTCGAAATTCACATTCAAACGTACACTTTTAATTAACATTTTCTTTAAGTTTCAACAATTGTATTTAATTAATGTAACGACCGAACAATCCCATAAGTAATTCAATTTTACAAAGATCCGATAAAAAAAATAGGGAAAACGGGTCGAGATGTAACAGCTGTTTTTAAAAAATATATATTATTTCATCGAAACTATTTATGGGATTTAAATTTCAACATTTACGAAGATACCATCGATTTTATTGCAAAACCGATTTTTAATGGCATATATTCTTTCACTCCGAAAACGAAAATATTTCTCATAAGAATTTAATGAATAGAAAGGTAAAAAAAAAGAGTGGTGTTCAATGAAAGGTAAAAAAAAGGGTGGTGTTCAATGAAAGGTAAAAAAAAGGGTGGTGTTCAATGAAAGGTAAAAAAAAGGGTGGTGTTCAATGAAAGGTAAAAAAAGGGCGGTGTTCAATGAAAGGTAAAAAAATGGGTGGTGTTCAATGAAAGGTAAAAAAAAAGAGTGGTGTTCAATGAAAGGTAAAAAAAAGGGTGGTGTTCACTGAAAGGTAAAAAAAGGGTGGTGTTCAATGAAAGGTAAAAAAAGAGTGGTGTTCAATGAAAGGTAAAAAAAAGGGTGGTGTTCAATGAAAGGTAAAAAAAAGAGTGGTGTTCAATGAAAGGTAAAAACAAGAGTGGTGTTCAATGAAAGGTAAAAAAAAGGGTGGTGTTCAATGAAAGGTAAAAAAAAGGGTGGTGTTTAATGAAAGGTAAAAAAAGGGTGGTGTTCAATGAAAAGTAAAAAAAAGGGTGGTGTTCAATGAAAGGTAAAAACAAGAGTGGTGTTCAATGAAAGGTAAAAAAAAGAGTGGTGTTCAATGAAAGGTAAAAAAAAGGGTGGTGTTCAATGAAAGGTAAAAAAAAGGGTGGTGTTCAATGAAAAGTAAAAAAAAGGGTGGTGTTCAATGAAAAGTAAAAAAAAGGGTGGTGTTCAATGAAAGGTAAAAACAAGAGTGGTGTTCAATGAAAGGTAAAAAAAAGAGTGGTGTTCAATGAAAAGTAAAAAAAAGGGTGGTGTTCAATGAAAGGTAAAAACAAGAGTGGTGTTCAATGAAAGGTAAAAAAAAGGGTGGTGTTCAATGAAAGGTAAAAAAAAGGGTGGTGTTCAATGAAAAGTAAAAAAAAGGGTGGTGTTCAATGAAAGGTAAAAAAAAGAGTGGTGTTCAATGAAAGGTAAAAAAAAGAGTGGTGTTCAATGAAAGGTAAAAAAAAGGGTGGTGTTCAATGAAAGGTAAAAAAAAGGGTGGTGTTCAATGAAAGGTAAAAAAAAGGGTGGTGTTCAATGAAAGGTAAAAAAAGGGCGGTGTTCAATGAAAGGTAAAAAAATGGGTGGTGTTCAATGAAAGGTAAAAAAAAAGAGTGGTGTTCAATGAAAGGTAAAAAAAAGGGTGGTGTTCACTGAAAGGTAAAAAAAGGGTGGTGTTCAATGAAAGGTAAAAAAAGAGTGGTGTTCAATGAAAGGTAAAAACAGGGTGGTGTTCAATGAAAGGTAAAAAAAAAGAGTGGTGTTCAATGAAAGGTAAAAACAAGAGTGGTGTTCAATGAAAGGTAAAAAAAAGGGTGGTGTTCAATGAAAGGTAAAATAAAGGGTGGTGTTCAATGAAAGGTAAAAAAAAGGGTGGTGTTCAATGAAAAGTAAAAAAAAGGGTGGTGTTCAATGAAAGGTAAAAACAAGAGTGGTGTTCAATGAAAGGTAAAAAAAAGAGTGGTGTTCAATGAAAGGTAAAAAAAAGGGTGGTGTTCAATGAAAGGTAAAAAAAAGGGTGGTGTTCAATGAAAAGTAAAAAAAAGGGTGGTGTTCAATGAAAAGTAAAAAAAAGGGTGGTGTTCAATGAAAGGTAAAAACAAGAGTGGTGTTCAATGAAAGGTAAAAAAAAGAGTGGTGTTCAATGAAAAGTAAAAAAAAGGGTGGTGTTCAATGAAAGGTAAAAAAAGAGTGGTGTTCAATGAAAGGTAAAAAAAAGGGTGGTGTTCAATGAAAGGTAAAAAAAAGGGTGGTGTTCAATGAAAAGTAAAAAAAAGGGTGGTGTTCAATGAAAGGTAAAAAAAAGAGTGGTGTTCAATGAAAGGTAAAAAAAAAAGAGTGGTGTTCAATGAAAGGTAAAAAAAAGGGTGGTGTTCAATGAAACTACCACCGGGCAACGCCAGATAGATACAGCTCATAAACTATATACGCACTTAACTAAGTTTACTAAGACAACTGGAGCGTTTATGAAACTGTAATCTACTCAGCTACCTAACGACCTACTTTAAAAGCCGTTTTTTACCGTTGTTTTGAGCAAAACACCGACGAAGAGATCCCATAAGTCTTTAGCTGTAAAATATTTATGCAGTGTGGGTATCACGGTTGGGGTTAGGGTTGGAGTTAGGGGTAGGGTTGAAAACAGTAACGAAAAACAAATAATACCAACGATGTCTAGAATCATGAAATGGAGAGCAATGTCCGACGAGAAATCCCCTGTGAACCGGATTAATAAACGAGAAGAATGCTTACCAATAACAATGTGTGTGGGTGATACATACATATATATATATATATATATATATATATATATATATATATATATATGTGTGTGTGTGTGTGTGTGTGTGTGTGTGTGTGTATATAGAGAGAGAGAGAAAGAGAGAGAGAGAGAGGGGGAGAAGGGGGGGGGGAGAATGTGCTCATACATATACATTGGTTATGCACTAAGAAGTGTTTGCTGGAGTATATGTCGAAGTCTCCCCGATGACAACACTGAAAAGGCGTTGCATCTCAATGGAGAGATTCTAGAAAAGAGGCTGAAATATAGTCACGCGTTCCAGGTTAGTCGCTGGATATCCAATCGTGTACGTATATCCGTATTCAGATACGATACAGAGATATCATAACAGGTTATTCCAGTTGTGCATTGAATGTTTCTTTTATTCCTATTCGCCTCATTACGCTTACGATATATATGAATATATATAAATAATAAAATATGATGACTCGATACACAAATGAAATCATATTGTGATCAAAGATCTTATCAGGCCGTTCATCTAATATATAAAATTAGGTAAGCCGGATTTTTACATTAAACCTAAATAGCATGCATGTGAAACATTGATATTTAAGTCTGACAAGCTATTTCTTGCTTTTTTATCCTGATATCATTGTACGTGTATTGTATATTTCTATTCTTTTTCTTTAATAAAAAAAAACTAATCGCGGCCTAGAAGATTGATAAAATCCAATAATGTACTAAACATATAAAATTAAGCTTACGTCATTAATAAAAATGTAAACGGCTTCTGCTTATATCCTTAAAAACAAATAAACATGGCTCGATCCGTTACAACTTCCTGAAACGCTTACCTTTGCTTATAGATTTCTTATTATTTCTTACATATTACAATAGGAGCAACATTGTTTTGCTTTCGCTGAAGTATTGAGAATGATGTTTTTATTTTACAAACAAACTGCCAACCAATCATTTTGTTTCACCCCAAACAAGGCATGTGGCCATTGTGATGTAAGGGGCTACAGTGAATTAAGAGTCAGATTTATAGGGTGCACCCTAAGTGAGGAGTTCTGCCGCGAGATGTTTGTTCACATTACATTCAAATTTCTGCATGTGGATACAGTTAGGGAAACAAGGAGCAGAGATGGAATTCCAACAGCTAGCTGTTCAAGGAAAGAAGCTATTAGAGTAGAAAGCCTTCCGGCATTTAGAAGCATCCACGGTGAATGGATGGGATTTAAAAGAAAATGATCAATGTTCTTCACAAAAAGATATGAAATTCTAATCAATATCATCGATTACATATTCTATCCGGCCTGATAATTGTTTCAATAGCAGATGTACATTGAGGTAGCCGGTGTCGACCAGTATAAATCGATTTCAACTTCAAAAGGGTTACGAAAACATTACTACACTTTTATCTTCATTTACTTTTAATAAATATAATATTCTATATTTTATATGCACGTAGTCATATACACGTCGAAAAATAATTTAAATCGCTTCTCTCACTTGTAGACCTGCCTCATCCTGCCAATGTTTCCATGAAAGCATATACAGACATTTGCAAATTGATTATAGAACACATTGTGGGTATTTTAAATTTATTTTAATTGTTTTTTCATTATTTACAGTAGATTTTTTTCCCGTATTGAAAACTTTCCTTTTTTTAGAATTCAGTCTCGCCACTTACTCTTAACTATCAACGATTTTATTCGTTCGTTTTTGTTGTTTTTCATTTTGAAAAACGTCGAAAAGTGGATGTTTACACTTGCATTTTATGTTTCCGCACGCGGACAGATTAATTGATAATGTAATTCAATTAATCTTGATTATTCTCAACAACCTTTTTTCCTAGAAAAAAATGCTGTATTTCGGTTGTGCTTAAAAGAATGGCGGCAAACACTGATGTATAAAAATATAATGAATATTAATGTTGTCGATGGCGATGAACGAATGCGAGTTGATGGGGAAAGAGGGCGCACGGAAATTGACAGAGTGGTTTTCTTGAACTCGATCGCCAGTCGAATATCGATCTCAATTTCGGTTTAGTTCATATAATAATTTATGACACCCACACATCTATCTGTAAAAGGTCATTATGGAATTTTGTCTTCACTGTCAATGTAGCCACGCCCCCAGGACGTTTATTTAGCGAAGGAGTATTTCCGTCTGCAGCTAACCCTTTTTGCATATCATAACATTTGCAGGTGTTGTTTTTTTAAATAGATCAACAATTATTTTATTTCCGACAATCGACCGTGTTTGTTTCTTCCGGTTAGGTGCGTGTCTGTGTCAAGTACTTTTTATTCCTGTCGGCTGACATTTCCGGTACACCAGGCCAAGATATTTAACAAAAAATTGAAACTGTATCAACATCAGCTTCCGTTCATAACTTTAAGTATACTATGCTTTCGTACAAAAATATTACCGCCGACTTTTGCTGACACAACCTTTTTTCCAGCTCATAAATCAGTCTTTTTTTAAATGAACTTTCATTTACTTATACTATGCTTCAGTATATATATATATATATATATATATATATATATATATATATATATATATATATATATATATATATATATATATATATATGTATATATATATATATATATATATACATATATCTATTAATAATGGAGTTTATGTATCTGTCTGTCTGAAGCCGAAACTCCAGTATGACTATTTTACTGAAACTAATCTTTTTGAAATTCTTTATATACTATCATTAAAAGTTGTACAAACACCAGATGGATTTTCCTATTTACATAAGTTATTCCTTTAAACCTTCAATTAAATTAATATTTACAAATATACACTTATAACTGCTATTATCAAATTTACATATGTATTTACAATATTTTCCGATAAGGGTATATTAATAAAAATTATTCATACAATTAATTAAAGCCATTTTCTTCATAACCGGCGTGTTTTCTAAACTTTTTCAATGGCAAGTTCCGTTAAAATTGCAAAGTCATTGGCTGTTTAATAAGTGGTGTCCTCCCTCCCTCCAGTAAAATTGCGATCTGATTAAACAGCTGTCGTTAATGTGGCACGTTAAATATGTAAACAACAACGCTGTCATTCACCGTGTCAGTTTCCCATTTTAAAAACCGTCCTAACTTTGTTTATTTTCTTAATCTTATTGTTTTAAAACACAAATTTATTAAATCAAATTGTTTATTTAAAATAATAATTGACTTGAAAATTACTATATAAAAACACGCGCGCGCACACACGCACGCACACACACACACACACATACACACACACACTATAATGAATTCAGTTCAGGTAAACTTTTTCTTTCCGAGAATTAAAAACCTATTCGTGTTTACTGTATTTGATTTCTTAATACTTTCATATCCAATATTATCATTTTTACACGACCTCAACTGAATTTATGATTCCATGTTTTATTTATTAAAAAAAAAGATATGATTTTTTTTCTTTAATGTCAACAAAATAAACTAACACATTGTACTGGAAAACTATACAACTGATTGTAGAATTAAATTGTTTAATTAAAAAAAGGTCATTAAACAAACACACACACACTGTGTTCACTGTATTTGATTTTTTGGTGCTTCCACATTTTAGGACCCACGCTAACTATTTATATGTATGGGGGGGGGATAAAAAAAATTGGGGGAAAGCGGTCAAAAAAATTTCTTTTTTTCTTTTTTAACTAAAAGATATTTCTATGAATGGTAATATAAAAAAAATTGAGGGGGGTACAAAACATTTCTTTCTTTCTTTTTAAACTAAAGGTCTTTCTATTTATGGGCGAGGGTACAACAAAAATCGGGGTAGGGTCGAATTTTTTTTCTTCTTTATTTTCAACTAAAAATATTCTTGGTCATAAACACAGAAAATCAATGTCTAACCACCACAGAAATATGACTGGGGCTCCATCGGTTTACGCGTGAGCGTTCATTTCTGATGCGGCAGCCTAGCAAAAATATGCGACTGGAGGGAGCATATATTTGCCAGTATATATAATAGAGTTGGTTTTTCCCTCCAAAATCAATTAGAGTAGTCAACAAAAATAATGCATCAAACGCATCGAAACGCATCACTTCATGCTACTACCACATTCGACCGTGTTTAAACCCTAAACCAACAACATTTCATTAGTCGTTCCCGTAAGCCTCTCCCAACTAAGTAAACCAAAGAGAGGGTAGCAAATTATATTCCCGTTAAGAATAAAGTCCTCCCACAAAACTCAAATTACCGGTGCTCATAGCCGACATATTATTTCGCAAAGAACAAATCACGTACACACCGGTTTCAGAATTCACAAACCAGCCAATCAGCGATCAGTAAACAACATTCTTAATACAGCGCAACGTTCCGATATTTTCATAACTTTGACTTAACAACGGTTGTATTAGTTTATTATAATGATCTCTTTTTTTCTACTTTTAAATGATTGCATCACTTTAGGTTAGGTTTCCTCAAGACTGCTTTACTCACACTTTTAAGTAGATCGTTTCGTTTGAACTTCAATTTTTAGGTTAGTACAGGTACTTTTAGGAAACTAGAATCACGGGCGTCGCCTGTGGGTTCTGCAGTCACGGTGGACACTCACAAACAGATAATACAACGCGTTTATTTTATTTTATTAATAATTACAAACATTACAAAACGAAAAATATGTCGTTCAGTCTGGGAGAAGGAGTGGAGTGTTATTTTTTTAAAGAAAATAGATGAAGAATAAACGCGCCCTAAATCAAAATGGAGTTTTGTTGAACTTTGTTTGTAGATTCTGTTGTTGTTGTTGTTGTTGTTGTTGTTGTTGTTGGTGGTGTTGTTGGTGGTGTTGTTGTTGTTGTTCTTGTTGTTCTTCTTGTTGTTGGTGGTGGTGGGGGGGGGGCTGTTGTTGTTGGTATTGTTGTTGTTGATGATGATGGTGATGATTCCGTCGTCATCCTTGCGGCTACAGTGGGAGAGTTAAATGCAAAACATACAAAAAGAAACGCAATTTAAAAATTATATATTTTCTTTTCTTTTAACTTTTCGCCCGTTTATTGTGATTATGATTCAGTCAGCGAACGTGTAACCCGCTAGTGTGCGTGTGTGTGTATGTATGCGTGTGCGTGTTTGCGTGTGTGTGCGTGTTTGCGTGTGTACTAATGTGTGGTTGCAGTGTGTTTGCAGTTGCCCAAAAGCGTGCGAGTGGTTGTCGCATGCTTGCTTGTCTCGACCGCGACAAAACTCACTCCTCTCTTTCTCCCTCTCCGTCTCCCCTCCCTCTCTCTCGTTATATATATATATATATATATATATATATATATATATATATATATATATATATATATATATATATATATATATATATATATAAATTGGTTTATAAATTAATTTTAAAAGATCTATATATACAAAAATTGATGACCTGTCCGATTAAGGGCAAATTAAAGAAAATGCCCTCATCAATTTTTTTTAGCCGGTCTAATTATTATCAAAGATGAACTAACCAAACTAAATTATTGTCAGGTCAATAATATAGTTGAAGGAACACAAAACAACAAAAAAGCCAATTGGAATCAAGTATCGATTTGTTATATGCATTGCTATTTAGGTCTTACTTTGAAAATCCGACAATATTAATTTATATATATAGCTTCATAGAGCTGTTTCACTGTATCACGAATCCTTAGTGTGGCTAGACACGAGTAATGCTTCAAGCTGAAATTAAAACCCGATCATTAGTACAGTAGTTAGCATTCTTGCCCCTGAGTCATATCTGCACACCATATAAATGGAAGTTATAATGTTTTTGTTTACATATTAAAAAAGAAACAATAAACGTGCCTTATAAGTGTCTCGTAAGTTTCTTTGGGAGCGTTTGCCGCATTTGACATCGTTAATTTCTATAAAGTGTTAATTTCTATAAAGTGTTTTCGTGATCGTTAATTTCTATAAAGTGTTTTAGCGATCGTTAATTTCTATAAAGTGTTTTCGTATTCGTTAATTTCTATAAAGTGTTTTCGTGATCGTTAATTTCTATAAAGTGTTTTCGTATTCGTTAATTTCTATAAAGTGTTGTCGTGATCGTTAATTTCTATAAAGTGTTTTCGTGATCGTTAATTTCTATAAAGTGTTTTCGCGATCGTTAATTTCTATAAAGTGTTTTCGTGATCGTTAATTTCTATAAAGTGTTTTCGTGATCGTTAATTTCCGTACAGCCTTTCACGGAAATAGTCGATCGGCCACATGGGCCTATGCTGTATTAGCACCGTCATTTATTTGCTAATATTGTGTCAGAGTAATGTTCTAGTGACCGGGACTCATTAAAACAACTTCCTATCGTTGGAAGTATTAATAGACTTAATAACTTGCAATTTAAGGGGTTGCCTTGGCAACAGAAGGAGAACATTTGTTTGATGTCTTTGGATAAGTTTTCGTTTCGGTAGTCAGTATTAAAATGTATCGCTAGACTGGCAACATCACTTCCCTGCTTTTCGCATCGTTACTGCAGCATCCTGACTCATCACCTCGACTGATTGATAACTCTGCACGCTATTATGAACTGATATAACAGTGCGTTCTATTTAATCTTTGTTATATCCTTCTTTTAATTATTTGAACAAACTGAACGTTTCATTGATTACAGATGGCTGAGCTCCCTCCTGACTCTAACCCTGTGTGGTTGGCTCAGGTAAATCAATGGATAAAATATCAATGAATTATGAGACATCTAGATTAAAAAGAAAAGAAAATCTTGATATAACAATTTATTACATGCTAATAAACCACCATTTACTAAAGCCACTCAGGATTAAAATATTACACTCATATAAGGAGTTCATGTATGCTAATTTTGGGCCGGATTTTTTAAAGATTTGAATTGATAATCATTTGGATGATTCAGACTATTATTCTCAACTTGGTTGTTATTTTCACAACGTTTCGGCCGATGTAACCTCCGATCTTCTTCAGGTGAATCTTTTCGAACTTCGAAATCTTTATGTCGAACTCGGGAATCTATATGGAATTTAGAACTGAACCCTTTGTGTAATGCATAGGAGTAAATTATTCTCGTTCTCACGACCGGGTAGAAGTGATCATTTTTATGTTATTGTTAGTTATAATCATCTGTAGTAAGGATTGAACCTTCAACCTCTAGAAGACTATCACTTAAAACTGATTGTCAATCAACGCCTTTAACCGTTATGCCACGTGTCTATGTTTACAACTCTAGTATGGATTTGGGGAGATTTAAACTTAATCTTGTCTAAATATGTAGTACTATTACTCATTACTATAAAATTTTAAATTTCGTAAAGATTCCCGAGTTCAACATAAACATTTCCAAGTTCGAAAAATGCAGCTAAAGAAGGTCGGAGGCGACATCGACCGAAAAATTGTGAAAATAACAACCAGAATGAGAATAGTAGTCCGAATGATCCAAATAATACAGATGTTAATTTTGTTTTGGTAAAAGTACAGAATAATTAACACCCGATAACTCGTAAATAAAAAAGACATAATTTATATAAAACGCATTAAAATGAAATTCTCTACGTAATCTGCGAAGTTTTAACGTTTTTAACATTTTTTATTTCACACTTTTTCTTCTATAAAATGTGTTTTCTCGACAATCGCCATTTAATGTCGGTCAACAACTGTAGACATGTTGTGTCCACCATTAAATGTCGATTGACAAGAAGGCAGATTTTATCGAAGAAAAAGGTGAAATAACAAGTGCTATGAAAGTTAAAATTAGGCTGGTTAAATAAAGAATTTCATTCTAATGCGTTTGATATGAATTAGTTGTTTGTTTTTTGTTGTTGTTTTTTTACGAGTTATCGTCTGTTAATTATTTTGTACTTTTATTTTAATTTTAATGTTCATTCGTGAAAAATGTGGCCAATTGTCTCAATCATTATTTAATAGAAGAGCAGTTTAATAATATATAGTTGTCAGGGTTGGTTCAGCTGGGTTTAAATTATCTAACACACTTTGAGATGTTCGTTAAATTAAGCTCGAGAAACAATTAAGTTATTTTCTAATTCTTGAAAAATCCACGCATTTCTTTTTTTCATAAAATGGAGAATATCTATTTAAAAAAATAATTTCGTTTCTTTATGTTCTCATATATTTCAGTTATTTTAACCGATAATTGACTCTAGTGACCCCAGATGGAATCAAAGGAGAATTTCAATCGTCTCTTTAGATTCGATAAAAAAAAATTAACCCTTAGTGCAACTTACAATAAGTTACAATAAGGGTTAACCTATCGCTTTCTACAAACACACAAACAAACATTGACTTATATATATATATATATATATATATATATATATATATATATATATATATATGTGTGTGTGTGTGTAAATTATAACTAAAAGGTAAACTTTTAGAGAGTTGGACCTATTGTGAAATAAGGAAAACTCAATATACTGGATAGAGCAAAAATATGGTAAGTCAATGAAAATTGATTAGATCTGCAAATGGAAGCAAATCGATATCTTCAGTTGTTCAGAACAAGGAGCAGTTTAGTTAATAAAAAACATTTATTTTTCTTCTCTTTCATTACTTAAACCAGGCTTTTCAAAGATTAAAATCTTATCATCAGAGGAAAAATTATGATTGATAAGTTGACAGGATAGGATTGTCAAAGTTCCAAATTTGAAAGAGTTTTTTAAAAAAATTTAAAGTTCAAACAGGTATGGGAATCATCAATAACGAAATCCAAAAAAGCGTGGGGCTCAGAAATATTGGTAAATCCAGAGGAATCTGTATAAAAATCCAACGACGACGATTCCACTCAGGTCTGTTGTCCTCGGAGAAAGAGAAGAAAAATAAATGTTTTTTATTAACTAAACTGCTCCTTGTTCTGAACAACTGAAGATATCGATTTGCTTCCATTTGCAGGTCTAATCAATTTTCATTGACTTACCATATATATATATATATATATATATATATATATATATATATATATATATATATATATATATATATATGTGTGTGTGTGTGTGTGTATATATATAAATATTATTATAAGCCCCTTTTACTAAAGGCCGGGCACTCTGAGTGAGTTTAATAACAAGCGGTACAAATAGCTTCATGCAAGATCCAAACACAGTTTGCTGATCACTTTCAACTGCTCGTGTAAATTAGCCGCCGACTCGGTATTTACAAAGTTAAATTCCTCCTTAATTACTAGCTAATTCATTGTGGCCGACGGGGGAACGCTCTTGACTGCAAATCAGTGGCGATTTGTGATCGGAGTTCGAGCCCGCTGACCGTAGAGAATTAACTTCTTGCACTGAAGATTGCGTTAGCATGAAACATCGATGTCTGTAGGTAATTAATATATATATATATATATATTATTTGTTTCATTTTATTTCAGTCGAAGTTCTCAGAAATCAAGGGGCCCCTTCCTGGGGCTAAAACTTGATCTCTATATGAGATACATAGACATTCAAATATTCCATTAAAAGTTATCCTTCACCTGTCAAACGTTGAATTAGTAAAGAAGTTAAGAACATTAATTTTCCTCTCCCCAATTGACCAGTCAACTATGTTATAGTATATCTTTCTTGTGGTCTCTTGGTCTTACCGGATTCAGGACAAGAATTCGTCTAGTCTGGTGGAGTATCAAGCTTAGTGCTGTTACTTGAGGTAATATTACTTAGAGAAAGTGCACTATTCTTCGTATGAGCCAGTTTATAGCTGTATCAAGGGGATCTTATTTGGGCTTGGAATACTATGTTATTTTGAATATTTGGTCAGGGTTTACTTGTAGGGGGAAATATCCTCACAGTTATACATTGGCTCATACGAGGAATGGTGCACCTTCTCCAAGTGATGTTACCTCAAGTAACAGCACATAGCTGGATATTCCACCAGACTAGATGAATTCTTGTCCTGGAATCCGGTAAGACCAAGAGATCACAAGAAAGATATACTATAACATAGTTAACTGGTCAATTGGGGAGAGGAAAATTAATATTCTTAACTTCTTTACAAACTCAATTTTTGACAGGTAAAGAAAACTTTAATGGAATATTCGAATGTCTATGTATCTTATATAGAGATCAAGTGTTAGCCCCAGGAAAGGGGCCCCTTTGATTTCTGAGAACTTTGAGTGAAGTAAAATAAAACAAACTTTGATCTTAACAAGGAATTCACGTCAGGACATGTTTCTTTTCTTCCAAGTTATGTTGCTCTACTGATGGCTAGAATTTATGTATTTATTCAATATGCCCGGTGGTGCGCAGGGTAACCTGGTGATGCTCGGACAAAATGTTAAGTGTATGCTCCCCATCGACTAAAATATAGTAAACTATTATAAAAAAGGAAAATATTTTCAATTATATATAAACACAGATTTAAAATGCAATAAACGATCTATATTGATTTTAATCTAGATTATTGTTTCCCGGGGAGGCGGAAGGGACGTCAATGATTTGATACCGGGAGGGGGGGGGGGGGCAGTGACGCAAAATAGAGCAATCGTGGGAGGGACTATTTATTAAGAGCATTTAAACAAAAAATACTTCTTTTAATACAAAATCTAAATGTCAAACTAAGAAGAACTTGTATGCAATTATAATAAAAGCGATATCGGAATTAAAAATGAATGCACGTTGCTAAGACGTAGTCACAAGTATGAAAAGTTTAAATATCTCTATATAACGATATCTGTTTATATGTTTATATATTTCTATGTATAAGATTCACTCCTAAACTAATGCATCGCTCATTATAAATTTTGGAACACAGCTACTAGGTGTAAGTGTTGGTAATGTGGGTTATATCTATTTTAATTTAGTTTCATGCAAAAGGGGGTAACATTTGTGAAAATTCAGATAACTCCGAGTTTTATTAGATTTTAACACTAGGTATAAACATCAATTAATAAATATTCCCCAATTTTCAGTTTATTTTTAGAGGATTTTTAAGGTGCATAATATGGACACAACCTCCTATTTGAGAATTCAAATATTTCAGATTTGCATGACATTTTATCCATAGTTATTAGACAGCAATTAAGCAGGATTCCCTGAATTTTAATTTCTTCTTAAGACCCCATGAGCTCAAGTCTTATTTTTTGTTAGACATATTCTAGAATCAAAATCATGTAATGAATTTTTATCAAAATTGGAATAAGGATTCTAGAAACGAGGTTTAGTATTATTATATCTTAACTTCAATCTTTATGAGGTGATATAAAACTGGTGAAAAACTGTTCTGTTCGAGGGAATTAATTTTACCCGTCCTGGGACGGGTTTTCTTATACTATATATATAAAACTTTTGTAGTATGAAAATATATCTAAGCAGGTAAGCTACACAGAGGCGTCCATGTTTCATTCCTGTAGGAAATCATCAGGCTACATTCTATAAAACTTTTGTAGTATGAAAATATATCAAAGCAGGTAAGCTACACAGAGGCGTCCATGTTTCATTCCTGCAGGAAATCATCAGGCTAAATTCTATAAAACTTTTGTAGCCTGATGATTTCCTGCCGGAATGAAACATGGACGCCTCTGTTTATATCTGCTTTTTTGTATTCCATGTGAACTATATACACCAACTACTCTTCTCTAAGATAACAAGTCTTAATAAAAATTCAGGCGCGGCGTATTGAGTTATGAGCCAATTATTCCCAATGAAAAAAATGCGTTGGGAAAAATCAGGTTGAAATGTTCAAGTTTAAAAGTGAAAAAATGGAATTCAGCCGATAATTAGATTGCCTTAAATAACAGAATGACAGTTTGTGTTCAAGCTGAGAATGTGTAAATAAAATCGCGACATTCTTGATTTGTTATGGTAATTTGACAGATTCTTTTTCCATTATTTCTAAAATAAAATAATTTAAAGGGAAAATAAATGTTTACTACGTTGCTCTATTTTTGCCTAGAGTTTATTTATTTATGTATTTATTTATTATGTCCAGTGGCTTGCAAGGTAACCCGGTGATGCTCGGGCGAAATCTTAATTGTCTGCCCACAATACTCACCTAAAGACCTAAAATCGAGTAAAATATGATGAGAAAAGGAAAATATTTGAAATTCATGTATTCCTCAAATTATAGCAGACTAGGTTGAAACATTGTTTCGAGTAGGGGTTAGGGGTTCTAAGTTATAGAAAACAGATGCTATCTTACCTGTAGGAAGAATCATCCCTTAGGAAACAACAAAACGTGTATCAAATCATACAAAATATGAAGGTTATCGAAAGGAAAATTCATCTACATATTTGAGCGAACATTGAGGAAAGGTCTATAATGGCTCGGAAGTTTATTATATATGATTTAACAATGAGGAAAGGAATGGCTCTGGAGTTTATTATTATTAGAGCAATTGATCAAATAAAAGTTAAAGTAAGCAGCCCAGTAAAACCATTCCATCCCCATCCGAAAGGAACTCGAAAGATTAATTAAAGGATAAAGTGTATGGTAAAAATTACCCATAGAAATAGTTAATATTGTGTCACTAAGTTGAAAACTTGCAATTAAGTGTTAAAGTTACAATTTTAATGAGCTTTGGAAAATTATGTTTAGGCGTCCAATATAGATTGTATATATTTATGGGTCATTAGGTTTAGGCAGGATTAGTGATAGAGTCTCCAAATAAAACAATAACGCTAGTGATAAATTAATTAGCAATACAGTCAATACAGTCAATAAGATAGTAGATATATCATTCATGCTGGCAGCCAGTTTAACTAAAATAAGAGAAAGAATTTAACAATAAGGGAACAATTATTCTGTCGTAGTAATTAACATTATTCCAGAATACACCCTCTCTCAGCCCCAGAAAAACACAGACCCACAAAAGTCAAATCTAAAAGTATACACCCCAGAGTTGATAGTCATGAAATTCTAATAGGTATCGAGAAAATCGAAAAGATTTTAAAAATTAAAAAAAAACATTTTTTTTTTACATTTTTTCCAAATCAATTTTAGGAAAACAAAAACAAAAAAGTCGAATTAATGTACCCTACTATTATAGTCTAGCACTTTAAATTTGAATAGGGGTTTTGAAGATCTATATAACTATTACAAATAGAGGACATTTAAGGCAAATACATGAAGAGTGAATCGCTAAAATACAGGTAAGTTCAAAGATAAACACAACACAAATACTGATACATATTATTGATAAAGACAGGAATAAAATGTTCCCACGTAATGGAAAATGAAAAAGGAACAGCAAAAGAAAATTTATGTATTCATCAATGTTTCGTCTTTATTGTCAGACTGCCTCAGGATGATTTGTTTGAAGAAAATATACATATGTAAACCCACCACTGCATACGGTGGTCACGGCGTCAGATTGTGAACCCCTTACTGCATACGGTGGTCAACCACAAAGGTGTGATATCCTGGTCGCGGTGCCGAGTTGTGAACCCCAGCCGTGCAGATGATCATGGCAATAAAAAAAACAGATCCAAGTTCTTCTAGGCCAGGATGGCGACGACGATGATGATGATGATGATGATGATGATGATGATGATGATGATGATGATGATGATGACGTCGCCAATCTGGTTGTCTCGTCCAGCTACAAGCACACTCCCACGTTGAAACTGTTTATAGACACTAGCGATCACTGGGTAAACAGCAACAGGTTGGCTCTGGGGGGGCGAAGGATTATTCAAAGCAGAACAAAAGAAAAAGAACAATGTTCAACAACTCGGTCTGAGTTTTCTTTTTGTATAGAAGAGTAATTATTAATAAAATAAAAGAATTGATTTTACATTGGTCAATGGTAGGATTAATGTCTACCGTGCTCGTAAATGTCTTTAGCAAGGATTGTTTTTTTTGTTAAGTTATTTTGCTAGTTCTCTATGTGTGCGAATCCTTTACACAAGTGGTTGTTTAAGTCACAAACTTAACGGGCGAAGGCGGTGGCTAGAATTTCGTCCTGTCTGTTTCTTAGGTGCACGCCACTTCGGCGCACGCCACTTTGGTCTCCCCCCCCACCCCGAGCATCAGTTCAACTCTCCCAGGCGTCAGTTCAACTCTGGCTTGTGCATGAAAAAAACACATTCTTTTATTGAAGCAGCAACATTTTTATTATCTCTCTTTCTCGTGTGTCTATAGTCGTACACACCCCTTCTCCACCATCTTACTTCCTGCCTGTCCTCCTCTCTCAGGAAGGGTGGGAACGGGCGTCTCACTCCTTTTTTTCTCAAAATAAATGGGATTTCCCTACCGATATCGTAAACAAACGATGGCAGTCTATGTGAGACTACCATCACTGTCAAGAGTGGTTTGGTCGTGACATCTTCAAAACAACCGTAAAAGACCTGTGGCAAAAAAACGCGCCATTCACCCAAACAATAATATCGTGTTATTGATATTTCAGAATTAAATTTGTGATATGGAATTCTATAATCTCCACCCTCCAGCTGGCAACTGTTTCCTCACCTCTGGTGGTAATTGATTTTGAATATCTTACACGATTCTGTGAGACTAGCTGGCGTCTCGTTCTGTCGTTCAAATAAGTTAATTTCTACATTAAATATATACTAGTTTTATATCTCCACTTCGTCTCGTCGCAGGGCTCTCAGTCGGCGTAGCATCGCCACCAAGATGCATACTAGCACATCACCAGGGTACCTGATCCCCATGGGATCCCGGATACTTTGTCACATATGTACAAACATTTTTTGCCAGCAGACTCAATGATTGCGGCCGATATTAGCAAGAAAATCAAAATATGAGAAACAATTAGATGGAGGTAGTGGTAGCAATGAGGGTGTAGGAGTATTAGGAAGTGGGAGAGGTGAATATAGTTAAAATTGGAAAAAAGTAGGAGGCGAATCATGTTTTTTCCTGGATGAAATTAGATTTTGAAGGGGGAGGGGGCGAAATTCTATTTGAATCAATTCATAATTTATCTTTGAAAGAGAAAACAAAAACGTCCGAGTCAAAGATTGTCTGGGTTCTGTGTTGGGAGAGTGTAGGAGGTGAATGGGGATAAGACGGGTGAGGAGAAGAAGGACGAGCAAAACATAGTCAGGGCTCTGTAGGGTGTTCACATATGATATCCCTATACATATGAGCACACAAACACATATTCACGTTAGCATATAGATACATAAACATACACATGTGAAAAGTCTTTGCTCGGTTAGGAAACCAGAAAAGTAGGCGGTAATCATAACAATGCGGGGACCCTCTCTCTTCAGGCAAAAAGAGCTGTCACACAAGTTAGACTTATTAAGAGAGCTCTAAAAAACTGCAACAAAGAAATGACCACGAGAATTTATCAACATGTTTGAAACATTAATAATCATTAATTCTTTTAAAATTAAAATAATAATAATTGTACGTGTTTTCCTTTTGTGTCTTGCGTAAACTAAAATCAAAATGACAACAAATCAAACGCTATATAGAGTCGATTGGATTTTGAATCCCCTTGAGAAATATAAGGGGCTAAATTAAAACCCCATCTTTTGGAACTTGCTATGTTACATAACAACCAAAATACAGAAAAAAAAACTAAATCAGAAACATTTTTGATAGAACAATATGTCATAATATTTATTCAAAGAATAAAAAGAACGAAATATTAGTCATTCAAAAATACTTTTGATTTGATGTGTCTTTTGTATTTAGCGGTCATCCACTTTTTCACACATTGTTTTCCAACATTTAATACTATGTATTTTTTAAAAATACCTATGTTTACCAGTGAAAATCATATGTTCTTAATAACAGAAATCAAGAAGAAAAATGTTAGTAATCTCTTTTGTAATCGATATGTTTTGTAAAAGAAAGATGCATGATTTTACAATGTATTTGAAAACAAACATAAAAAGTATACAAAATATGTAAAGTTGAAGACAAACACAAAAGAATTATTCAAAACATGTAAAGTTAAATACAAACATAAAGGAGGTATTCCAAACATGTAAAGTTGAAGACAAACACAAAAGAAGGATTCCAAACATTTAAAGTTGAAGACAAACATCAAAGAAGTATTCGAAACATGTAAAGTTGAAGACAAACATCAAAGAAGTATTCAAAACATGTAAAGTTGAAGACAAACATAAAAAAGTATTCCAAACATGTAAAGTTGAAGAAAAACATCAAAGAAGTATTCAAAACATGTAAAGTTAAATACAAACATAAAGGAGGTATTCCAAACATGTAAAGTTGAAGATAAACACCAAAAAAGTATTCGAAACATGTAAAGTTAAATACAAACATAAAGGAGGTATTCCAAACATGTAAAGTTGAAGACAAACATCAAAGAAGTATTCCAAACATGTAAAGTTAAATAAAAACATAAAGGAGGTATTACAAACATGTAAAGTTGAAGATAAACACAAAAGAAGTATTCCAAACATGTAAAGTTAAATACAAACATAAAGGAGGTATTCCAAACATGTAAAGTTGAAGACAAACACAAAAGAATTATTCAAAACATGTAAAGTTCAAAACAAACATGAAAGAGGTATTCCAAACATGTAAAGTTGAAGACAAACATCAAAGAAGTATTCAAAACATGTAAAGTTAAATACAAACATAAAAGAGGGATTCCTAACATGTAATGTTGAAGACAAACACAAAAGAATTATTAAAAACATGTAAAGTTAAATACAAACATAAAGGTAGTATTCCTAACATGTAAAGTATAAGACAAACATCAAAGAAGTATTCGAAACATGTAAAGTAAAATACAAACATAAAGGAGGTATTCCATACATGTAAAGTTGAAGACAAACATCAAAGAAGTATTCGAAACATGTAAAGTTAAATACAAACATAAACGAGGTATTCCAAACATGTAAAGTTGAAGACAAACATCAAAGAAGTATTCCAAACATGTAAAGTTAAATACAAACATAAAGGAGGTATTCCAAACATGTAAAGTTGAAGACAAACATCAAAGAAGTATTCAAAACATGTAAAGTTAAATATAAACATAAAGGAGGTATTCCAAACATGTAAAGTTGAAGACAAACATCAAAGAAGTATTCAAAACATGTAAAGTTGAAGACAAACATCAAAGAAGTATTCAAAACATGTAAAGTTGAAGACAAACATCAAAAAAGTATTCGAAACATGCAAAGTTAAATACAAACATAAAGGAGGTATTCCAAACATGTAAAGTTGAAGATAAGCACAAAAGAAGTATTCCAAACATGTAAAGTTAAATACAAACATAAAGGAGGTATTCCAAACATGTAAAGTTGAAGACAAACATCAAAGAAGTATTCAAAACATGTAAAGTTCAATACAAACATAAAGGAGGTATTACAAACATGTAAAGTTGAAGACAAACATCAAAAAAGTATTCGAAACATGCAAAGTTAAATACAAACATAAAGGAGGTATTCCAAACATGTAAAGTTTAAGACAAACATCAAAGAAGTATTCAAAACATGTAAAGTTAAATACAAACATAAAACAGCTATTCCAAACATGTAAAGTTGAAGACAAACATCAAAAAAGTATTCAAAACATGTAAAGTTCCATACAAACATAAAGGAGGTATTCCAAACATGTAAAGTTGAAGACAAACATCAAAGAAGTATTCCAAACATGTAAAGTTCAATACAAACATAAAGGTGGTATTCCAAACATGTAAAGTTGAAGACAAACATCAAAGAAGTATTCGAAACATGTAAAGTTAAATACAAACATAAAGGAGGTATTCCAAACATGTAAAGTTGAAGACAAACACAAAAGAATTATTCAAAACATGTAAAGTTAAATACAAACATAGAGGAGGTATTCCAAACATGTAAAGTTGAAGACAAACATCAAAGAAGTATTCGAAACATGTAAAGTTAAATACAAACATAAAGGAGGTATTCCAAACATGTAAAGTTGAAGACAAACATCAAAAAAGTATTCGAAACATGCAAAGTTAAATACAAACATAAAGGAGGTATTCCAAACATGTAAAGTTTAAGACAAACATCAAAGAAGTATTCAAAACATGTAAAGTTAAATACAAACATAAAAGAGCTATTCCAAACATGTAAAGTTGAAGACAAACATCAAAAAAGTATTCGAAACATGTAAAGTTCCATACAAACATAAAGGAGGTATTCCAAACATGTAAAGTTGAAGACAAACATCAAAGAAGTATTCCAAACATGTAAAGTTCAATACAAACATAAAGGTGGTATTCCAAACATGTAAAGTTGAAGACAAACATCAAAGAAGTATTCAAAACATGTAAAGTTAAATACAAACATAAAGGAGGTATGCCAAACATGTAAAGTTGAAGACAAACATAAAGGAGGTATTACAAACATGTAAAGTTGAAGACAAACATCAAAAAAGTATTCGAAACATGCAAAGTTAAATACAAACATAAAGGAGGTATTCCAAACATGTAAAGTTTAAGACAAACATCAAAGAAGTATTCAAAACATGTAAAGTTAAATACAAACATAAAACAGCTATTCCAAACATGTAAAGTTGAAGACAAACATCAAAAAAGTATTCAAAACATGTAAAGTTCCATACAAACATAAAGGAGGTATTCCAAACATGTAAAGTTGAAGACAAACATCAAAGAAGTATTCCAAACATGTAAAGTTCAATACAAACATAAAGGTGGTATTCCAAACATGTAAAGTTGAAGACAAACATCAAAGAAGTATTCGAAACATGTAAAGTTAAATACAAACATAAAGGAGGTATTCCAAACATGTAAAGTTGAAGACAAACACAAAAGAATTATTCAAAACATGTAAAGTTAAATACAAACATAGAGGAGGTATTCCAAACATGTAAAGTTGAAGACAAACATCAAAGAAGTATTCGAAACATGTAAAGTTAAATACAAACATAAAGGAGGTATTCCAAACATGTAAAGTTGAAGACAAACATCAAAAAAGTATTCGAAACATGCAAAGTTAAATACAAACATAAAGGAGGTATTCCAAACATGTAAAGTTTAAGACAAACATCAAAGAAGTATTCAAAACATGTAAAGTTAAATACAAACATAAAAGAGCTATTCCAAACATGTAAAGTTGAAGACAAACATCAAAAAAGTATTCGAAACATGTAAAGTTCCATACAAACATAAAGGAGGTATTCCAAACATGTAAAGTTGAAGACAAACATCAAAGAAGTATTCCAAACATGTAAAGTTCAATACAAACATAAAGGTGGTATTCCAAACATGTAAAGTTGAAGACAAACATCAAAGAAGTATTCAAAACATGTAAAGTTAAATACAAACATAAAGGAGGTATTCCAAACATGTAAAGTTGAAGACAAACACAAAACAATTATTCAAAACATGTAAAGTTAAATACAAACATAAAGGAGGTATTCCAAACATGTAAAGTTGAAGATAAACACAAAAGAAGTATTCCAAACATGTAAAGTTAAATACAAACATAAAAGAGGTATTCCAAACATGTAAAGTTGAAGACAAACATCAAAGAACTATTCAAAACATGTAAAGTTAAATAAAACATAAAGGAGGTATTCCAAACATGTAAAGTTGAAGATAAACATCAAAGAAGTATTCAAAACATGTAAAGTTGAAGACAAACATCAAAGAAGGTATTCAAAACATGTAAAGTTGAAGATAAACACAAAAGAAGTATTCAAAACATGTAAAGTTGAAGACAAACATCAAAGCAGTATTCAAAACATGTAAAGTTGAAGACAAACATCAAAGAAGTATTCAAAACATGTAAAGTTAAATACAAACATAAAGGAGGTATTCCAAACATGTAAAGTTGAAGACAAAAATCAAAAAAGTATTCGAAACATGTAAAGTTGAAGACAAACATCAAAGAAGTATTCCAAACATGTAAAGTTCAATACAAACATAAAGGAGGTATTCCAAACATGTAAAGTTGAAGACAAACATCAAAGAAGTATTCGAAACATGTAAAGTTAAATACAAACATAAAGGAGGTATTCCAAACATGTAAAGTTGAAGACAAACATAAAGAAGGTATTCCAAACATGTAAAGTTAAATACCAAGATAAAGGAGGTATTCCAAACATGTAAAGTTGAAGACAAACATCAAAGAAGTATTACAAAACATGTAAAGTTGAAGACAAACATCAAAGAAGTATTCAAAACATGTAAAGTTGAAGACAAACATCAAAGAAGTATTCAAAACATGTAAAGTTGAAGACAAACATCAAAAAAGTATTCGAAACATGCAAAGTTAAATACAAACATAAAGGAGGTATTCCAAACATGTAAAGTTGAAGATAAGCACAAAAGAAGTATTCCAAACATGTAAAGTTAAATACAAACATAAAGGAGGTATTCCAAACATGTAAAGTTGAAGACAAACATCAAAGAAGTATTCAAAACATGTAAAGTTAAATACAAACATAAAGGAGGTATGCCAAACATGTAAAGTTGAAGACAAACATAAAGGAGGTATTACAAACATGTAAAGTTGAAGACAAACATCAAAAAAGTATTCGAAACATGCAAAGTTAAATACAAACATAAAGGAGGTATTCCAAACATGTAAAGTTTAAGACAAACATCAAAGAAGTATTCAAAACATGTAAAGTTAAATACAAACATAAAACAGCTATTCCAAACATGTAAAGTTGAAGACAAACATCAAAAAAGTATTCGAAACATGTAAAGTTCCATACAAACATAAAAGAGATATTCCAAACATGTAAAGTTGAAGACAAACATCAAAGAAGTATTCCAAACATGTAAAGTTCAATACAAACATAAAGGTGGTATTCCAAACATGTAAAGTTGAAGACAAACATCAAAGAAGTATTCGAAACATGTAAAGTTAAATACAAACATAAAGGAGGTATTCCAAACATGTAAAGTTGAAGACAAACACAAAAGAATTATTCAAAACATGTAAAGTTAAATACAAACATAGAGGAGGTATTCCAAACATGTAAAGTTGAAGACAAACATCAAAGAAGTATTCGAAACATGTAAAGTTAAATACAAACATAAAGGAGGTATTACAAACATGTAAAGTTGAAGATAAACAAACAAGAAGTATTCCAAACATGTAAAGTTAAATACAAACATAAAGGAGGTATTCCAAACATGTAAAGTTGAAGACAAACATCAAAGAAGTATTCCAAACATGTAAAGTTAAATACAAACATAAAGGAGGTATTCCAAACATGTAAAGTTGAAGACAAACATCAAAAAAGTATTCGAAACATGCAAAGTTAAATACAAACATAAAGGAGGTATTCCAAACATGTAAAGTTTAAGACAAACATCAAAGAAGTATTCAAAACATGTAAAGTTAAATACAAACATAAAAGAGCTATTCCAAACATGTAAAGTTGAAGACAAACATCAAAAAAGTATTCGAAACATGTAAAGTTCCATACAAACATAAAGGAGGTATTCCAAACATGTAAAGTTGAAGACAAACATCAAAGAAGTATTCCAAACATGTAAAGTTCAATACAAACATAAAGGTGGTATTCCAAACATGTAAAGTTGAAGACAAACATCAAAGAAGTATTCGAAACATGTAAAGTTAAATACAAACATAAAGGAGGTATTCCAAACATGTAAAGTTGAAGACAAACACAAAAGAATTATTCAAAACATGTAAAGTTAAATACAAACATAAAGGAGGTATTCGAAACATGTAAAGTTGAAGATAAACACAAAAGAAGTATTCCAAACATGTAAAGTTAAATACAAACATAAAAGAGGTATTCCAAACATGTAAAGTTGAAGACAAACATCAAAGAACTATTCAAAACATGTAAAGTTAAATAAAACATAAAGGAGGTATTCCAAACATGTAAAGTTGAAGATAAACATCAAAGAAGTATTCAAAACATGTAAAGTTGAAGACAAACATCAAAGAAGGTATTCAAAACATGTAAAGTTGAAGATAAACACAAAAGAAGTATTCAAAACATGTAAAGTTGAAGACAAACATCAAAGCAGTATTCAAAACATGTAAAGTTGAAGACAAACATCAAAGAAGTATTCAAAACAAGTAAAGTTAAATACAAACATAAAGGAGGTATTCCAAACATGTAAAGTTGAAGACAAAAATCAAAAAAGTATTCGAAACATGTAAAGTTCAAGACAAACATCAAAGAAGTATTCAAAACATGTAAAGTTGAAGACAAACATCAAAGAAGTATTCAAAACATGTAAAGTTAAATACAAACATAAAGAAGGTATTCCAAACATGTAAAGTTGAAGACAAACATCAAAAAAGTATTCGAAACATGCAAAGTTAAATACAAACATAAAGGAGGTATTCCAAACATGTAAAGTTTAAGACAAACATCAAAGAAGTATTCAAAACATGTAAAGTTAAATACAAACATAAAAGAGCTATTCCAAACATGTAAAGTTGAAGACAAACATCAAAAAAGTATTCGAAACATGTAAAGTTCCATACAAACATAAAGGAGGTATTCCAAACATGTAAAGTTGAAGACAAACATCAAAGAAGTATTCCAAACATGTAAAGTTCAATACAAACATAAAGGTGGTATTCCAAACATGTAAAGTTGAAGACAAACATCAAAGAAGTATTCGAAACATGTAAAGTTAAATACAAACATAAAGGAGGTATTCCAAACATGTAAAGTTGAAGACAAACACAAAAGAATTATTCAAAACATGTAAAGTTAAATACAAACATAGAGGAGGTATTCCAAACATGTAAAGTTGAAGACAAACATCAAAGAAGTATTCGAAACATGTAAAGTTAAATACAAACATAAAGGAGGTATTCCAAAGATGTAAAGTTGAAGACAAACATCAAAGAAGTATTCAAAACATGTAAAGTTAAATACAAACATAAAGGAGGTATTACAAACATGTAAAGTTGAAGATAAACAAAAAAGAAGTATTCCAAACATGTAAAGTTAAATACAAACATAAAGGAGGTATTCCAAACATGTAAAGTTGAAGACAAACATCAAAGAATTATTCAAAACATGTAAAGTTAAATACAAACATAAAGGAGGTATTCCGAACATGTAAAGTTGAAGACAAACATCAAAGTAGTATTCAAAACATGTAAAGTTGAAGACAAACATAAAAAAGTATTCCAAACATGTAAAGTTGAAGACAAACATCAAAGAAGTATTCCAAACATGTAAAGTTAAATACAAACATAAAGGATGGAATTCCAAACATGTAAAGTTGAAGACTAACATCAAAAAAGTATTCGAAACATGCAAAGTTAAATACAAACATAAAGGAGGTATTCCAAACATGTAAAGTTTAAGACAAACATCAAAGAAGTATTCAAAACATGTAAAGTTAAATACAAACATAAAAGAGCTATTCCAAACATGTAAAGTTGAAGACAAACATCAAAAAAGTATTCGAAACATGTAAAGTTCCATACAAACATAAAGGTGGTATTCCAAACATGTAAAGTTGAAGACAAACATCAAAGAAGTATTCCAAACATGTAAAGTTCAATACAAACATAAAGGTGGTATTCCAAACAAGTAAAGTTGAAGACAAACATCAAAGAAGTATTCGAAACATGTAAAGTTAAATACAAACATAAAGGAGGTATTCCAAACATGTAAAGTTGAAGACAAACACAAAAGAATTATTCAAAACATGTAAAGTTAAATACAAACATAAAGGAGGTATTCCAAACATGTAAAGTTGAAGATAAACACAAAAGAAGTATTCCAAACATGTAAAGTTAAATACAAACATAAAAGAGGTATTCCAAACATGTAAAGTTGAAGACAAACATCAAAGAACTATTCAAAACATGTAAAGTTAAATAAAACATAAAGGAGGTATTCCAAACATGTAAAGTTGAAGATAAACATCAAAGAAGTATTCAAAACATGTAAAGTTGAAGACAAACATCAAAGAAGGTATTCAAAACATGTAAAGTTGAAGATAAACACAAAAGAAGTATTCAAAACATGTAAAGTTGAAGACAAACATCAAAGCAGTATTCAAAACATGTAAAGTTGAAGACAAACATCAAAGAAGTATTCAAAACATGTAAAGTTAAATACAAACATAAAGGAGGTATTCCAAACATGTAAAGTTGAAGACAAAAATCAAAAAAGTATTCGAAACATGTAAAGTTCAATACAAACATAAAGGAGGTATTCCAAACATGTAAAGTTGAAGACAAACATCAAAGAAGTATTCCAAACATGTAAAGTTCAATACAAACATAAAGGAGGTATTCCAAACATGTAAAGTTGAAGACAAACATCAAAGAAGTATTCGAAACATGTAAAGTTAAATACAAACATAAAGGAGGTATTCCAAACATGTAAAGTTGAAGACAAACACAAAAGAATTATTCAAAACATGTAAAGTTTAATACAAAAATAAAGGAGGTATTCTAAACATGTAAAGTTGAAGACAAACATCAAAGAAGTATTCAAAACATGTAAAGTTAAATACAAACATAAAGAAGGTATTCCAAACATGTAAAGTTGAAGACAAACATCAAAAAAGTATTCGAAACATGCAAAGTTAAATACAAACATAAAGGAGGTATTCCAAACATGTAAAGTTTAAGACAAACATCAAAGAAGTATTCAAAACATGTAAAGTTAAATACAAACATAAAAGAGCTATTCCAAACATGTAAAGTTGAAGACAAACATCAAAAAAGTATTCGAAACATGTAAAGTTCCATACAAACATAAAGGAGGTATTCCAAACATGTAAAGTTGAAGACAAACATCAAAGAAGTATTCCAAACATGTAAAGTTCAATACAAACATAAAGGTGGTATTCCAAACATGTAAAGTTGAAGACAAACATCAAAGAAGTATTCGAAACATGTAAAGTTAAATACAAACATAAAGGAGGTATTCCAAACATGTAAAGTTGAAGACAAACACAAAAGAATTATTCAAAACATGTAAAGTTAAATACAAACATAGAGGAGGTATTCCAAACATGTAAAGTTGAAGACAAACATCAAAGAAGTATTCGAAACATGTAAAGTTAAATACAAACATAAAGGAGGTATTCCAAAGATGTAAAGTTGAAGACAAACATCAAAGAAGTATTCAAAACATGTAAAGTTAAATACAAACATAAAGGAGGTATTACAAACATGTAAAGTTGAAGATAAACAAAAAAGAAGTATTCCAAACATGTAAAGTTAAATACAAACATAAAGGAGGTATTCCAAACATGTAAAGTTGAAGACAAACATCAAAGAATTATTCAAAACATGTAAAGTTAAATACAAACATAAAGGAGGTATTCCGAACATGTAAAGTTGAAGACAAACATCAAAGAAGTATTCAAAACATGTAAAGTTGAAGACAAACATAAAAAAGTATTCCAAACATGTAAAGTTGAAGACAAACATCAAAGAAGTATTCCAAACATGTAAAGTTAAATACAACCATAAAGGATGGAATTCCAAACATGTAAAGTTGAAGACTAACATCAAAAAAGTATTCGAAACATGCAAAGTTAAATACAAACATAAAGGAGGTATTCCAAACATGTAAAGTTTAAGACAAACATCAAAGAAGTATTCAAAACATGTAAAGTTAAATACAAACATAAAAGAGCTATTCCAAACATGTAAAGTTGAAGACAAACATCAAAAAAGTATTCAAAACATGTAAAGTTAAATACAAACATAAAGGAGGTATTCCAAACATGTAAAGTTGAAGATAAACACAAAAGAAGTATTCCAAACATGTAAAGTTAAATACAAACATAAAAGAGGTATTCCAAACATGTAAAGTTGAAGACAAACATCAAAGAACTATTCAAAACATGTAAAGTTAAATAAAACATAAAGGAGGTATTCCAAACATGTAAAGTTGAAGATAAACATCAAAGAAGTATTCAAAACATGTAAAGTTGAAGACAAACATCAAAGAAGGTATTCAAAACATGTAAAGTTGAAGATAAACACAAAAGAAGTATTCAAAACATGTAAAGTTGAAGACAAACATCAAAGCAGTATTCAAAACATGTAAAGTTGAAGACAAACATCAAAGAAGTATTCAAAACATGTAAAGTTAAATACAAACATAAAGGAGGTATTCCAAACATGTAAAGTTGAAGACAAAAATCAAAAAAGTATTCGAAACATGTAAAGTTCAATACAAACATAAAGGAGGTATTCCAAACATGTAAAGTTGAAGACAAACATCAAAGAAGTATTCCAAACATGTAAAGTTCAATACAAACATAAAGGAGGTATTCCAAACATGTAAAGTTGAAGACAAACATCAAAGAAGTATTCGAAACATGTAAAGTTAAATACAAACATAAAGGAGGTATTCCAAACATGTAAAGTTGAAGACAAACACAAAAGAATTATTCAAAACATGTAAAGTTTAATACAAAAATAAAGGAGGTATTCTAAACATGTAAAGTTGAAGACAAACATCAAAGAAGTATTCAAAACATGTAAAGTTAAATACAAACATAAAGGAGGTATTCCAAACATGTAAAGTTGAAGACAAACATCAAAGAAGTATTCAAAACATGGAAAGTTAAATACAAACATAAAAGAGGTATTCCAAACATGTAAAGTTGAAGATAAACATAAAAAAGTATTCCAAACATGTAAAGTTCAATACAAACATAAAGGTGGTATTCCAAACAGGTAAAGTTGAAGACAAACATCAAAGAAGTATTCGAAACATGTAAAGTTAAATACAAACATAAAGGAGGTATTCCAAACATGTAAAGTTGAAGACAAACATAAAGAAGGTATTCCAAACATGTAAAGTTAAATACCAACATAAAGGAGGTATTCCAAACATGTAAAGTTGAAGACAAACATCAAAGAAGTATTACAAAACATGTAAAGTTGAAGACAAACATCAAAGAAGTATTCCAAACATGTAAAGTTCAATACAAACATAAAGGTGGTATTCCAAACATGTAAAGTTGAAGACAAACATCAAAGAAGTATTCGAAACATGTAAAGTTAAATACAAACATAAAGGAGGTATTCCAAACATGTAAAGTTGAAGACAAACACAAAAGAATTATTCAAAACATGTAAAGTTAAATACAAACATAGAGGAGGTATTCCAAACATGTAAAGTTGAAGACAAACATCAAAGAAGTATTCGAAACATGTAAAGTTAAATACAAACATAAAGGAGGTATTCCAAAGATGTAAAGTTGAAGACAAACATCAAAGAAGTATTCAAAACATGTAAAATTAAATACAAACATAAAGGAGGTATTACAAACATGTAAAGTTGAAGATAAACAAACAAGAAGTATTCCAAACATGTAAAGTTAAATACAAACATAAAGGAGGTATTCCAAACATGTAAAGTTGAAGACAAACATCAAAGAATTATTCAAAACATGTAAAGTTAAATACAAACATAAAGGAGGTATTCCGAACATGTAAAGTTGAAGACAAACATCAAAGAAGTATTCAAAACATGTAAAGTTGAAGACAAACATAAAACAGTATTCCAAACATGTAAAGTTGAAGACAAACATCAAAGAAGTATTCCAAACATGTAAAGTTAAATACAAACATAAAGGAGGTATTCCAAACATGTAAAGTTGAAGACAAACATCAAAAAAGTATTCGAAACATGCAAAGTTAAATACAAACATAAAGGAGGTATTCCAAACATGTACAGTTTAAGACAAACATCAAAGAAGTATTCAAAACATGTAAAGTTAAATACAAACATAAAAGAGCTATTCCAAACATGTAAAGTTGAAGACAAACATCAAAAAAGTATTCGAAACATGTAAAGTTCCATACAAACATAAAGGAGGTATTCCAAACATGTAAAGTTGAAGACAAACATCAAAGAAGTATTCCAAACATGTAAAGTTCAATACAAACATAAAGGTGGTATTCCAAACATGTAAAGTTGAAGACAAACATCAAAGAAGTATTCGAAACATGTAAAGTTAAATACAAACATAAAGGAGGTATTCCAAACATGTAAAGTTGAAGACAAACACAAAAGAATTATTCAAAACATGTAAAGTTAAATACAAACATAAAGGAGGTATTCCAAACATGTAAAGTTGAAGATAAACACAAAAGAAGTATTCCAAACATGTAAAGTTAAATACAAACATAAAAGAGGTATTCCAAACATGTAAAGTTGAAGACAAACATCAAAGAACTATTCAAAACATGTAAAGTTAAATAAAACATAAAGGAGGTATTCCAAACATGTAAAGTTGAAGATAAACATCAAAGAAGTATTCAAAACATGTAAAGTTGAAGACAAACATCAAAGAAGGTATTCAAAACATGTAAAGTTGAAGATAAACACAAAAGAAGTATTCAAAACATGTAAAGTTGAAGACAAACATCAAAGCAGTATTCAAAACATGTAAAGTTGAAGACAAACATCAAAGAAGTATTCAAAACAAGTAAAGTTAAATACAAACATAAAGGAGGTATTCCAAACATGTAAAGTTGAAGACAAAAATCAAAAAAGTATTCGAAACATGTAAAGTTCAAGACAAACATCAAAGAAGTATTCAAAACATGTAAAGTTGAAGACAAACATCAAAGAAGTATTCAAAACATGTAAAGTTAAATACAAACATAAAGAAGGTATTCCAAACATGTAAAGTTGAAGACAAACATCAAAAAAGTATTCGAAACATGCAAAGTTAAATACAAACATAAAGGAGGTATTCCAAACATGTAAAGTTTAAGACAAACATCAAAGAAGTATTCAAAACATGTAAAGTTAAATACAAACATAAAAGAGCTATTCCAAACATGTAAAGTTGAAGACAAACATCAAAAAAGTATTCGAAACATGTAAAGTTCCATACAAACATAAAGGAGGTATTCCAAACATGTAAAGTTGAAGACAAACATCAAAGAAGTATTCCAAACATGTAAAGTTCAATACAAACATAAAGGTGGTATTCCAAACATGTAAAGTTGAAGACAAACATCAAAGAAGTATTCGAAACATGTAAAGTTAAATACAAACATAAAGGAGGTATTCCAAACATGTAAAGTTGAAGACAAACACAAAAGAATTATTCAAAACATGTAAAGTTAAATACAAACATAGAGGAGGTATTCCAAACATGTAAAGTTGAAGACAAACATCAAAGAAGTATTCGAAACATGTAAAGTTAAATACAAACATAAAGGAGGTATTCCAAAGATGTAAAGTTGAAGACAAACATCAAAGAAGTATTCAAAACATGTAAAGTTAAATACAAACATAAAGGAGGTATTACAAACATGTAAAGTTGAAGATAAACAAAAAAGAAGTATTCCAAACATGTAAAGTTAAATACAAACATAAAGGAGGTATTCCAAACATGTAAAGTTGAAGACAAACATCAAAGAATTATTCAAAACATGTAAAGTTAAATACAAACATAAAGGAGGTATTCCGAACATGTAAAGTTGAAGACAAACATCAAAGAAGTATTCAAAACATGTAAAGTTGAAGACAAACATAAAAAAGTATTCCAAACATGTAAAGTTGAAGACAAACATCAAAGAAGTATTCCAAACATGTAAAGTTAAATACAAACATAAAGGAGGTATTCCAAACATGTAAAGTTGAAGACTAACATCAAAAAAGTATTCGAAACATGCAAAGTTAAATACAAACATAAAGGAGGTATTCCAAACATGTAAAGTATAAGACAAACATCAAAGAAGTATTCAAAACATGTAAAGTTAAATACAAACATAAAAGAGCTATTCCAAACATGTAAAGTTGAAGACAAACATCAAAAAAGTATTCGAAACATGTAAAGTTCCATACCAACATAAAGGAGGTATTCCAAACATGTAAAGTTGAAGACAAACATCAAAGAAGTATTCCAAACATGTAAAGTTCAATACAAACATAAAGGTGGTATTCCAAACAAGTAAAGTTGAAGACAAACATCAAAGAAGTATTCGAAACATGTAAAGTTAAATACAAACATAAAGGAGGTATTCCAAACATGTAAAGTTGAAGACAAACACAAAAGAATTATTCAAAACATGTAAAGTTAAATACAAACATAAAGGAGGTATTCCAAACATGTAAAGTTGAAGATAAACACAAAAGAAGTATTCCAAACATGTAAAGTTAAATACAAACATAAAAGAGGTATTCCAAACATGTAAAGTTGAAGACAAACATCAAAGAACTATTCAAAACATGTAAAGTTAAATAAAACATAAAGGAGGTATTCCAAACATGTAAAGTTGAAGATAAACATCAAAGAAGTATTCAAAACATGTAAAGTTGAAGACAAACATCAAAGAAGGTATTCAAAACATGTAAAGTTGAAGATAAACACAAAAGAAGTATTCAAAACATGTAAAGTTGAAGACAAACATCAAAGCAGTATTCAAAACATGTAAAGTTTAAGACAAACATCAAAGAAGTATTCAAAACATGTAAAGTTAAATACAAACATAAAGGAGGTATTCCAAACATGTAAAGTTGAAGACAAAAATCAAAAAAGTATTCGAAACATGTAAAGTTCAATACAAACATAAAGGAGGTATTCCAAACATGTAAAGTTGAAGACAAACATCAAAGAAGTATTCCAAACATGTAAAGTTCAATACAAACATAAAGGAGGTATTCCAAACATGTAAAGTTGAAGACAAACATCAAAGAAGTATTCGAAACATGTAAAGTTAAATACAAACATAAAGGAGGTATTCCAAACATGTAAAGTTGAAGACAAACACAAAAGAATTATTCAAAACATGTAAAGTTTAATACAAAAATAAAGGAGGTATTCTAAACATGTAAAGTTGAAGACAAACATCAAAGAAGTATTCAAAACATGTAAAGTTAAATACAAACATAAAGGAGGTATTCCAAACATGTAAAGTTGAAGACAAACATCAAAGAAGTATTCAAAACATGGAAAGTTAAATACAAACATAAAAGAGGTATTCCAAACATGTAAAGTTGAAGATAAACATAAAAAAGTATTCCAAACATGTAAAGTTCAATACAAACATAAAGGTGGTATTCCAAACAGGTAAAGTTGAAGACAAACATCAAAGAAGTATTCGAAACATGTAAAGTTAAATACAAACATAAAGGAGGTATTCCAAACATGTAAAGTTGAAGACAAACATAAAGAAGGTATTCCAAACATGTAAAGTTAAATACCAACATAAAGGAGGTATTCCAAACATGTAAAGTTGAAGACAAACATCAAAGAAGTATTACAAAACATGTAAAGTTGAAGACAAACATCAAAGAAGTATTCAAAAAATGTAAAGTTAAATACAAACATAAAGAAGGTATTCCAAACATGTAAAGTTGAAGACAAACATCAAAAAAGTATTCGAAACATGCAAAGTTAAATACAAACATAAAGGAGGTATTCCAAACATGTAAAGTTTAAGACAAACATCAAAGAATTATTCAAAACATGTAAAGTTAAATACAAACATAAAAGAGCTATTCTAAACATGTAAAGTTGAAGACAAACATCAAAAAAGTATTCGAAACATGTAAAGTTCCATACAAACATAAAGGAGGTATTCCAAACATGTAAAGTTGAAGACAAACATCAAAGAAGTATTCCAAACTTGTAAAGTTCAATACAAACATAAAGGTGGTATTCCAAACATGTAAAGTTGAAGACAAACATCAAAGAAGTATTCGAAACATGTAAAGTTAAATACAAACATAAAGGAGGTATTCCAAACATGTAAAGTTGAAGACAAACACAAAAGAATTATTCAAAACATGTAAAGTTAAATACAAACATAGAGGAGGTATTCCAAACATGTAAAGTTGAAGACAAACATCAAAGAAGTATTCGAAACATGTAAAGTTAAATACAAACATAAAGGAGGTATTCCAAAGATGTAAAGTTGAAGACAAACATCAAAGAAGTATTCAAAACATGTAAAGTTAAATACAAACATAAAGGAGGTATTACAAACATGTAAAGTTGAAGATAAACAAAAAAGAAGTATTCCAAACATGTAAAGTTAAATACAAACATAAAGGAGGTATTCCAAACATGTAAAGTTGAAGACAAACATCAAAGAAGTATTCAAAACATGTAAAGTTAAATACAAACATAAAGGAGGTATTCCGAACATGTAAAGTTGAAGACAAACATCAAAGAAGTATTCAAAACATGTAAAGTTGAAGACAAACATAAAAAAGTATTCCAAACATGTAAAGTTGAAGACAAACATCAAAAAAGTATTCGAAACATGCAAAGTTAAATACAAACATAAAGGTGGTATTCCAAACATGTAAAGTTGAAGACAAACATCAAAGAAGTATTCAAAACATGTAAAGTTAAATACAAACATAAAAGAGCTATTCCAAACATGTAAAGTTGAAGACAAACATCAAAAAAGTATTCGAAACATGTAAAGTTCCATACAAACATAAAGGAGGTATTCCAAACATGTAAAGTTGAAGACAAACATCAAAGAAGTATTCCAAACATGTAAAGTTCAATACAAACATAAAGGTGGTATTCGAAACATGTAAAGTTGAAGACAAACATCAAAGAAGTATTCGAAACATGTAAAGTTAAATACAAACATAAAGGAGGTATTCCAAACATGTAAAGTTGAAGACAAACACAAAAGAATTATTCAAAACATGTAAAGTTAAATACAAACATAAAGGAGGTATTCCAAACATGTAAAGTTGAAGATAAACACAAAAGAAGTATTCCAAACATGTAAAGTTAAATACAAACATAAAAGAGGTATTCCAAACATGTAAAGTTGAAGACAAACATCAAAGAACTATTCAAAACATGTAAAGTTAAATAAAACATAAAGGAAGTATTCCAAACATGTAAAGTTGAAGATAAACATCAAAGAAGTATTCAAAACATGTAAAGTTGAAGACAAACATCAAAGAAGGTATTCAAAACATGTAAAGTTGAAGATAAACACAAAAGAAGTATTCAAAACATGTAAAGTTGAAGACAAACATCAAAGCAGTATTCAAAACATGTAAAGTTGAAGACAAACATCAAAGAAGTATTCAAAACATGTAAAGTTGAAGACAAACATCAAAGAAGGTATTCAAAACATGTAAAGTTGAAGATAAACACAAAAGAAGTATTCCAAACATGTAAAGTTAAATACAAACATAAAGGTGGTATTCCAAACATGTAAAGTTGAAGACAAACATCAAAGAAGTATTCAAAACATGTAAAGTTAAATGCAAACATAAACGAGGTATTACAAACATGTAAAGTTGAAGATGAACACAAAAGAAGTATTCCAAACATGTAAAGTTAAATATAAACATAAAGGAGGTATTCCAAACATGTAAAGTTGAAGACAAACATCAAAGAAGTATTCAAAACATGTAAAGTTCAAGACAAACATAAAAAAGTATTCCAAACATGTAAAGTTGAAGACAAACATCAAAGAAGTATTCCAAACATGTAAAGTTAAATACAAACATAAAGGAGGTATTCCAAACATGTAAAGTTGAAGACAAACGTCAAAGAAGTATTCCAAACATGTAAAGTTGAAGATAAACACAAAAAAATATTCCAAACATGTAAAGTTAAATACAAACATAAAGGTGGTATTCCAAACATGTAAAGTTGAAGACAAACATCAAAGAAGTATTCAAAACATGTAAAGTTAAATACAAACATAAAGGAGGTATTCCAAACATGTAAAGTTGAAGATAAACACAAAAGAAGTATTCCAAACATGTAAAGTTAAATACAAACATAAAAGAGGTATTCCAAACATGTAAAGTTGAAGACAAACATCAAAGAACTATTCAAAACATGTAAAGTTAAATAAAACATAAAGGAGGTATTCCAAACATGTAAAGTTGAAGATAAACATCAAAGAAGTATTCAAAACATGTAAAGTTGAAGACAAACATCAAAGAAGGTATTCAAAACATGTAAAGTTGAAGATAAACACAAAAGAAGTATTCAAAACATGTAAAGTTGAAGACAAACATCAAAACAGTATTCAAAACATGTAAAGTTGAAGACAAACATCAAAGAAGTATTCAAAACATGTAAATGTGAAGACAAACATCAAAGAAGGTATTCAAAACATGTAAAGTTGAAGATAAACACAAAAGAAGTATTCCAAACATGTAAAGTTAAATACAAACATAAAGGTGGTATTCCAAACATGTAAAGTTGAAGACAAACATCAAAGAAGTATTCAAAACATGTAAAGTTAAATACAAACATAAAGGAGGTATTACAAACATGTAAAGTTGAAGATGAACACAAAAGAAGTATTCCAAACATGTAAAGTTAAATATAAACATAAAGGAGGTATTCCAAACATGTAAAGTTGAAGACAAACATCAAAGAAGTATTCAAAACATGTAAAGTTCAAGACAAACATAAAAAAGTATTCCAAACATGTAAAGTTGAAGACAAACATCAAAGAAGTATTCCAAACATGTAAAGTTAAATACAAACATAAAGGAGGTATTCCAAACATGTAAAGTTGAAGACAAACGTCAAAGAAGTATTCAAAACATTTAAAGTTGAAGATAAACACAAAAGAAGTATTCCAAACATGTAAAGTTAAATACAAACATAAAGGTGGTATTCCAAACATGTAAAGTTGAAGACAAACATCAAAGAAGTATTCAAAACATGTAAAGTTAAATACAAACATAAAGGAGGTATTCCAAACATGTAAAGTTGAAGATAAACACAAAAGAAGTATTCCAAACATGTAAAGTTAAATACAAACATAAAAGAGGTATTCCAAACATGTAAAGTTGAAGATAAACATCAAAGAAGTATTCAAAACATGTAAAGTTGAAGACAAACATCAAAGAAGGTATTCAAAACATGTAAAGTTGAAGATAAACACAAAAGAAGTATTCAAAACATGTAAAGTTAAATACAAACATAAAGGAGGTATTACAAACATGTAAAGTTGAAGATGAACACAAAAGAAGTATTCCAAACATGTAAAGTTAAATACAAACATAAAGGAGGTATTCCAAACATGTAAAGTTGAAGACAAACATCAAAGAAGTATTCAAAACATGTAAAGTTCAAGACAAACATAAAAAAGTATTCCAAACATGTAAAGTTGAAGACAAACATCAAAGAAGTATTCCAAACATGTAAAGTTAAATACAAACATAAAGGAGGTATTCCAAACATGTAAAGTTGAAGACAAACGTCAAAGAAGTATTCAAAACATGTAAAGTTGAAGACAAACATCAAAAAAGTATTCGAAACATGCAAAGTTAAATACAAACATAAAGGAGGTATTCCAAACATGTAAAGTTGAAGACAAACATCAAAGAACTATTCAAAACATGTAAAGTTAAATACAAACATAAAGGAGGTATTCCAAACATGTAAAGTTGAAGATAAACACAAAAGAAGTATTCCAAACATGTAAAGTTAAATACAAACATAAAAGAGGTATTCCAAACATGTAAAGTTGAAGACAAACATCAAAGAAGTATTCAAAACATGTAAAGTTAAATACAAACATAAAGGAGGTATTCCAAACATGTAAAGTTGAAGATAAACACAAAAGAATTATTCAAAACATGTAAAGTTAAATACAAACATGAAGGGGGTATTCCAAACATGTAAAGTTGAAGACAAACATCAAAGAAGTATTCAAAACATGTAAAGTTAAATACAAACATAAAGGAGGTATTTCAAACATGTAAAGTTGAAGATAAACACGAAAGAAGTATTCCAAACTTGTAAAGTTAAATACAAACATAAAGGAGGTATTCCAAACATGTAAAGTTGAAGACAAAAATCAAAGAAGTATTCCAAACATGTAAAGTTAAATACAAACATAAAGGAGGTATTCCATACATGTAAAGTTTAAGAAAAATATCAAAGAAGTATTCCAAACATGTAAAGTTAAATACAAACACAAAGGAGGTATTCCGAACATGTAAAGTGGAAGACAAACATCAAAGAAGTATTCCAAACATGTAAAGTTCAATACAAACATAAAGGAAGTATTCAAAACATGTAAAGTTGAAGACAAACATCAAAGAAGTATTCAAAACATGTAAAGTTCAATACAAACATAAAGGAGGTATTCCATGCATGTAAAATTGAAGAAAAATATCAAAGAAGTATTCAAAACATGTAAAGTTAAATACAAACATAAAGGAGGTATTCCGAACATGTAAAGTTGAAGACAAACATCAAAAAAGTATTCGAAACATGTAAAGTTAAATACAAACATAAAGGAGGTATTCCAAACATGTAAAGTTGAAGACAAACATCAAAGAAGTATTCAAAACATGTAAAGTTAAATACAAACATAAAGGAGGTATTCCAAACATGTAAAGTTGAAGACAAACATCAAAGAAGTATTCGAAACATGTAAAGTTAAATACAAACATAAAGGAGGTATTCCAAACATGTAAAGTTGAAGACAAACACAAAAGAATTATTCAAAACATGTAAAGTTCAATACAAACATAAAGGAGGTATTCCAAACATGTAAAGCTGAAGACAAACATCAAAGAAGTATTCGAAACATGTAAAGTTAAATACAAACATAAAAGAGGTATTCCAAACATGTAAAGTTGAAGACAAACATCAAAAGAATTATTCAAAACATGTAAAGTTAAATACAAACATAAAGGAGGTATTCCAAACATGTAAAGTTGAAGACAAACACAAAAGAATTATTCAAAACATGTAAAGTTAAATACAAACATAAAGGAGGTATTCCAAACATGTAAAGTTGAAGACAAACACAAAAGAATTATTCAAAACATGTAAAGTTCAATACAAACATAAAGGAGGTATTCCAAACATGTAAAGCTGAAGACAAACATCAAAGAAGTATTCCAAACATGTAAAGTAAAATACAAACATAAAGAAGGTATTTCAAACATGTAAAGTTGAAGACAAACATAAAAGAGGTGTAAGAAACATTTAAATTTTACTTAATATGGCAAACAAACATGATCATTAATAGAAAGAATACATTAATACCCCAATATACTAAAAATACACGTGTTGGCAGGGTACGATTGAGAGAGTTTCATGGATAATGTATGAATAAATGTGATTTATATTTTGTTTATGCTGTGTTCTTGGAGCGACAAAGGTTTGTGAAAAGCACGCCGAGGTAACTGTCAGTCAGGCTGCGTCTGATGGCTTTGACTGCCAAACTGGACAAACAAATAGAGCTTCGTTCTTAATTCACGACATGAGCGAAATTAGATTTTTGATTTTCGCAACAGATTAGCATATTTTTCTTCGTTGGCTAGTGTTACTCAGGGGAGATAACTCGGATATTATCTAAGGCTGATTACTCTAATTATTCTAATAAATATTATAAACCAAACTATCAGAATAATCCAAATTGAACTCCTAGAAGTTCGATTGGGAAATCTTGCTTTTAAAACTGCTTTACCACAAGAGCATGGTAAAACACGACGATATCAAATGTGTGATGTTTCTAAAGTTGTGCATAGAAGAAATGGTGGGAGTGTGCAGAAAAAGGAGGTAAACTATCGAGTAAGGTATGTTTGAAGATTCTTATATCATTCAGTCAGTTAAGCAATGTAGTGAGAGGCAGGAGGTCTTGGAGGCAGGTAAGACCTGATATATCATATTCTGCAGTATGTCAGGAAGGAAGATGGAAAGGTACAGAAAGAAGGTGAAGCACCAAAGAAATAGCATGGTAACGTATGTTCCAGGACTTGGAGATGAATCAGTCAGCTAAATAAAGAGAAAGGAAGTCTTGGAGACAGTTAAGACATGATACATCGTATTCTGCAGTGTTTTTTTTTGTGTTTTTTTATGGAAGTCATTCCAGACAAGGCATGAAGCCACTTGATGTAAGAAGCTAGAAAAAAAACTACTTCAAGGTAAAAAAAACTAGTCAACGATAAGTGTTAGATGGATAGATTCTGACCCAGAAAACAGCAATTTTCCCCCTTTGTCAGAAATATCACTCATGGAATGTGAGGACTAAAGGACAAAATAAAGGAAGCGAGAGTTACGAGGCTGCCAAAAGTAAACCAAGGTCAACTTTCTGTGCAAAGAAATCATTTGCTAATGATTTGACATGCAAGTAAAAGGAAAGTTCATATCATTTTCTAATGGGTCAGCGCTTATCAAGGTCCAGTGGCCATTCGAGGATAAGAGTTACACAGATTGTCAAGTTGGACGATGAACGACAACACAGATGAACAAAGATCAGTCGCTGGCTTTCTAAGAGAAAAGACTAAAAGACAGCATCCCACCAACATATTTGGCTATCAACGATATCTCGTAAGTGTGCCTGTTCCTAGTAGGACGTATGTTTGACAGTAGGCTATATATATGAAAAACTTAATATCAGTCACGGTTAGAAGAGTTCAAGATCTGCTTCATAACATTGTAATGCTTAACATTGAAGAAGATGGAACAAAAACTCTAATTCTGCTGGCCTCTGGAACTCCTTCCCTGCCCCCTGTTCCCCTGACAGTACTGACATGCAGAAATTTAAAACTAATGTAAACAGACATCTCGCTGTGCAGATCCCAATTTAAGTTACCCCCCCCCCCCAACCTTCTCCCCTTTTCTTTTTTCTCAGTAGCCCCTTACGTCTAAAGTGGCGGCATGCCTTGTTTGGGGTGAACTATGTTCAAAAAAAATAAATTTTAAGTCAATAAATATAAAATGTTGTACTCCAATCCAATCGAAAGTGTATCTGCTTAAATACAATATTATGTGTTTCGTCAAGATTCTAAACTACACAAAGTTTCACAAATTCAGCAAATAGGAATGTCGAGGGCCTAGTCTATTTCCAACATTCACCACGCATCACAGCAAACACTCACTCCGTCACGCATTCTCACCAATGCAGGCGTCACTCTTCAATGAATACTTTGCATCTTTTTCTTCGTTTTCCTTTTTGATCACACTTTATGTGGAACTCAAAGTGTAGCATCTGTTCTGATGGATGCTACACTCTTTTGGCTAAGATCAAAGTGTAGTATCTGTTCCGATGGATACTGCACCCCATAGACCGGTATCGTCTTGTCCTTCGGGGCTTGATTCCGCCGGTCTATGGGTTTGTCCTGTACAGTTCTAGGAGGTCCACCCTCCTAGGCTTTGCCCCTCCCCTCTTTGGAGAGGAGTAAGTTTATTGCTTACTGCCTGAGGCGTCCCTACCGGGGAATGCCGACGGGGCTGCCCAGGCAATTTTTAATGGCCAGAGTGCTCACCTTCCCGGGTGCTGGCTTTTCAAGTCCCACTTTCCCGACCCGACCTTAAGTCACATCTTACCTTGTGGGAGTAAGATAAAACTGGCCTTGTGCCTAACCTCCTGAAGAGGAGGTAAATAAATACTCTTAAAATTTTTACATTTACATGCCATCGTCACGTATACGTCCTACTATGATCAGGCACACTTAAATCTTACTATAGACAGCCGAACCCACATATCACATTCCCTGCAACCAAATTAACAGGAAACTTTTATCATCGTAAAAATTTCTCCCCAGAACAATTTTCTATTTTCTACCTCGTTTATATGTAAATTTTGTATACGACACGTTTGTATTGTTTATATCTGCGTTTCGTATTCCTATATTAGTGTTATTTGTTTATTTTTGTGTGTGTATTTAAATAAGAGTGGGCGTGAGCTATCTCTATAAGTCTATATGCGTTAACACCTCCTTCGGTTGCATTTGGTAATGTCCTTTATAATCCAACTTCCGTAATATCAGTATTTTAGATCTGTTCACACGCACATGTGAACAGCTACACGTGATGCCACACAACGTTGATTGTTAGTCAGCGGAAATTATATTTTCTTCAAAGCTGTGTAACTGCTCTGATCGAGGACGCAGACAGAAAATCTAATCAGTTATTCAGTCGTAAGAACACTAACTCGATCTACCTGTATTATTGATCCTATGGTAGTTCGACGCACGGGAATGATTTTATGATTTACATTAAAAACAAATTCAAGATGTCATCAAAGAAAGGCATGACAGCATTTTTTTCTGGTTGATGAAATTCATTTAAAGCCATAATTTGATTGCAAGGGTGGGAATCTTATTGGCTCCTTTTGTGTTCACTCTGAATAATATCTGATTGAAATTAAATCGCACATAAATATGTTAACCGGTCCTAGTGCAACGTTATGGCACTAATAAGCCGTTCTGTACTGTGGACAATTGTTTTGAACCCGTCGGATTGTCCATCGTCATCTCGTTGACAGAAATCGTTGAAGTCTCGTTGATACGTTGTAGGTAGTCGGCTCCGTGGTTAGTGGCGTTTATCTCTCTCTCTCTCTTTCTTTCTTTCTTTCTCTTCTTTTACATTGTTGGTGACAGCCGCCGCCATAGTCGCTTTGAAGATATAGCAGCAGATGTTTCCCTGCCTTCCTCTTACTTTTGTGTCTCTAATAAGGTAACAATTAAAATAACACTAACAATTATCACGTTTACAGAAACAGCTCGAGTTTCGTTGACACTTTGTAGGTAGTCGGCTCAATGGGTAGCAGAGTCTCTTTATAGACGTGGCAATGGTTGCCATCGTAGTAGAATATATAGCAGCAGAAGTTTCTCTTCCCTCCTCTTTTCTTTGGTTCTGTAATAAGGTAACAATTAATAAAAAAACACACCAACAACATTATTGCTCTATGACGTCATGTTCTGTTGTTGCTTGATTCTTCTACAGCCTTACAAAGTTACATATTACCTAAGCTCGGGAGGGGGGGTCGAGATACAGCTTCGACAAAGGCGCCGAAATCCAATCAGCGTCAGCCAAAAATAAAAGATTTTTCTATCTTCTTTATTACGTATCATTTTTTACTTCTTTTCCATTACGTCATATCCTGACACGTTACTTTAATTCTAATCTTTAAGTTTTAATGAAATTTTTCAATTTTCCACTTAATCTACCTTCATGTTGAAAATTCCGTTTTTAACGCTAACCCACAACCAAATGTTTCTAAGCCGTTGTAATCGATGGCGATCAATCACTTGCCTGCAATGACAGATCATTTTTAATTTAAGATCTCAGATACCGGTTGTGGGGTTTAGGCTCTGAGACCCTCCTCGTATGTTTTCTCCATACTATGAATGGATGACAAGTTCCTATTAAATTCATTAATATTTCCTAAGTTCACATCAATGTTCATATATTTGAAAAAACAATTATGTAGCTAAAAAAATTCCTTATTTTAACTGAGGTCGAACAAATGTTTGTTGACTACATAATTGATGACGTCACCATGAACATTTTTTTTATTATTTCTTTTGCTTTTAATTTGGTACCAATGCCCCTGCTAAGTTTCATTGTATAACAATGTACCGATCCCTTTGACGAAATAAATTAAAAAATCGAGTACTTATGCAGTTTATGGACCGGGCTGAAATAATAGCGTTATGATTAAAAAACTATTTTGCTACTCTTATAGATGACGCACCATGTTTCCGTAGATCAATTATAACACTTTTTTTTAAGAAACAGCAGTCGTCTCTTTAACACGTTCAAAGTAGTTAGCTCAATGCGTAGTGACGTCTATTTCTAAGGGTATCGTTGTGCATATATAGTAGAAGAGGTTTCTTTTGTCTTCTTTCCTTTTAAATAAGAGCGGTTTCAAAAAATTATAAATAAATGACAGAGCACAATAATAATTTGACGTTTGTGTGCTGTGATTCTCTTCTTCATTTATTCGTTCTGGTCATGTCGTCTTGGCGATCGCTGAGGGTGCGAGCATTGGTTTACAAGTATACACCAACAAAACAATGCAGACTCACAAGAAAGACCCCAAACTCCGATACATTGTGTATAAATCAATTATGCTCTGGGTGTGTGTGATACCGTCATCGAAAAGGACCCCCAAACGTTAGCGTTCACATCTTAGTTATGTTCAAGTATATCAGTTAAGACCCAACTGGGATCATTTGTCTGTCAAGGTTACTATTGTCGTTCGGTTGATTATTTCATTTCATTGTTTGCTAAATTCGTGCCGGGCTCTACTTGCTTGCTCGTGCTTACCCCAATCTGCTCCGATCTGTCCCCGTTCACTCGCAACTTAACTCTGACCCCTCAAACCTTTAACTTATGACCGGAAATCCTATGTCCGGTCTTTTGTCTTAGACACCTTCTCCTGAACAATAGAAACTGACTAATTCCTTGCTCACCGTCTCAGCCAATCCTAGCTGACCACTCATCTTACTTCCGATCGTCTTTGTTTGCCTTGGTGAATCATTTCTTCACATTGTCTGGGGTTTTAGTTTCAAGGGGGGACGTCTATAGTATCACATCATGACCATAATCTTGGCGGTTTCGGGAAATAAATTAAACGCTACATAATACTAAAAATATGATAATCTTGCTTGCTTGTTTACACATTATACATTTTAGATGGTGGGGGGACGACCAAATAAGAAAAGTGGTCTGGAAAAGGTGAATAGAGGGAGGAGGAAGGCGTAGGAGATGAAGGATAGAAAGAGTAGTAGTAGCAGCATCACAAGAAAAGAATAAGAGGATAACGTATATAAATAAATAACGCAAATAAAGAAGAAACAAAATCAATGGTAGCAGTAACATACAGAGGATTACGTAAATAAATAAATGACATAAATAAAGAAAAATTGTAAAATAGAAAATTACACAATGTTATAATAATAGTAATATTGGTTCAGAGCTGGGAGCAGGAGTACAGAAGAGTTCTCATTCCCCAACAGGCAACGCTGGGTGAGCCTTATAATAAAAGTATAGAAGGAGCAAATGCTACAATTGATGACGTCATAGAAATATTGATGCCCTTTATACAAAATTGTTTGTCTACAAATGATCAAGGGGTGCGTTTTAATGTCATGTAGCATTAGTTGTTCATGAGTAAAAATAGGATCTTTATTCAATCCTCTACTCTCTATAATAGTCAGAAACGTCCTAAGATGATGTAATTCTGCCAGATCTGGGGAGGTGTCGTTCAGAGAACTCTATTTGGCCTTGACAGTTCAAAATCGACTTTGTAATCTCTTTGGCCCCTTTCTCACAGAAGAAGAGACGTTGATATTATCTACCACATCATTATTTCCATGGAATAGGCTCGACTGAGCTCTAAACTCATGTCTTACCTTGTCAGACATTCATAGCAAGAACTTGTCTTCCTACCAAAACTGCAAAGAACTTTCCTTTCTTCCTCCGTATGCCTAGCATCAAACAGAGTTTCCATGAACAGAGATTTTGTGGGAGCTTAACTTCTGTGGAACACATTGCCATGGGGCTGCTTTCCTGTGGTATACCAACAGTAAAGAAAATGCAGGACCGTTAAGTCAAGTGATTCTCTGGAGATGTGATGCAGGTACAGAAAGGATGCTGAAGTGAGGGGGATTCTGATCGGTGTGTACGTATTTCAACTGTCTAGGATGAGAGGATCTATGTATACGCAACACACGATTGCTGCGGTATACGTAGAAACGTCTGATTTCGTTTTGGATGTACCCTAAGACTACATTACTGTCTGTGTAGAAGGTAGTGGAGTGAAGTTGCAAGTCTATCTCAGAAGAGCTCGGTTCGCTTGCCAGGAGGGCAGCATAAAGCTCCAGTTTGGGAACGGAATGTTTGGTCAGGGGAAAGTTTCACATTCTCTGTGATAGAGCTGATTTGACAGTTTGTTTTGTTGTCGGTTATTTTGAGGTAGGCTACTGCAGCGATGACTTTGGTGGGTCGGTGTCAAGGTACCAGAGGAATCTCAGAAAGTTTCTGTGTTTGTCTTTCGCTAGGAAACGGTGTAACATCCGTTCGGTGTCCGCGGTAACGGTGGCAATTTATGTGAGGAAACGGGTGAGGAGTTCAACTAAAGTGCTGTTTAGGTTGGGTCCACTTATCGGCACTTCGTTCAGGGATGCTCCATCGTGTTTGGCACTGGAGTCGAAAACCACCCGGAATTTCCTGTTTTGGGAGGGTGATATACACCGAAAGTGGGTAAATACCAGCATCCTTCTTTTTCTCTGGGTGGTGGAGCTGCTCCAGCGTGCCCGTTTTCAAATAGCTTTTCCGGCAAATAAGGTCACTCGTCTTCTATTTTCCTGTAATGTGGGAGATGGCGTGAGCGAGATCTGAAAGGTAGGGGAACGATCCAACGGTTGTTTATGTCCTTCTCAGCTACCAGTTCCATGGTGTCCAGGAAGGCGATATCCTTGATGGGAGGCGCTGCCTTGTCGTCGTCCTTGGTAGGTTACGCCACGTTTTTTGAGAGGTTGCCGTCATAAACCTGTGTACACTGTGAAACCATCCCGGTTGCTGTTAGGGAGTCACCCTCCCCACCGTGCTCTTGAGTGGATCTCGCGTATACAGTTCGAGCTAGTGGTGGCCAAGTCGCCTCTTGTTTGGGTTGACTTGCAAGGTAAGCTGGCGTATAGTCGTTCGAGTAGCTATTGCTAGACCGTTTGTGGTCGGCAGCTTCCTTCAAAATCTTTGCTTCGTCAACGGCGGTAGCTGCCTCCTTTTCAGTCTATAATCTCTCCAACTAAACCTGTTTTGGCCGCCTCAGCCCTTGCAGCAACAGTCGTAGACGTTCTTCTCGAGGAGTGAGAGTAACGTGAGGCATAAGACCTTGTCCGGTTGGACGTGTTGTGAACCGTCATGGAAAGGTTAAAAAGAAGGGTGACTGGTTGTGAGACCCAAGCAGAGAGAATAGCTAGAAAAGGACAACCTGTATGTTGTTGAAGTAGCGTCCGTAGTTCAAATGGATTATTTCTGTGTCTCTTCATTGAATGATCGTAAGTCCGCTGAGAAGGTCTTTAATTTTGATGGTTTGTGTAGACCATGTATAATCCGACCATTGAAAGACGCACCGTTTGACTGTGCTGTCTCCGGGATGCGTTTGTTTCGTAGAAAACGTACAACCCTCGGATAGCTAGCATAAATTCTTATCAACAATCAAGACTCTGAGGGATGGTTTATTGATCATCGACAAATGCAAAACTGTAAAAAGAATGGAAACATTGTTTCAGAAACACGTGAATACAAAATGAAGACGGGACAGAAACGAGGAGTTGACTAAAATCTAATGGAGCCGTAAACTTAATAAATTTACAAAATAGAAAATAATTTGAGCATAAAAGATAATACTAAAAAAATTAAAATACAATTATTCTTGGAAATAGGTGAGTTAAAAATGGTTAAATTGAGATTCATACGTTGTTAAAAAGTAAACAAAGTTCGTTCAGATAAAAAATATAAAAAGAAAATAATACTAGCACTATATAATTCTATTTTAAGGAAGAAAAAAGGCAATATTTTTTACCGGCAATGCCTAAAATGTTGAGATATAAATATTGATAGAAATTTCTTCATGAAGCTTCGTGAAGAAAGCAGCTAAATAGGGACGGCTAGAAGAATTCCCTAAGAAAAAAGGCTGGCATACTAGGGGATCTATTTTACGCTAGACAGAACACATAAGAAACAACTGCCTTTTGTAAAACACGATTATAGCAAATGTATCATGTAGCGATAATTGAATGCGGGTGTGTAAAAATAGTGTTACACGCATTAATTTACATATACCAAAGTAAGCAGGGAAGTGGAACTTTTGATGAGAAATTAGAAAATAGTTAAGTTTATGACGTCAGGATATGACGTCACATACAGGTGTGATACTATGGACTGACCACCTCCAACCACAGTCAAGACCCCGGAGAATGTTGTTAGGAAATAATTCACAAACATCACGAGGAAGTAAGATAAGTGGGTGAGAATGGAGGGGCTGGCAAATCTATTGAACTTCCTAGACTGGATGGCGCTTTGGCAGTTTGCTTTTAGTTTCTGGGTTGCCAGATAGTGATAAGCTGAGAAGAAAAGCAGATG
>OY744515.1:255441227-255526227 GCA_963556195.1 Sepiola atlantica
TCCAGACTGATGATGATGATGATGATGATGATGATGATGATGATGATGATGATGATGATGATGATGATGACCTAAATGCAGGTAATACCGACCAACCAGACGAAATGATCTAAAATAAAATATCACTTCGTAAACACAACTGGATGGAACATACAAAGACAAAATCAAAGGAACTGAAACTGCCTAGATAAATATATGGAAAAAATACTGTAATCTGACCATTATTCTAAAAAAAAATCGCAGAAGCACCAATATCAGTTGGTATCACAGAAAATGGCCGTTGAAGATGTGAGAGGATGGAAAGAACCAGCCAGATTTCAACTAGGAAAGCATGGAGAGTACTGGAAATCTTTCTGTCATTCAGATTACATAGACACCACCTGTTTTTACCAGTGAGCGACCATTAGTGATGGCTCGTGTGAGAACTTCTAGTTTGTAAGAAATAATACACTTCATAAACATGACAAAAGTAGAACTCAGGAACCTGAATCAAATAACCAGGTCGTTTACATTTGGACTGCCCTTCCTGTTCCCTGTTTCCTCGACTGTACCAACATATAGAAATTTAAATTTAATATGAACTGTAACGGAGAGCGGCCGACTGACGTAAATGCAGACACTTGTCGGCGCCGTTCAAAGAGGCAGCGTCTGGTATGTTGTGTGTGTGGGGCGAACCCGAAAACGCTCGCTGACGACAAAAAAGAAAGGAGTGGGAGGTGAAAGGCGTCAGAAAGTCAAATAAGGTTTTTATTTGAAGATCCGGGCAGCGGCGTCGAGAGAGAGATTTATGCAAATTAAGTTGGTTTGCATGCGTCGCATTTTTTTTTTAATAAGAGAAGGAAAATTAAGATTCGGGGACAGACGTGGAGATCGTTCTGAATGTGGGATCGTAAAGCGAACGAAAGGAGAGAATAGTGCTGGATTTTTTTTATGTTGGACTGAACGACGTTTTTTTACACTGGAGAGAGATATAAACATTCATTTGGACTTGATCTTGGCGACACCTCTGTTTAACTGTTCCGTAATGATTCGTGTGAGAACTTCTAGTTAGTAAAAAAAATAATACACTTCATAAACATGACAAAAGCAGAACTCAGGAACCTGAATCAAATAACCAGGTCGTTTACATTTGGAATGCCCTTCCTGTTCCCTGTTCCCTCGACTGTACCAACATATAGAAATTTAAATTTGATATGAACAATCACCTTGTTGCACAACTTCTCCTCACTTAGATTGGCCCCTATAAATCTGGCCCTTAACCACAGTAACCCTTACATCTCAGTGACAATATACCTTGTTTGAGGTGAACAAAAGTAAAAAAAAAACAACAATAAATAACTATGTACCCGAAGGACGGTGCTGACTGACTAAGTAAAAAGGAACAAATGTGGACGAGGTCTCGTAAGTATTGAAGATTGCATAGACGATGCGATAAAAGAACTAGAGAAAGACATTACACAAAATACAGAGAGGCTGATTACCGCCACCAAGAGCAACATCAGTGTGAACAATATGCAGAACAGTGAAACGGGAAGCAAAATGCGATGAAAGAAAAATGGGAAGAGAAGCAACTACATGGACTATTTTATAAAAAAACGAACCAAACAGAGTTTGCATGAGAAAACATCTCGGCTTTTTGGCTAAGAAGAAAGTGTAGTATCTGTTCCGATGGATACTGCACCCCATAGACCGGTATTGTCTTGTCCTTCGGGGCTTGATTTCCGCCGGTCTATGGGTCTGTCCTGTGCAGTTCTACCGGGAATGCCGACGGGGCTGCCAAGACATTTTTTGTAGGCCAGAGTGCTCACCTTCTCGGGCGCTGGCTTTTCAAATCCCACTTTCCCGACCTTGTGTCACATCTTACCGCAGTGGGAGGTAGATAAATAACATGAGCATGGCTACAGAAAGGATAACTGAATGAAGAAACAGAATTGCTTTTGACAGCTGCACAAAACAATTCGATCAGAGCAAATTACATAAAAACTAAGATAGACAAGACCTAGAAAAATAGTAAATATAAACTTTGTGACGAAAAATTAAACCATATCGTAAGTGAAAATGGCAAGCTAGAGCCGAAATAGAATATAAACGTAGTCTACTGGGAACTGTGCTAACGACTGTTCTTTGACCATACAGACAGATAATACAATGGGGCCAGTATTGGAAAACAAAAAACATAAAATCTCCTGGAGCATGGAAATAAAGATTGACCAAGTCATACCAGCAGGAAGATCGGGCATAATAATAGTCAACAGGCGAGAAAATCCTGCTAAATATAAATTTCGCCATCCCAGCATATCACAGAGTGAAGCTGAAGGAAACAGAAAAAGATAAGAAAATGCATGGAATTTACCAGAGTTCTGAATAGAACTCTTATACAAATGAAGTAGTTCCAAAAAAGATTAGTAAAAAGACCAAAAGAATATGGAATAAAAGTATAGATTGACACCATAAAAAACACGGCATTGATGAAAATAGTTAGCATGTTACGAAAAATCCTGGTTAGTATTATTTTTAATGCAAACAAAATGGTAGCTTTTTTCTCAAGTGTATTTAATTATAAAAGTTGTAGATAATATTGGAACCAAAATTTGTAAACAAAAAAGGGTGTTTGGTTTGGTTTCACAATGTCTACAAAATATGCTTTTGTGTTGTCACATCGTACTGCAGTACTATCGTTTGCCGGGGTAGTGTGAACTCAGTGATCCCTGCCGTGAGGACGTCTTTGGAAGGGATGTTAGTATCCTGGCACAGTAACCAGCTTCCCGAGTGGCAACGATAGGCACATCCCTTTAATGAAAGAGTTAATTATACCAGGTTGGGTACTTAGTCGGTTTTTAGGGCAGCGTCATTGGGTTAGTTTCATTAATTCTCTCCACAGAATTAATCATCGCTGGAAATTGAAAGCTTTGTAATGAGGCAACCAGGCATTTTATATATAGAAAATATTTTTTTATTTATGCTGTAGAAAACATTTTAAAACTCGAAAAGTTTGGCCCATGCGACTGTCTCGTCGCACTGCTAATACCAAAACTGATTCAAACCCGTTGCCAAAGACTAAGCGAAAGGGAGAGGGAGAGAAAAAGAAGGAGAGGGAGAAAGAGGCGGAAGAGAGAGGCGGGAGAGAGGAGAGAAAGAGACAGAAAATAAAGCCACCGCTGTCTCCAGTTTTTAACGTATCTCGAATGACAGACGATCTGACCCCTTAGACCTGACAGTTGATAGTGTTTGATTGTTTATAGTTAAGTCGTCATTCAACTTGCGCCAGCGACCCGACCGCTTTGATATAAACAGCATGTCTGTGTCATGCGAGCTGACATATTTTTCAGTGCAAGGCTGTTACGATTCTGCTCGTTTCTCCACAACGGAAGTCTAAGTTAGGTAAAAGGTGTTTTAAATGTGAAGAATTGCAGCCTCCCCAAAAGGGAGTCACTATCTTTGCTGCAGTAGTACTATTCGACCTTTAGCTTTTACAATCTCATTTTATCAGACAAAATACCGACCTAGCACATGAATACATTTGTATACTTTATTTTCTTGTCCAGTTTGTAGGCGAAAAGAAAATAGAGATTTCTAAGAGAGCAAAAAGACATATCATTTCCTGTAAATCCTCCCATACGTCGGCCAAACGTTGCCGATTTTATCATCCTACGTCGGCCACACGTTGCCGATCTCATCATCCTACGTCGGCCACACGTTGCCGATTTTATCATCTTACGTCCCTCACACGTTGCCGGTTTCATCATCCTACGTCGGTCACACATTGCCGATTTCATCATCCTACGTCGGCCACACGTTGCCGGTTTCATCACCCTACGTCGGTCACACATTGCCGGTTTCATCATCCTACGTCGGCCACACGTTGCCGATTTTATCATCTTACGTCCCTCACACGTTGCCGATTTCATCATCCTACGTCGGTCACACGTTGCCGATTTCATCATCCTACGTCGGCCACACGTTGCCGGTTTCATCATCCTACGTCGGCCACACGTTGCCGATTTCATCATCCTATGTCGGCCACACGTTGCCGATTTCATCATCCTATGTCGGCCACACGTTGCCGATTTCATCATCCTATGTCGGCCACACGTTGCCGGTTTCATCATCCTATGTCGGCCACACGTTGCCGATTTCATCATCCTATGTCGGTCACACGTTGTCGATTTCATCATCCTACGTCGGCCACACGTTGCCGATTTCATCATCCTACGTCGGCCACACGTTGCCGATTTCATCATCCTATGTCGGCCACACGTTGCCGATTTCATCATCCTACGTCGGCCACACGTTGCCGGTTTCATCATCCTACGTCGGCCACACGTTGCCGATTTCATCATCCTATGTCGGCCACACGTTGCCGATTTCATCATCCTATGTCGGCCACACGTTGCCGATTTCATCATCCTATGTCGGCCACACGTTGCCGGTTTCATCATCCTATGTCGGCCACACGTTGCCGATTTCATCATCCGACGTCGGTCACACGTTGCCGATTTCATCATCCTACGTCGGCCACACGTTGCCGGTTTCATCATCCTACGTCGGCCACACGTTGCCGATTTCATCATCCTATGTCGGCCACACGTTGCCGATTTCATCATCCTATGTCGGCCACACGTTGCCGATTTCATCATCCTATGTCGGCCACACGTTGCCGGTTTCATCATCCTATGTCGGCCACACGTTGCCGATTTCATCATCCTATGTCGGTCACACGTTGTCGATTTCATCATCCTACGTCGGCCACACGTTGCCGATTTCATCATCCTACGTCGGCCACACGTTGCCGATTTCATCATCCTATGTCGGCCACACGTTGCCGATTTCATCATCCTACGTCGGCCACACGTTGCCGGTTTCATCATCCTACGTCGGCCACACGTTGCCGATTTCATCATCCTATGTCGGCCACACGTTGCCGATTTCATCATCCTACGTCGGCCACACGTTGCCGATTTCATCATCCTATGTCGGTCACACGTTGCCGATTTCATCATCTTACGTCGGTCACACGTTGTCGATGTCATCATCTTACCTCGGTCACACGTTGTCGATTTCATCATCCTACGTCGGCCACACGTTGCCGATTTCATCATCCTACGTCGGCCACACGTTGCCGATTTCATCATCCTACGTCGGCCACACGTTGCCGATTTCATCATCCTACGTCGGTCACACGTTGCCGATCTCATCATCCTACGTCGGCCACACGTTGCCGATCTCATCATCCTACGTCGGCCAAACGTTGCCGATCTCATCATCCTACGTCGGCTACACTTTGCCGATTTCATCATCCTACGTCGGCCACACGTTGCCGATTTCATCATCCTACGTCGGCCACACGTTGCCGATTTCATCATCCTACGTCGGCCACACGTTGCCGATTTCATCATCCTACGTCGGTCACACGTTGCCGATTTCATCATCTTACGTCGGTCACACGTTGTCGATGTCATCATCTTACCTCGGTCACACGTTGTCGATTTCATCATCCTACGTCGGCCACACGTTGCCGATTTTATCATCTTACGTCGGTCAAACGCTGCCGATTTCATCATCTTATGACTTCTGCGCGTTTTCGATTTCATCATCTTTTTTAATACAGGTCGACGCACTCAGCGACGTTGGTTCTACGTACATCCGACCTTTGTCACCAGAAATAGAATTCAGGAAAAACATCCACCCAAATCTATCCACATCCGCGATCACGTGACCGCAACTATATATGTCTCCAGAAAGTGAGGACTTAGATGGCATTAACAGTTTCTTCCTAACTGTCGGTTGGACCATATAGAAGAAGAAGAAGAAGAAGAAGAAGAAGAAGAAGAAGAAGAAGAAGAAGAAGAAGAGGAATTTATTTCGTCTTACGTTAAAATAAAGAATGGACAAAATTGCGCTCCGATGAAAAAATGATTTTCAAAATGTCGCTGTGGACAATTTGAATGTTCTGACTCTTCCACTTCAAGTGAGAAAAGATTGAATTTGAGTTATAGCTCAAATTTTAAAACCTGCCCGCTTGTCTCATCGATTAAATGCAATTATCATTCTTATCCAACAAATTGAAGTGAAAGCATCCTATTCCAACATGTTTCATAGCTTCACTAGTGATCCCGAATGAAGATTGTGTAGTGACGATCCTGTTATCCAAAAATCAGTCGGGTCCACGAAGTAAAAGAGTGAGGGTCGCGTCGTGTGTCGTTCATCGGGGATTGAACCCAGAGCGTTTCGATTACAAGATAGAATCTTGTTATTTCTGTGCGACGACAAGAGTTCACTTATTCAAATGAGCATTCGTTTGCATGGGCGAATTCTTGTTGAGATAAAAATAAGATAAATTTTCCTCCCGGCGGAGAGAAAAAGAAAAGTTTACGTGACGAGTTGGGACCACGTCGAGTGTTCAGTGAGAGTAAAAAGAGAAAAAATTGAGCTGGCATTGTTTGTGTCAAGTTACTCGATTGACAGGATTCGTGTCTTGGAGAATTGTTCATTAGAATTCGAGAGTCGGACTTTTGAAAGTTGACGTCGTCGTGTTTGATTTTATTTTGTGTGTGTGCGTATTTTCAACTTTCTCTACTTACATTATCTTCTTAACTTCCTTTCACAAACCGCTATTGCGTATTTTAATGTGTTATTTGCTAATCGGTTAGACATATTCTTAAAACCTCTTTTCTATTGTTAGATTTGGATATTTTGTTTATATTTCTCTTCTGTATGTATATAAATATCTATATTTTGATTTATAACTTGGTTGTCTTACGTTATTTCTCACTTGTTCGTTTATTGCTTTTCTTTACTGACTGGTGTCTTAAATTTGAGCGCCCTCCCCCTATGTATTCTGGGATATCGAACCATATTTTTTATCTTGTTTTTATTATTGTGTTGCGTATAAGCTTCTACAGTCCTAACGAAAGTGGCTTATAAACTGTTATAAGTTGTAAGTAGAGTAAATTATCTATTTAAATAGTATGTGTAATGTGTGTATATCTGTTTGCCAAGATGCATCACACCAAGCATCAGATGCAGCTTACTTGAAGTATTCTTCATTTATTTTTTGTAAAGAAGCAGACAACTGATTCTCTGAGATAAGTTTAATCGTAAAAGTTGTAGGTAAGTATGCCGTCATTTTTTGAGAATTATTTCTTTTATTTCTTTCCTGCTCTATTTCAGGCATCGGGGTAGGTGGGTTGTTTGACGTGTTATTTGTATGCATGCCCCTCGTTTCCTTCTCACCTTCCATTTGTGGAGAAAAAAAAAAGAAAGTGATACATACTGATTGCTGGTGCCGGCCTTCGGGTGAGGTGGCGATAAGACCAACATGAGCAGAGATAAAGAGGTGATATTTATGTATGTTAAGAATGGGGGTGGCAGGTTGTTACAAGCCTATAAATTGAGATTCTACCTCTCACCGGAGAGTGAAGTGTTAGTGTGTTATTGTGTTCTAGAGTGTGAAGTGTTAGTGTGTTATTGTGTTCTAGAGTGTGAAGTGTTAGTGTGTTATTGTGTTCTAGAGTGTGAAGTGTTAGTGTGTTATTGTGTTCTAGAGTGTGAAGTGTTAGTGTGTTATTGTGTTCTAGAGTGTGAAGTGTTAGTGTGTTATTGTGTTCTAGAGTGTGAAGTGTTAGTGTGTTATTGTGTTCTAGAGTGTGAAGTGTTAGTGTGTTATTGTGTTCTAGAGTGTGAAGTGTTAGTGTGTTATTGTGTTCTAGAGTGTGAAGTGTTAGTGTGTTATTGTGTTCTAGAGTGTGAAGTGTTAGTGTGTTATTGTGTTCTAGAGTGTGAAGTGTTAGTGTGTTATTGTGTTCTAGAGTGTGAAGTGTTAGTGTGTTATTGTGTTCTAGAGTTTGGTGGTGACCAGAATTAGTACATTTTTCGACTCACTATAGACCAGACGCTGGATCGTTGCTCCTGCAGAGAAATCCGTTCTCTGTCCCATTACATATTGTTACCAGACCTATTGGTTGGGTCGCTAAGGGAGTAATTCCTTTTGCAACCCACCCCGACTGCTGCCTCGGCCCTTTCAGGGTATCGACTTTGAAGTGGTTTTTTTCCTTACACATTATTTGACAGTGGTTTCGTCCGGATTATTGAAACGAGACATGTTATCATCTCATTTAGGTTTTTCTTCAATGGTTCTTTCGAGTCGACTGGACAGTTTTTTACGGATCTTTTGTAGAAACCCCTCCTCAAAAACTCTCCATAAACAACAAATGCGAATTGTAGTAAAAAAAAAGGCGTTTTAATTCTGACACAAGGGAATTGAATCCATTTATGTCATTCAGTAATTGCATAAACAGATTTGTTTCCCTTATATTCCTGCTTCTACTCAAACTTACACAGATACACTGTCCACTACACCGCGATGCGTTCCACAGTGGCGTTTATTTTATATTTTGTACACCTTAGCTCTAACGCATCGGATGTCTAAACAGGACTGAGAAAAGTAGGTCGAGCGTAACTGCGCATGACTGTCGGGGCTTCTTTTTTTTTACATTATTAATTTATTTCTATTTGTGCAAGGTTCTCCTACAAAAGACCCTTTTTATTTCAACTTTTCAGGTTGAGAAAACGAGACTTGTGTATACTTTTCTCCCTTTTATCAAAATTGAATATACATATTTGAAGTTTTAAGAGGTTTCTGCCCCCATAGCTCCCTTAGAGGAGGCACATAGAGATTCGGGATCACTTCCATTGTCTTCCCAGAAACGTTTACAAATAAATGCACTTTTAGCTTTTATGTAGATTCTATTCTTTCTATGGGGAACACATAAACACATTGTCGTATATATTTGAAATCCTGACACTCAATGTCAAAAAAGTTTTCAGTCGCCGTTCTATGTTATTGCGGAAATTAAAAAAAAAAAGTTGACTCATTGAAAGTATTATGGTTGGGCTGTGGCTTTTTTAACAATAAGGTCAGTTTTACAAGGTAGAAGTTTGATCAATTTCTGCCATCATTTAATCCAAAACTACTCCATTCAGCGCGAGAGGAGTTCCAGAAACTTAAGTGGAAATCTGCAAACCCTAACACTAAATTCGCAAGCCTATCGGGGCTAGTCTCGCTCAACCACCATCCCCGTTGCGTCGGATAGAAGCAACACCAATTATTCTCGACACACAAATTAGTTAATAAAAGAAAGACATTCTTGATTCGAAATGGTGACATGTCAGCATTCTTTTGTAATGATTTCGAAATGCGTAAAGAAAAAACTGAACAAAAAAGTATTTTGTCAACGAAGGAGAATTTAATTATTTTGTATTGACATGAAATGAACCGCGACGACCAAGTCGTTTTTTCGAAACAAACTAAAAATCTCTTCTTTTTCTCTCTGACCTTTTTTCGTGTGAACCAATGAATAACACGTTCATGAATAATAAGGCATTCTTTAGATTAAGAACAAAATATCTATTACGAGTGACAAGGAAAATAGTATGCTTCGCCAGTGTTCGCACAAGTATTTATATTCATATAAAATAACGACTGAATCAGTGAAGTTAAAAAGAAAGGACACGAGAAAGAGATAAAGTTAGGGTTAGGGTTAAAAAGAAAATACATGAGAAAGAGATAAAGTTAAAGTTAGGGTTAAAAAGAAAATACATGAGAAAGAGATAAAGTTAGGGTTAGGGTTAAAAAGAAAATACACGAGAAAGAGATAAAGCTAAAGTTATGGTTAGGGTTAAAAAGAAAAGGCCCGAGAAAGACGGGAAGTATAATGAAAAGTTTTTAAAAAGAAAACGTAGGAAGCATACAGAAAAAAATGGAAATAGATTTGTTGTCTCAATTCCTTAAGTACTTGAAATAGATTCATCCGGAACTTTTTCACTTACTGACTTTTGTGCGACGGGTGATACAACGAAAGTCTGTATGTGGATTATTATATAAAGCTCCCTTTCTTGGGTAGAGCTTATTTGTAAGGATATCGCCAACTGCCACTAGCTTTAAGGCATAGCTCATTGGGTAAAACTAATTTAAGCTCCCGGCACTTGACAATGTTTACATTGAGATACCACTCAGTCAGTGTCGTATGATAGCACCGATTGTCAGCTCGACGGTTGAGTTTCAATCCCGGCTTGAGGCACTAGCTGATTTAGCCGCACTGAAGAGCTGTGATACAGTCTGTATGTGGATGACTATATATATATATACAGATATATATAAACTTTTATGTAATATATATATATATATATATATATATATATATATATATATATATATATATATATATATATATATATATAATCAGTCAATGGAAAATCACAAGCACACGTGTGGGTGAAAATTTTGCTCGTTTTTTAATAATAATAAATAAACAAATAAACGTGTAACTTACTATTTCGTACTGAGTGTATTAGACGATTTCTATTCTGTTTTACTTTTTCTTTACGTTTTCAATAACTCTATTCACACTTCATTGAAGGCTTGAAGAAGGGAAAGGTTCCCGAAAATTTCCTATAGAATATCCTACCATAAAAAGGGAAGCGAAAACAGAAATTAAGATTTACCTTGCTTCTTAACTCGTGCTCATCAAATGACCCATCTCGTACTTTTTATCTATCACCTTCACCTTGTCTCACTCTTTTCTTATATCTCCACCCATCTATTTCTCTCTCTCATATATATATATATATATATATATATATATATATATATATATATATATGTATATACATATATATATACATATATATATACATATATATGTATATACATATATATATATATATATATGTGTGTGTGTGTGTGTGTGTGTGTGTGTGTGTGTGTGTGTGTGTGTGTGTGTGAAAAGATAACAGACGGAAAACAAGTCAAAGTGCAGGAGAAAAACAAAAACAAGAGTTTTTTGATCGGTTTCGTTCGTGGGGAACGTCTTCAGAAAATGAAGAATACAGAAATAATTTTATTTTATATTACTGTATTCTTCATTTTCTGAAGACGTTCCCCACGAACGAAACCGGTCACAAATTCTCTTGTTATTGTTTTTCTCCTGCACTTTGACTTGTTTTCCGTCTGTCATCTTTTCACACATTTTGTCCATCACGACACTTCATTTTCATGAATTATTGTGTATCTTACCCCATATATATATATATATATAAGGTGAGTCAATGAAAAATAGTTAGACCTGTAAATGGAAACAGATCAATATCTTCAGTTGTTCAGAACAAGGAGCATTTAGTAAATAAAAATATTTATTCTTCTTTTCTATCAATGTCATTCCTTAAGCACGGCTTTTCAAAGATTAAAATTTTATCATCAGAGGAAGTAGTGATTGATAAGTTGACAGATAAGAACAGTCAATATTCAAAATTTGGAAAAAGGTTTTTTTTTTTAGTTCTTTTTAAAAGGTTTTAAAAGTTCAAACGGGTGTGTTTCAATGTAAATGAAAGTCACCAAACACGGAGATCCAAGTTGTATAGGGTTCAAATGTAATTGGTAAATCCAGAAGAATATCCAAGAAAATCCAACGGCGAAGATTCCACCCAAGTCTTTAGTCCTTAGAGGGGGGATCAGACAAAATTAGCCATATTAAGAAAACGCATTTCTTCCTGTTTTCAAGTAAACAGATCCAAAGGAAAAAAGCAACGAACCAAAACTCAATGAAAATGGTAATCCGAATTGTTGTAAAGTGTGAAACTTACTTGGAATTGTAGGGGAAGGTAAGAGAAAGAAAAAAGTGGAGATAGCAAAGGAAGTAGGGGGTTAGGAACCGAAAAGACAGAAGAAGAAAAGGGGGAAAAGACAAAAAAAACAAGAAACAAAAAAGAAAAGAAAAAAAAGAAGAAAACGAGAGAAAAAAAGAAAAAAGAAAATGGTAAGGAAAAAAGCAAGAGAGAATGAGGAGGGGGCGCCAATCCTATGAGTGGGGAATGGGGTTAATGATGTTTAGGCAAAAGAGGGAAGAAAAATAAAATCTAGGGTGGTCAAATTAAGAAATGTTATAGCTTCTGGTCAGTGCTTGGAAATTGAATTCCCGTAGGGTTTAAAGTTTAGATTAAATGCAGATAAGCTTCAGAAGTTATAACTCGAGATTGATTTTGCTAAAGTGAATAGACTTATTGGCGGGGCAAAAAGAAAATGGCTGTGAAGATGATTAGATAGAAAAATTAAAAAAATTGGGTGGGGAGATGGGGTCGCGAGGGTTTATGGGATTATAAGAGGTGAAATAAGGAACTGTTTTCCCCGTGTGTTTCTTGGAAGTTTTTCAAACTTTATAACTATATAAGAGGTAAAAACACAAAGAAAAACACTATTTAATCCCAAGTCGTTCGTTTAAAACTTCCTTTGCTTGTAAGTCATTTAATCTCTTGTAATCACTGTATTAGTTTGCTTCCAAGAATTTACGCTAGTTTTAACATTAGTTTAGGGATCATCAGTTGTTTACCATGAAAAACTGTTTCGGGAATTTAGAAACAAAACAGTATCTTTTTCTCATGGATCCCGAGCAGTATTGATCAAACACCACCTCTTTTAAGAAACAGGAAAAAGTATGTGTGTGTGTGTGTGTGTGTGTGTGTGTGTGTGTGTGTGTGTGTGAATAAACAATTTAATTCAAACTCGCTTAGGAAAAGCTCACCTTAGAGATATCTATGTGAATATTCCAACTTTTCCAATAAATATAAGCTCAGTAGTTTTACAATTCCATAAAGTAGAGATATTCTGTAATTATAGATGGATTTAAAACATATTTCAATCAAGTTTCAGAAAGAAAGATTCGTATAAAACTCGTCTCACTTGTTTCAGAGTGTTATTCCAGGTTCGTATAAAGCTAACAGATGGATAGATATATTTCCATATATACTTCTCATCAGCCCATTAAACTATTAAAGTTGTAACATAAAAATACAGTCATACCATTTCGTGGATAAATATTTATTGAATAGCAAATAGATGAACCAGTTCGTTATAGTAAACAATTCAGAAGGAAAATCAGTCATTTCAAAAAACCGTTTCAAATAAATAATCACTGTCTAACATTATTGTCATCCTCATTCTTCATTAAACCTAAAAAGATACTTAGTAAGGGAAATAATCCTAAATAAATTATATTATTTTCCTAAAAAATATTTTTATGGGCTAAGGGGGGGTAACTCATGCATTACCAGAATACGAATAAGAATTTTCAAAATGTATCTTAGAATATATAATATGAAGTGTAATTAAATTACACTTCATATTATATATTCTAAGATAAATTTTGAAAATAAATAGAATTGTTTAGATTAATAATTTTTTTTAAAATTATTTTTTGTGTATTTAAGCCGATAATAGATTGAAAGAGATCCTGCAAGTTATATTTTTGAAAACTTTCATTTAGATCAGAGGTTGCTAAATATATTTTAAAGTTAATTTTATTAATTACTTATAAGATGATAAATAATGTTATTTTATACCGAGTTTATTTGCAATTGGTAATTATTATACTATAAATATTTTGAGATTGATTGTTGATCAAAATGTTATCACTGAGGCTTTGTAGATTTAATTTATAATAAGGAGTTTTGTTTCAATTCATTTCAAGAATTATTAGCTGGTTATACTGTGGACTTGAGGATGAGGACTTCCGAGCCGATTTTGATGGTGACAAGTGAACCAAGGCCGGATGTTATCTGTTTCCGGTGTGGCCAGATGTGGCACATTAGTAAGAATTGCCATTCACTTCAGATAAACGAGTATTGATTTACTCCTCTCCAGGAGTTAGGCACAAGGCCAGTTTTTATCTTACTCCCACAAGTAAGATGTGACCCAAGGTCGGGTCGGGAAAGTGGGGTTTAAAAATTGCCTGGGCAGCCCCGTCGGCATTCCCCGGTAGGGGCGCCTCAGGCAGTAAGCAATAAACTTACTCCTCCCCAAAGAGGAGAGGCGAAGCCTGGGAGGGTGGACCTTCTAGAACTGCACAGGACAGACCCATAAACCGGCGTAAATCAAGCCCCGAAGGCCAAGACAATACCAGTCTATGGGATGCAGTATCCATTGGAACAGATACTACACTTTGATCTTAGCCAAAAGGCCAAGAACAGATAAACGAGTAAAAGGGTGCTATTGCGCCAGTAGTCGCCCCATTACTTTTGAAAAGGCATGTGAGAGTTTACTGCCACAGATAGTGGTTACTGTCAACGGAAAAATGGCGTGAGCCTTTGTTAATACCGGCTGTACAACTACACCTGTATGGACAAGGTTCATCAACTTTTGGAATAGAGCCAGCAAAATTAGACCAGAAACAGCAGAAGAGATAAAAAGAGAGTTGTTGAGGAGGTGTTTATGGAGAGGGGGCCAGTAGAAGAGTTGCTAATGGACAACGAGATGTCCTTCCTCTCAGAGGTCTTTAGAGAGCTATGTGATAAGGGGGGTGTTAGGCAATATTTTAGATCACCGTACCGCCTAAGAAGTGGTCTTTTGGTATAACATGGCACCGAAGGCTGGCCAAGACGAAACGTGGGTGCCACATCGATCTGTCTTCACGTATTAATGGCGACATCCACTGGCAATGACGGAGAGAGTGGAACAGGGGCAAGCGAAAATCACTGTGGATGAGGAGGTGTGGGTGATATCGCCCAACGTCAGATGTACAACCCGCTGGGGAAGAGGAACAGTAACTGATGTACTATCTGAAAACAACGTGCCGGTTAATGGAATGCCTCGTCACATATTAGATATACGGAGAGTTTCCTTACCATCAGACGAAGAGGTTGTTGAAGTCCCCCAAGAAGAACCCGTACGAAGGTCGCAACGTGAACGAAAACGGCCGACGTGGATGGCGGATTATGAAACCAATTATTGATCTTGAAGATCAAGGGGTGTGTGGTTTAGTCGCCAATTGAGTTATCCCCTTTGCAAATTGGCTGTTTGGAGTCTCTAACCGCTAGATGGCTCTGCTTGGGAGTCAATTTGCATAGGGGTGGATTGAACAGTATACAAACTGTACTCTTTTGATTGAAGAGTTGTTGTTGCTCAGTGAACAAAGTGAAGTGGAGAGAGAAAGAAGTGCAGTTGGCAGTTGGTGGAGAATACATAAAAAAAAATTTTTTTCAAGAACTTTCCTTTTACGGATAGACCAGATATACCTAATGTTATTTATAGTAAAAACTAAATTACTTATGTACTTATGGGGTGAGATTAATTTTTCTTTTCTTAATATTTCAATTTTATATTTCTTTAAAAGGAAAATTTTCATATAAAAGTCTTTCAGAAATATTTCAAACATAGACAAGTATGATAAACACGTCAAAATATCATATATAATTCATGCATTTATTTTAACGGGACAGTGTGCATGTTTCTCGCCCCTGCGTGATTTAATCATTATTATTTTCTATTTACAATTAATCGATTGTTTATTAAAATGAAAAAAAAATGTAATACTAAAACGAACTTTCAAAAATCCTATTTAAAAGAATAATTTAATTATGAAATTAAATCATCTAGAATGCATTTCGGTTTATTTTATTGGTAAACAAGTCAGCCATTTTAATCATTTGTTAATAGTTAAACAAAAAAATAGAATCTATTATTTTGTGACCATTCGAAATTTCAAAAGAGTTTGAAAGTGTTTGAACTGCTGAATAAAAAAAGTCAATTGGTTTGAAATTCTTCACAAATTCTTGGCAAATTCTGAGCAAATTTAATGAAAAGATTGAAAAGTCTTGGAAACTATTTATAAATCGAAATTAAATCAACATTACCTTAACAACAACTAGTTATAGTTTTATAGCAATTTGGCTCAATTGATAATTTAATAACCAAGTGATATCGCAATAATCAAATTTAACTTTCAAAATTCTATTTTTAAAAATAATAATTTGGTAAAAATAAAGCAACAAAAAAAAACATAGTTTAAAAAGAAAATAAGAAAAGCGAAACAAAAATGCAAGTAAAAAGACTCCCGGGCAATGCCGGGTGGGTAGAGCTAGTTCTAAATAAAACAATACGAAGGTTTCTTCTTTGTGAATCTTTTAACATGTAAATAATTAGTGATGTTGTACAAGTAAGCAAAACAAGCCGGGGGTGGGGGGGGGGGCATCCTAATGAGTCAACAACCAGGTGTGACAACTATTGTTTGTTTTGTTTTTTGTTTTTATTTGTGTCCTTTTTTATTTTTGTTTTTTTTGTTTTTTGTTTTGTTTTTTTTGTTGTTTTTGTTGTTTTTGTTTTGGTTTTTTTTTCTGAAATAAAAGTAATGTGAATAGAAAAATGACGTGGGTGGATTAGAACCTGTCCGTGTTGACTTAGCCAACGTAAGCGGTGCTGAAGTGGAAAAGTTAGAAACTGTAGCAGGAGGCGTGGCACGTCTGAAGATAGATAAGTCTCGGGTTGTTTGGTGTACCGTGACTGCCACTGGCAAGTAAAATCTAAATAAAAGGCGGGCCTGGTGAGACGTGCCAACAACAATAAAAGGAGACGAACTCGTGTATAAAATAATAAAGAGTGTTTTTATTTATTTCACTCAAATAAATACGCCTCTTTTCCAGCTGCACATCACTCAATGAATCGTTAGGAGTACGGCTGCTGTAGTGCACACTAATGATGATAGTTTCTCGTAACAGTGTTGGTATATCGCCTGCTGTCTAGAATCAGTATGGGAGTCGGTGGATTGCTACTGCGAGTGTTGCAATCAGGATCGTAGCTCAGTGCTGCAGCTAGCTAGTTCTGTGGTCAGAACCGGAAGCCGCTGCTCGTGCTGTGGTGAGAACCGGAAGCCGCTGCTAGTTCTGTGGTGAGAACCGGAAGCCGCTGCTAGTTTTGTGGTGAGAACCGGAAGCCGCTGCTAGTTCTGTGGTGAGAACCGGAAGCCGCTGCTAGTTTTGTGGTGAGAACCGGAAGCCGCTGCTAGTTATGTGGTCAGAACCGGAAGCCGCTGCTCGTACTGTGAACAGGTTCGGAACTACTGCTGCTAATGTTGTGCTGCGGCTAGAACCAAAAGCTGTAATTAACGTTGTGGAGCGCATGAAGATCGTGCCTCAAGCTTGTCTGGTCTGAATTAAGTCTTCCTCGTTAGTCGCAGCTATTCGTAAACTGGCACAATTGCATGTGGTTACCCCCGACACCGAGAACAGCAAGGCTCAGCCGTTGCATGGGAAGTCGAAAAAGGTGTGCCCAAGAACACACAAAGGGATGGCGCAGAAGCAACGTTCCCACTTTCATTTAGAACTGAATTGTACTTAGTACTATATCCAGTGGATATGGTACCAAGTAAAATTCAGTTCTAAGTGACTGTCATCTGAAGGTTAAAGGTTCAATCCTCAGTGCGGGCGATACTAAGAATTGTGAATTACTGAAGACTTCTCCCAGCAATGGCTGATGGAACGAAAGTATGCTACCCCGAGGATTAAATAAAGGGTTCCGTTCGAAATTCCGTTCAGATTCCCGAGTTCGGCAGAAAGATTCCCGAGTTCGACAAAGTACACCTGAAAAAGTTCGGAGGTTACATCGGCCGAAACGTTGTGATAAAACACCCAAGATGAAAATAGTAGTCCGAATATACCATATTCTACAAATTATCAGCCCTCATCTCATAAATTCTTCCATGAAAAATCGCATTTTTCATCCTTCAATTTAAATCCATAGTCCTGGATTCTTTGAAATACTTAGTTTACATGTGATTTCTGTTGTTCGGTGCTTTTAGTAATCACTAGAATGTCATCTAAGTAGGCTGTTGCAAATTCCAGTCCGCTAAGCAATGTGTGCATTACTTGTTGAAAAATGGCTGGTGCAACCTTAATCCCAAATTGAAATCGTTTGAATTTGTACAAACCCGTGTGGGTATTTATACGAAGTAACTTTGAGCACTCCTCGTCCACCGGTATTTGTAGATACGCATCACTTAAATCAACCTTTGTAAAAAAAAATGTCTTCTGTTGAGTTCAGCGAATATCTTTTCTGGACTAGGCAGAGGGTAGTGGTAATCCTTTAGTGCAGGGTTCAATCCTGTTGCACGGATCTCTTTACTTTTTTTACAACGCCCACACGTTGTACTCTACTTTTCATAATACTCCCATTTCTTCGAGTCTATTTAATTCTTCGTCAATCTGATTAAATGACGCGAATATGACATTTCTTTTCTTTTTAAAAACTGGTTGAATATTTGGTTTTAATTCAAACTTGACAGTCAATTTTGTTACATCTTTCTATTCTACCAAAGAAAACTTCCGAAACGGTTTCTGTTAATTCTTTCTTTGGTATTTCTGCTTAGGCATTTAAATTTTCAATATTTTGACAGAAAGAGTTTGTGCGCATATTCCATAATTGATTTTTCTATCCAGTCCGTACTTAAGAGATTGCTTGAATTGTTCATTACGAACATTCTTAATTTTAAAGTCTTTCCTTTTAATGTAACCTTAGATATTAGTCCGCCTTCAAATTTTATTTCTTCACCATTGACGCTTTTAGCTATTTTGCTCGTTCTCATCAAAGTTGGTTTTTCGACTCTTTCGACGTTTGAAAATTTATTATTGACAGAAATCAATTTGTAACTTCATATTTTTATTTAATATTTTTACTTGAACAAATTTCCTGATATTTTCATCTTCGTCACTTTAGCAATTTAAATAAAAAAAGCCTTATTAAGCTTTTTTATTTTATTTTTTAACGCTGCAGTGTGTACTTTTGTGTCCCATGCGATCGCAATTTAAACACTTTTCATTTTATATGTTGGAATGCTATGAGTCATTGTTGGCAGCAATATGGCTTCTACAGAATCTGATATTTAAGTGAGAATTGGTAAAGCGTAGTGCGTACTTGACAGCTTGACTATTATGTAGAAATCTGCTCTGTTTGATAATATCAAATGAGATTTTTCCAAGTAGCCATTCAACTCGCCCTCGTCTATGGAAACTCACCAAAATCTTGAAGCCAAGCTTGACGCCAGTTACACCCTCATAGTACGAACCATTTTGTAATGGTGGAGCTGTTAATAAACAAAAAAAGGTTGTCATGGAGGTAGATACAGGAGCATCGTGTTCGGTCATCAGTCTAAAAAAATTCAAAGAGCTGTGTCGGATCCAGGATTTAGAGAAATGCTCAGTAAAACTGATAACCTATACTGGTGAGATAGTGAGGCCTCAGGGGACCACAGTTGTAGAGGTATCACATGAAGGCAAAGTGAAGTGTCTACCATTACTGTGAAGGGAGAGGGGCCAACACTACTGGGTAGGCATTTCATGAAGAAGTTTAAGCTAGACTGGGAACGGTTGCTTTGCTTTACAAGTGAGACCCTAACGAGATTAAAAGAAATATTAACAGAATATCATACTTTATTCAATGAAGAAATGGGATACCTGAAGGACTTTAAGGTGAATAACCACTGATAAGGAAGCCAAGCCCAAATGTTGTCAAGCCAGACCTATATCTTATGCTTTTAGGGAAGAGGGAGTTATATCTCCTGGAAAACCAGAGCATTTATAAAAGAGTGGTATACTATAGATTGGCTGCACCCATTGTGAACGAACATGTGGGGACTATAAGCAGACCATCAATATAGCTGCTCCATGTGTCAGCTACCTTATTCCTCGAACTGAAGATATATTTGGCACACTGAGAAGTGGTGAAAAATTCAGTAAATTGGATTCAAGCCACGCTTACAATCTGCTGTCCATTTGAAAAGCTATAATAGAATAGCGCACTAAATTTGCAGGTGGAACAAGCAAGAAGTTATCAGCGCTACATTGCTGATGATCGTCACCTAAATATGGCTTCATCAAAGTTTCATTGATTAACTGTATGATGATACGGGATGTAACCCTGAAGATTTCCCGAATGCAATGAGTGATTGGTCTTTTGGCTATGAGTAAATGTAGAATATGTTCTGATTCTACATTTTATTTTATTTTGCCTTCGGTCAGTGAAGAAGAAAAACTTTAAAAGTGAGGCAATTTTTATTTTCGCCCCAATGAAGAGTGCCCCTTTTTGGGGGAGGGGGGGGCTGGTTTTCCCCTACATTAAAAACCGATCTTGTGTTTAACTCTACTCTCGTGGGGAAATTAAATATAGACATACTTGGTTTGGTAAACTATATCAACTTATGCCCACTTTTGAACAGAGTCGCAATAAATATTTGGCAAGTACAGACTGACTAGGTACTACAAATGGTGTGAAGTCTCGTAGCTGCTGTTGAACCGGTTTTCATGAAGCTTGGTGAATACGGTCAAAAGATAGGTTATAGTATGTTTGACTAGAGGAGAAAGCGCAAGATGTGATTACTTAATTATGTTAAGCCACTGCCTTTCTTTCTCTACTCAACTAGCATCACTCTTTCCTTTTCTTTTCTGTTCTTTCTTTCTTTCCTTTCTGGAATGCAACACCAACAGGAAAAAGGAAATGGGATCTACTGAGAACTATTCTTTACAACTACGTCCGCAAAACAAGATCACCTGACCAGATCACAATCAAAAAGTAAATAACGTGGATCAAGCAATTAGAACTCTTCCCACACGATTTATCAAAGCAAGCATGGGAGCCTCTCGACTTACATAAAAGGAACATCCTCGTTAACCGTCGGTTCAGTTCCAAACAAACAACACAAGAGGCAAGATGTGAGATAACCAACGTCATATCGGAGCGACACGGTCCCATTGTAATGGTTCGACACCCACACAGACACATACGTCGATACTGCAACTTTAGAGTTTCAAAATAAGTCACACCCACACACGTTCGCTCACATACAACGCAATGAATATTAAAAGAAAATGATATAAATCTTGACAACTAATAAAAAGGAAAATATATCTCTTAAATCAGTTCTTTGATTCCGTTAACTAATAATCCGTTCTTCCTACTTACGACAATCTTTTAAGATAAAGCATACATATCCATCTATCTATCTATCTATCTATCTATCTATCTATCTATCTATCTATCTATTTACCTCCCCAGGAGGTTAGGCACAAGGCCAGTTTTATCTTACTCCCACAAGGTAAGATGTGACCCAAGGTCGGGTCGGAAAGTGGGACTTGAAAAGCCAGCGCCCGAGAAGGTGAGCATTCTGGCCTACAAAAAATGCCTGGGCAGCCCCGTCGGCATTCCCCGGTAGGGACGCCTCAGGCAGTAAGCGATAAACTTACTCTACCCCAAAGAGGGGAGGCAAAGCCTGGGAGGTGGACCTCTTAGAACTGCACAGGACAAACCCACAGACCGGCGGAATCAATACCCGAAGGCCAAGACGATACAGGTCTATATGATGTAGTATCCATCGGAACAGATACTACACTTTGATCCCTGCCAAAATGCCGAGAAATCTATCTATCTATCTATCTATCTATCTATCTATCTATCTATCTATCTATCTATCTATCTATCTCTCCCCTCTGTTGTCAGACGATGACAACCCTGCCTCTGCTACCAATGAGTTCTAATGTAACTATACAGTTACATTGATACCCAATAGTGATTCGTAACACAGTTATACACTTAAAACTTGCATTGAACACAATATATATTCCGGATAACCCATGAATGGAGTACATATTAGATACCTTTTTTCATATTAAATTAAACGGCTTAAAATAATTGGTTTTGAAACTAGTATCGGCATTTTATGCTGCTTTTAATTAATACATCTGTAGCAATTATACGAGGGACTTATTTTGTTCAAATGTACGCGTAGTATCATGCGTTAGATTGAGTTGTGGTTTTGCTTAGCGCTTGCGCACTCGAGTTTGCACTGTTAACTGCGTCGGTGCTATGATACATCTGCGCAGAAGCAAGATTAATACGCGTAGACGTATCTTCACGCCCAAAAAGACAATTCAAATCAGTTTCCGTTTTGATCGCCTCTTGATAAGATGTTATCCTGTGTTTGCCTTTTCACTATAAACAGGCCGGCTAGAATGGAACTCTACCATAGAGTATTCGTGTATCGACAAAAGCCAGCCTACTAAACAATTCTCGTTGTGTTCTAGTGTTCCCTTGAATAAAAGTTGATACCCATCTAAACAGTGAATACGATATTACAAATTGTTTTTGTTAAATTTTTACATAATAGAAAAGTTTTACGAGAATAAAATAATGAACAATTCTTCTACTTGGTTGTCCACCGTATCCAATAATGGCTTTCCTATCTCTGCTATCAACAAGGGACAAACCGGAGTATTTCCGAAAAATTAAGGTTCAGTTAAATTTAAGCATACCTGGTTATGTACCTTCCAGCAAAAATCCTTGAATGAAACAAACACTGAACCAATTTTGAGAAAATTAGAAGAATAATGGAATAACAGAATAACGGAATAACGTGGTATTGTGTTTCAAAGGTGGGAGGTACTTGATGATATAACTTCATGCCAAGTTTTGTGAATAAACTAATGAACCAATTTCGAGAAAATAGTGAATAACGGAATAACGGATAGAGATCCTTGCAAGGGCTTCCCGAGTGCGGAACACATTGCCGCGGGATTGCTGCTCTGTTTATTACAACTTGGTCGACTTCAAATCCAATGTCAACAAATTCTTGTCCCATGAGTAATAATCAGTTTATACCATCGAGCAATGTCAGTACTCCCATAGTGTTGCTCATCTTTCAACTGACAATTATTTCCGTCTTATAAACCAGTATCCTCGAGTGGCTCTTGGTCTTGATCAATAGTGATGAGCTTGTTGCTCTGGTACCCCTACGACGTAAATTCACTAGACCAACCCGACAATCTGCCAAATCCCATTCATTCACTGTGGAGGTCCCCAGATGCCGAAGAGCTTTCTACTCCAAAATCTTCTTTCCAAGTGCTGCTGGACACTGGAACATCCTCCCTGCTTCCTGTTTCCCCGACGGCACTGACATGCAGAAATTTAAAACTAATGTAAACAGACATCTCGCTGCGCAGCTCCCAATTTAGGTTGACCCCCCCCCCCCCCAAAAAAAAGACCATCACCCTTTTTTTTCTCAGTAGCCCCTTACGTCTACAGTGGTGGCCTGCCTTGTTTGGGGTAAACTATGTTTTAAAAAAATAGTATAAGAAACACATCGAGGATCAAAATCTCATTATGCTTTAATAATAAGTAATAAGTAATTTGAACCATAAAATGAATACTTGGACTAAAATTCTCGCCTCACTTCAAATAAGTCGTTTAATTTGTAGCTTAATCAGTCCTTGTGTCAGTCCATTTATCATCGGATAATTTGATCCCAACCCATATTGTGCGTTACACTTGCAGATCGGACACAAATTAAAATTGTTTGTTTTTAGGGTGTCGTCTTGCGTGTCACTGTGTCTTCACTCGATGAACCAGCGACATATATTTGTGAAGACGTCGTCAGTTGACCGTGACTTGAATAGCAGTGAATTTGATTCACGTTGGCGACTCGTGATCCTTGTATAATCTGATAGATACATAAGCATATCTATCACTGGCAAGACTCACGCAATCCTCCAATTAGGCGAAGCGTGCACACCCAACACTATACAATATGACAGCATATAATACAGCACATACGCACTCACGCACGCATACACGCATGTTGCTAACAGAATGGGTATCTTGAAGATGCGTCTATTCAATCGGTGTGGTTTATGATTAGAATGCGGTTTTAAACTTGAATGTCACATAAGTATGGACCAATCGATGGACAGGTGACCAAATTGTTTCAAACTTACTTGACTGCAACAGACTAAAGAAAATGCTATTCCAAACTTTAAATGTGACAGACTAATGAAAATTCTATTTCAAACTTAAATGTGACACACTAAAATAAATGTTATTTCAAACTAAAGCGTGACAGACAAACTGGCTAATGGACAAAGACATTCATTGAGATGCGATGTCACATCTAAAAGTATAAGATTCTATAAAAAATGTTGTGGTACGCAATCAGAAGAGAAATTATTAATATTTATTTACATAATTTTTATATGTAAACCCTTTTATATTGTAATGATCTTTAGAATAAGACGTGGGTTAGGGTTAGGGTTAGGGTTAGGGTTAGGTTAGGGTAAGGGTTAGGTTATACATCCAGCATGTGTCACTCTATATGTAGCGATATAGGACTGAGGAGTGTTAAAAGCCAATGTTAAAATCGGTATTTTCCACAAGGTTAAATTAAGCAGAAGTATATATGACGTCGCGGACAGGAAGTTCAAAATAAGACGTGGCGAATGTTCCCTCCTTCCCCCTCTGTCTCTCTCTCCCTCTCTCTCTGTCCCTCTCTCTCTCCCCCCCCCCCTCTCTCTCTCTCTCTCTCTCTCTCTCTCTCTCTCTCTCTCTCTCTCTCTCTCTCTCTAGCTGTCTGTGTTCGGACGCTTTTATTTTATTTTTTTATTTAGTTTTTTTTTTCGAAGCTCTATTTTCGTTCGCTCGTCTGGGGAGCGGGCAAAAAGAAGTTCACGTAATGTGTAAAATATTTTTTTTAAATCTAAGAGCATGACACTTTTGAGCAGAAATTTTGTCACCGGTTTTATTTTATTACATTATTTCAACTACAAGAAGAAAGCAAGACACGGAAACTCGGGCGGCTACATCACCACTACGGCCACCTTTACAACTAGATGTCACTACAAAATAAGCCAACTACTTAAGTGTACAATTTGGAAGCAATCCCGTTATTTTTGGCGGAACGTGCACACTAATAAAATTCGACGACTGTAGAAAAAAGAAAGAAAAAACATAAACGGGTCCTTCTTTTCATTAAGCTATCACTAACAACACCAAAAAGCTTTATTATGATAAAGTAAAAAATATATAACATTTATTTTGATAAAGTAATAAGTTAGGGTCAACTTTGGGTCAGTTTATGCAAAGGCAAATTACGTAAAAAAAACAAAAAAACATTACAGCCACAAAAGCTTTTAGAACATGTTAATACTTGTAGGGACCAGTAAGATCGGCGATTTAGTTGAGCTATTTTTAGAAAGTAATTTCTCGTTAATTTTATAGTTCTTCATTCATTTTGTCTGAAATTTTCGCGCTTGTATTGATTTACTTTTCATGTTGAATAATCTGAACATTTAAAATCTAATAACAAAGGAATGTTGATGGAATTTTCGCTTTAAAATGAATGACAATTCGTATTTGATGAATAGAATAGCTGATGAAACTTTTATGCCAAAAATATAGACAACTAAAACATTACTGTTTCCAAATCAGACGATATTATATTATTGGAATCTATTAACGTCCCCCTCACTGACTGGCTGCAGCCTTGTCCCTTAAGGGTCTCACGGATTGACTGTCAGGCATCCCAACCCCTACTCCCTTAGGAGTCACGGGAGTCAGCCCATCAAAACGCTTGCACGTTGTGTCCCGGCCTCTTTTCGACCCACCTTTTGAACGCGGCTGGATGCTTCTGAGACAAAGCCCTCGATGGCAGTTGCAGAGAGCCCCCACTCGTTCCTGTTACTAACCATCTTGGACTGAAGTGACTACATCTCGACAAGAGCCAGAATTGAGGCGGGCGCACGTGCAACCTGTTACCAGAACTCCCAGAACCATCTTGGACTGAAGTGACTACATCTCGACAAGAGCCAGAATTGAGGCGGGCGCACGTGCAACCTGTTACCAGAACTCCCACAAGATAAGTTCGCGAAGCCCGTTTTCGTAAACCTAAATTAACTTCCTCCTTTCTGAACTTTGAATTCACCATTTGTTGTATATATATACCCTCATGTTTTCTCACAAGTAAAACTGTTTTAAACTTATATACTATTGTTGTTGTGTTCCTTCTCACAAAAGCTGTTGCCCAGTTTCTATTTTTCACTTATCTACATAATTGTTACTGCATTCTCACGTGCGAGAATTGAACTTTCTTCCAGAGATATTTAATCCCAACAATATCTTCGTTACTAGTATACGATTTCAATCTCAATCATTGCCAATAAGTTGCCTTAAAAAATAAAAACAAAACAATAAAAAAAATTAGATCCGAATTTGAAACTTTAACAATCAGTTTTGACGTTTCCGAAATAATATCTCGTAAATTTTCACAGCGGAAATGATGGTGTGGAATTTCTGGCGATATAAAAATATAGGTCGAATTACAGACGAGCCTACGCGAAATCTTTCCTTTCAACCTTAAAAATATTCCTCGACTTATGGCCAAAATAATACGGTAATATGTTTCTTGGATAAAAGTGATGAATTTCTTTGAATTTATTAAAAAGTGATGAATTTCTTTGCATTTATTAAAAAGTGATGAATTTCTTTGCATTTATAAAAAAGTGATGAATTTATTTGCATTTATTAAAAAGTGATGAATTTCTTTGCATTTATTAAAAAGTGATGAATTCCTTTGCATTTATTAAAAAGTGGTGAATTTCTTTGCATTTATTAAAAAGTGATGAATTTATTTGCATTTATTAAAAAGTGATGAATTTCTTTGCATTTATTAAAAAGTGATGAATTTCTTTGCATTTATTAAAAAGTGATGAATTTATTTGCATTTATTAAAAAGTGATGAATTTCTTTGCATTTATTAAAAAGTGATGAATTTCTTTGCATTTATTAAAAAGTGATGAATTTCTTTGCATTTATTAAAAAGTGATGAATTCCTTTGCATTTATTAAAAAGTGGTGAATTTCTTTGCATTTATTAAAAAGTGATGAATTTATTTGCATTTATTAAAAAGTGATGAATTTCTTTGCATTTATTAAAAAGTGATGAATTTATTTGCATTTATTAAAAAGTGATGAATTTCTTTGCATTTATTAAAAAGTGATGAATTTCTTTGCATTTATTAAAAAGTGATGAATTTATTTGCATTTATTAAAAAGTGATGAATTTCTTTGCATTTATTAAAAAGTGATGAATTTCTTTGCATTTATTAAAAAGTGATGAATTTCTTTGCATTACAAAAATTAGTTTCATGGAAACCACAAAAGCGTGTAAATTACACCTGTTCAAATATTTCGGACAGCCCTCTCTCCTTTTTTAAAATTGTACTTTTGATAAAAACTGAATAAATATGAAATATTTATAAATCACTGAACATCAAATACATTTAAGATTTTATTTCTTTTCCCTATCGTTTCGTTTGTTTTTTATACTATGAGAAACGCTTATTTTAACTGATCTTTGGTAATCTTGGAAATTTATCTTTGAGAATATATAACTCTACTTTTACCTTTTGCACATATTTTTAAGTATTTTTTAACTCAACTTTTACCGTTTGCACATATTTTTTATATTTTTTAACTTAACTTTTACCGTTTGCACATATTTTTTATATTTTTTAACTTAACTTTTACCGTTTGCACATATTTTAAAATATTTTTTAACTCAACTTTTACCTTTTGCACATATTTTTAAATATTTTTTAACCTAACTTTTACCTTTTGCACATATTTTTTATATTTTTTAACTCAACTTTTACTTTTGCACATATTTTTTATATTTTTCTATATATGTATTATTCTTGTTTGATTATTTTGAATTATCACCCTTGTTTCGTATTTTTATACGAAACTACGTGTAAAGGGAGATAACGCGGGTGGACATCTTCGCTGGTCGACATATTTATTCAAGTCCCTTTTATATTTCAGCGGGGGGGGGGGTCTTGCATACACTAAAGCAGCGAACATAATTATCATTAGGACATTACGTTTCGTTTTATTTTCACTGCAGCACAGTTGAAAACATGTTTATATAACAAAGTGCCGGAACACTGCGGAGAATTTTGGTTGATTAATTTACTAGTATATATCTGCGGACCCGCACCGAAAGAAACAAAGAAGAATTATATTTCTTTTCAAATGAATCTATAAAGATTGTTAATATTCTGGGCTTCTTTTAGATATTTTTTAAATTAGGATTGTCGTTTTTTTTGTTGTTGTTGTTTTGTTTTGCAGTTATGGACCACAACAGTAGGTCAGGGGTCAGCTCGACTGGTGGAGCTGTCATAGTTTGACAAATTTCAGATACAGCTGAGTTCGTGCAAAGGAAATCTAGGACAACAGATGCAGTGAGAACGCGAGAGATGGAAGATACACCCTGATTGAATAATGCTCAAGTTACGGTCTATAATGTCGAAAGCGAGGGCGACAAGGAAGATCCAGCCTCCAAGGTAGGCTGACGTGAGTGGCTGGTGTTGTGATATTCGTATACATTGATTGATGTCGATTAGACGAAAATACAAGGAGACTGAAGTGAAACACGTTTATTTACTTAGGTGTACAAACCGGAACTGCCGACGGTGAGCCCGAAACCGGAAGAGGGGATATGGGAAGGGAGTGGGAGGAGGGCTAGCTAGATTTCTATTGCTGATACTACAACATCCCCTTCTGTATTAAAGAAGAAGTACGTTGGGCTGTGATGGGCTGGAGAGGTTGCGGGGTGGGGGAGATAGTTCATTTTGTTCTGTTACAGGTCGAGCCGCTGGGTGGGTTTGCTCGTCCTGTTCGACCTACGTAGTTTGGCAGGTGTTGATGGAACTGGTGGATGTGTGCTTGAGATGGTTGATGGTTGACCACTGGCTGGCCGTGGTCCCTGTGCTGGGATAGTGCTGTGAGGGTAAGGGACTCGGTGTGTGCCACAACAAGTTTTCCGTTGGTGCTGGCATTTCGTGTTGTCCGCCTTTCCCTTTGTTGGCCTTAATAACTGCCGGTTTCTGCGATGGATTCCACCGTTGGCGAATTTTACTACATATGACCTTGGCTCTGCTGCGATCTGCACAATCTTTCCAGGTTCCCAGAGTCTGGTTCTTTTGTCCTGAACATGAACCTGTTGGCCGGTATGTAACTGTGTGTGTTGATGGCTATTCTTTCGGTCATACCACTTTTTTTGTTTCTTCTTTGCTCTTCTCCAACTCTAGCTTTGTTTGTTCATCCCCTAGTTGTTGTTTCGACACTAGTGGGGTCCTCATGGGCCTTCCATTCAGTAGTTCTGCTGGGGATTTGATTTGAGCTGATAGCGGTGTGGCCCTGTACGCCATCATTGCTAGGTGGGTGTCTGTGTTCGTTTCTCGTGCTTTCAACAACAACTTTTTACAGACGCCCACCATCCTTTCTGCGAACCCGTTTGACTGGGGGTGGAGTGGTGACGAGGTAGTGTGCCTAAAGTTGTACGATTTGGCAAAATCTTCAAACTCTGCACTGGAATACTGGGGCCCATTGTCACTGAATACTGCCTCCGGGACACCTCGTTCTTCGAACAGGAGCTTCATTTGTCGGATTACTGCAGCTGATGTCGTCGAGTGGAGATGCCGTATGAAAGGGCTGCGGCTGTAATGGTCCCCCACCAGTAAAAATTCCTTATCTTCCATGGTAAAGATGTCGGTACTGACATACTGCCATGGGTAAGAAGGGGTCTCGTGCTGGAGTAGTGTTTCTGATGGGAGACTGGGTTGGTACTTCTGACATGTGGAGCAGTCTCTAATTAGTTCCTCTATGTCTTTGTTGATGCCGACCCAGAACACTGCTGTTCGGGCCAGTAAGCGGGTTTTCTCTATCCCTTGGTGGGATGAATGTAGTTGTTGTAGGATGTCTGGTTGAAGTGAGCGAGGTATTATGATTTTGTTGCCTTTAAGGAGTACTCCATCTTGGAGGCCAATTTCGTCCCTATAATTCCAAAAAGCTTGTACGTGAGAGTGGCAGCAGGATCGATTTTCTGGCCATCCAGACATAACTGTGCTGGTGAGCTGTTTTAATACTGGGTCTTTGGGTGTTTCTGCCTTGATATCTAGCAAGCGAGTTGGGGATGCGTTCAGGTGTGCGTTAAGTAGATGTATGTTGATGTCTACATCCCTGATTGGTTCCCCTGGGATTGGTGACACCCTGGACATGCAGTCGGCTATGGGAATGGATTTTCCTGGATTGTATTTAACTGTGAAATCATAGCCTTGGATTTTAAGTAACATTCTCGCTAACCTTGGTGGTGCATTAGCAAGATTCTTTAGGGCTATTGATTCTAGCGGTTTGTGATCAGTTATTATTGTCACTGCTTGGCCCCATACATAGTGATGGAACTTTTCCAGCCCAAAAACCACTGCTAGCATTTCGCGTTCTATGTTCGAGTACCTTGTCTCAGGCTCCGACAGGGTTTTGCTTGCTAGAGCGACCGGCATTCCATTTTGGATGAGGGCTGCGCCCAGTCCAGCTGATGATGCATCAACCTGTATATTTATTGGCGCTTTTGGATCAAAATATTTAAGCACAATTGCTTTCCCTACTTCGTCTTTTATGCTGTTAAAAGCCATCTGTTCCTGTTCAGTCCAGATGAATTGAGTTTTTGTTGACAGAAGATCTCGGAGTGGCTTGGTCAGCATTGCCAGTTGTGGCGAGAATTTTTAAAAATAATTTGCTAGCCCAAGAAAGCTTGCTAATTGTTTTTCGTCTTTTGGTGGTTTCATTTGGACGATCGCCTCTGTCTTCTTTGGGTCTGGTTTTATTCCATCCCTTGATATAATGTGGCCCAAAAAAGAGATTTCTTGCGTGCGGACCACTAATTTATCCGGGTTGAATTTGCAGTTCTTAGACCGAGCTCTTTCTAGGAGTTTGTTGAGTGCTATGTCATGATCGCTGCCATCCTCCTCAAATCCAACGATAACGGTGTCGTCCGATATTGAGAGGACATTTTTAATGTCCCCAAAGGTCTCGAACATGGCTCGCTGAAATTCGTCTTGCGCACTCTTGACCCCCATTGGGAAGCGCTTAAACATATAGCGTCCCTCAGGAGTGATGAATGTTGTAAGTTCTCTTGATTTTTTGTCCAGCTTCATGTTCCAGTAGCCTGATTTCACATCCACTATTGAGAACCATTTTGCTCCATGAAGTCTGGAGATGATTTCCTCAAATGTTGGTGTAACAAAGTGTGGCCGCAACACTGCCCTGTTTAAGTCCTTAGGGTCCAGGCATAGTCTGACAGATCCATTGGCTTTTGTGACGCATACAAAAGAGTTGACCCAGGCTGTCGGTTTTGTTACAGGGGTTATTATATCTTGAGCTACAAGGGAGTCTAACTCTGCTTTGAATTTCTCTTTCAAGGCTATTGGTACCCGACGGGGTGGGTGTATTACTGGGGGTACTGACGGGTCAATCTTGATGCTGTACTCCCCTGGCAAGCAGCCAATGCCTTCGAATATGTCAGCAAATTCCTTGAGTATCCGTTCTCTTTCTTTCGTATCTCCTTCTGGTTTTGATTGTACTGCCGCGGGTAAAGTGGTGTGGTCTTGTCTTGGTATATTGGTCCCTATTGTAAAATTGAGGGTCACTAGTCCTAGTTTCCTAGATGTCTGGAGGCCAAGTAGCGCGGGTCCATCACTTCTTACTACATGGAAGTTGGTACTTGTGAACTTGTCACCATATCTGACTCCTAGGTGACATACGCCCACTTGGTCGATTTGAACACCCCCAAAGGCTAATAGTCGGATAGGAGTGTCTTGAAGGTGTACATGCTTGAGTTTTTTTAAGTATTCCCAAGGGATAAGGTTGCTCATAGCGCCTGTGTCCACCTTTGCATTTATTTTTATTTGGGATCTGTTGTTCCCTATTCTTAATTCCGCATATGCCTCTCTAGCATCTGTTGGAGTATGCGATTTTGCTGATATGGTATGGAAATATGCCTCTTTTGGCAAGTCGTCGTCTTCTTCGTCGCTGTGTGCTGTTATGTTGTGAGCGTTTCTATATATTGGGGGTTTTGCCGATCTTGGAGGTCTATCGTGCTTATTAATGGAGTCTTTTGTGTCTCTGGTGCGGCAAACAACTGCAAAATGCCCTGTCCTCCGGCACTTCCCACAGGTTTTTCCTTTTGCTGGGCATTCACCTCTGTAATGGCCTTTTCCACAGAAGTAACATTTATTATAGTACTCCTTCCCCGTCTTTATTGCGTGGGCATCTTCTGTTCTTTCCTCGGGGATCTTTGGTTCTCTATGTGTGTTTTGCTTCAGTGTTGCCTCTTCCGTCTCTGCAGCATGTAGCGCTTCTGCGATGCTGAGATTCTTTCCTTCTTTGAGTAATGCCTTTTGTGTGGACTTTATGTTCAGTCCAAAAATAAAAAGGTCGACCAGAAGGGTTTTCTCGACGGGGAGATCGTACTCGCACTGTTTTATTATTTGCCTTAGTCTCTTCAAGAATCCGTGGGCTGCTTCATCAGGTTGTTGCCGGCACTGTAGGAGCTGGTATCTCGCGACGCGGAAGTTTGACCTCGGCTCTATATATGCGCGAAATTTCTTGATGTAGTGTTCTACATTGCACGCTTCACCTGCCTCAAATTCAAATGTGTCACTCAACTCTTGGCCTTCTATTCCCGACCATAGCAACAGATAATTCACTTTCACGTCTTCACTTGCATCTTTGAGAGGTCCGTTAAAGTGCAATATAACCTCTCGAGCGAATCTGTCGAAATCTTTTGGTAAATTGGCACTCTGCCAATCCATAGACGGGGGAGGTAATTGACAGGCCATTGTTGATAAAGTGAATTAGTAAACGTAGAAGAAATGAAAAAGAATACGTATTATTATTATTTTTTTTTTTTTGTGTAACTTGAGTTATTAGCGTACGGTATTTGTATATAAATTATTTTGTTGTTGTTGTTGTTGGTTTAGAAAAATAACAATAACAATATGGATATGAATAGCGAATCGCCTACCTTCACAGGGTCTTGTTCTGGCGTTTTTCGACAGCGTTTCTCTGTTTGCTTGTTTTTTTTTTTTTTGGTATTATGTCCGTGACTTTGTAGATTCACTTTACACCGTGACTTACTTGTTTTGAGTTCCTCTTTTACCGTCTCCACGTGTAGACTGCTGACCCGTTTCTTTTTTTTTTTTTGTTTATCTTCTCTATTTTTTTTTCTCTGTTGTTGTTCGACTTTTCTACGATAACTGTAGATGTCTATAACTTATTTGCAACCACTTCTGACACCATGTTGTGATATTCGTATACATTGATTGATGTCGATTAGACGAAAATACAAGGAGACTGAAGTGAAACACGTTTATTTACTTAGGTGTACAAACCGGAACTGCCGACGGTGAGCCCGAAACCGGAAGAGGGGATATGGGAAGGGAGTGGGAGGAGGGCTAGCTAGATTTCTATTGCTGATACTACAACAGCTGGGGTAAGTGGAACTCATGCAGACGAGTGACCTGGATATATAAGGCGTGAAGGAGCGTGAATTTATCGGTAAGAGAGTTAAAGTAGAAGTTAACAGTGGGAGAACTGTCGTTTGTTCTCATCCACTTGAGTGAACTGCTTTCTAAACCCGGAGAAAGAAAAACCTTTCACGTCGACTGCCCATTAACTTTACGAGTCGACATCGGATCCCCAAGCTCAATCCAGAACCCGAGGCATTAACCCCTAACCCACGAAAGACTTTGAGTTTCTTTAAATGCACGTTTCAAGGAAATATATATTCTAATATTTATGTTAACTTAAGAATATTTACTGTGTTGGTAATGCCTTGAATTGTCTGTCGCGTTTGTTGTTTGTTTTTGTTCGAGTTATTTCACATGTAATTCACATCCCTCAGTTGGTGAACCGCCCCAGAGTGACCCGTGACAGTATCTCACGTGGGAGAGGTACAACTCAGTCGACGAAGACGCTTCCACTGCGCCAGTCTTCTTCAAGGTAGTGGAATTTCATCAGCACTGGTGTTCCGTGAATATGGCCAAAGGTCTGCGACGCCACATCAACCAACGCCGGAAGTATCAGCCTGGGACACGAATGGAATTGTACGAGCGTGAGGGCGACAGTATTTGGTTGCTGAGATGTTACACTTCTGCATAAATAATAGGCCAAGAGGAAATCTACATCTTAAAGTAGTATTTATGTATGTGTTGCTTTTTACATAGATGAAAATTCAATATTGGGTGCATTTGGATTGGAACCAGTGCGTTCATTTAATAACCAATTAATTGCCTGGAAAACTGAATTGGAACGTCCAAATAGAGAAACAATTTCTTCCACTTTATTCAACAAAATAAAGAATGTTCGCACAACGACGTTCGACGTGATATGTCGTTTCTTGGTTACTGACACTTGTGAATTCTGCAGTGAAGCTCCTGACTTTCAGACGAATTTAACATTGAAATGTAAAATTTAGGTTGGAGGGATTTATTTGATTGGAACTGGTTAAAGAACAATTCATTGTTCGGGCGGAAGATTTCAAACAGTATTTTTGGCAGGATTTGCTGTAACCCTCATGAGTTCGAAGAATTTACAACCAGAAACTGTATCGCAGATGGAATTGAATTTCTTTTACTTAGCACAAGGAGAACTTCACGTGTGTTCAGGGGAAATAAAACGAATTTGGCTTTGAACTTAGAACTTCCGAGTTACATTGTCTCTGTCACCATTTTGTGATGGATACCTTTTTTATGTGTTTTTGTTTTCAAATTTCTTAGCCAACCCATATTATATGTAAATTCTCTGCCATTGCTAATTTGTTGGTCGAAGCACATTCTATTTTTCTGTTGTTGGGCATTTATTGGGCATCTCATTCAAAGGACGCGAACATGAATGGGATGATGGCTTCGATTTATTAGGTTCACATTTATTTTTAGCTGGGAAGTTTATATATATATATATATATATATATATTTATATATATATATAAGTGATATATATATAAATAAGTAAGTGATATATATATGTATATATATATACATATAAGTGATATATATATAAGTGATATATATAAATAAGTTATATATATATAAAAATAAGTAAGTGATATATATATATATATATATATATATATATATATATATATATATATATAAGTGATATATATACAAGTGATATATATAAATAAGTGATATATATAAATATGTATATATATATAATTGATATATATAAATAAGTACGTGATATATATATAAGTACGTGATATATATAAGTAAGTGATATATACATATATATATGTATATATAAGTGATATATATAAGTAAGTGATATATAGTTATATATAAGTAAGTGATATATAAGTGATATATATAAATAAGTAAGTGATATATATATATAAATAAGTAAGTGATATATATATATAAATACGTAAGTGATATATATATGTATATATATAAGTGATATATATAAGTGATATATATATATATTAATAAGTGATATATATAAATAAGTAAGTGATATATATAAATAAGTGATATATATAAATAAGTGATATATATAAATAAGTAAGTGATATATAAATATATATATGAGTAAGTGATATGTGTAAGTGATATATATATATATAAGTGATATATATATATATAAGTAAGTGATTTATATATATATATAACAATAAGTTATATATATATATGATTATTTTTATTTACACAGACATGTACAAAATATGCGACACTGGCATGTCGATGTTATCGATCAACAGATATTATAAACTGAGATCTCATCAGGCAGAGTTAGAATCCGATCTTAACCTTAGATCATATTTGGAAAGAATGAAATGGAGAAAAATAAAAGAAATTTAAAATTTTAAAATTTGGAAAGTCACGTGGTTGGGACCGTTAAGAATCAAAATCTCAAAATCAAAATCAAAAAAATAAAACATATTAAAGATAATATATAAAATATAAAATAAAATATAATAAAATAAAATAAATGTTTTCGCTTTATATATATATATCACTTACTTATATATATATATATATATATATATATATATATATAAGTAAGTGATATATATATATAAATAAGTAAGTGATATATATATATATAAATAAGTAAGGGGTATATATATAAGTAAGTGATATATATATAAATAAGTGATATATATATATAAAAATAAGTAAGTGATATATATATATATATATATATATATATATATATATATATATATATATAAAACATTTTCTCTCGCTATATTTCGTATTATTTGTGGTTTATACTTCTTTGTTTTTCGCTTTACAATTTATTCGTTTTAATTTAAGTAAAATAAAGACTTTTTTCTTTTTCGCAATTTTCCATTTATTATTTATTCTTAAAAAATAAATCGATAGGGATTTCCCCCTCCCCGCTTCTCCCGTCCTTTATCACAGGATGTATATTTCAAGATATCGCAAAGCAATTAAATAATAATTTTTACATCTTATTTAATGTTAAAACTGAAAAGTTTTAAGATATCTGTATCAGATATCCGTATCAGATATCCGGTTCTCTAAGTAATCTAATTATTTGATTTTTATCATTAAAATATTTTTAAATTGTAGAAAGAAGTAAAACGTGTTATTTTTCTGATTTTTGCTGTTAATAAATTTAAAAAATAGTAAATGTTTTTGACACTTTTAAATTAAAATTCTTAAATATTTAAAATCAAGGATTTTGCTGTTATTTCTTCTATGAATTATATTTCTCCGTTTATTTATCTTTAATTCTGTAAAAGAAGACCATTTTATTTCTCACTTCTATCATCCCTTTGCCTTTTTGTTTTTCAAGTTACGACAACGTTAAATTTATCTGGAAAAATGATAAATTTCTGATAATGACGCTCGCGTGTTTTTAATCTAATTGTGTTTCTATTGTGTGGGGCCCTAAAGTCGTTCTCTAAAATTTTGAAGAAAATTCTCAGGATATTCGTTTGAACATTTTTACTAAAAGATGATTAAACGAAACGCAAGTTTGTCTCCTATTCTTCCGGTTGTTAAAGTAAGATTTGGTCTGATTATGGATATTTACTTTTACATTTTCGTGTTGCAAGTTTCTAATTTGGTTTATGCCTAAACAATACCTAGGCCTATCTCCCATATAATATTGGGACTTTTCATCAAATAGATAAGCTGATAGATAAGAGTCTGGAGATTATAATAGCAACATTAGGTACTATTGAATATATAATCGACCTAGGGTGGTTAAAATCGTTATGGCCATAATATAAGGTTGTGTTAAGTTTGTAGTATGGCTTGAAAGTGTTCGCTGGTAAGTTAAGTGTTTAGTCTAGAAGGTTAATTACTTTTTTTTATTAATGTATGTTGTAATTTTTAAACCAAAGTTCTTAAACAGTTCACATAGTCCTTTTCTAGTTTTTTCATATTTTCTATTAGTTTATCTAATCGTGAATAGAGCATCATCCCTATATAATCCACACTCTAGCTCAATGTCGTTTTTAAATTGCTCATAATTCCATTAAGTAAATATAATCCGACCAAATATGTAACCTACGCAGAGTCCGTGGATCCCATTGAAATATTAAAATTATTAGGGGGTATTCTTCCTGTCCAATATTTATTGTCAAAGTGTACTACAGACTTTCTAGCTAAAATAACTAAATATATTTCAGTTGGAGTTATGTCCGCGGCTTTTCTAGCCATGAGGAGAATCTTATTTAATAGTATTGGTGAAATGAACTGGTAATAAGAGTCAATGTCGAATGCTAAGAATGTTAGGTATCAGCAGACACGTGTTTCACCGTCTCTACATCTCATCAATGTGGCTAGATGTGACGTAGCGAGATTCGAAACCCGGATCCCAGTGTTTGGCATTCGGTGCACTACCAACTGAGCAAGCACAACTACAAGGGAGATAAATTATACCGTACTTAAATGAAAGTATTTGTTAACATTTTTACAATACTTATAATCGAAATTACTATATTTCTATTATTTTGGACTATTATTCTAATCGAAGATTACATCGGCCGAAACGTTGTGACTATAATAGTCACAACGTTTCGGCCGATGTAATCTTCGACCTTCTTTAGGTACATTTTGCCGAACTTCCGGAACATATTATAAAAAATTATGATAAATATGGAATAGAATATTCTATTGATTTAAAACTTAGATTAATAGAATATTTTATTTTATTTTTGTATGTTTTAACTTTAGTTTGTCAAATTTACTCACAAAAATATGTGAACGGGGGTTAGGGGGAGAGGTAAATAGGGGATTTGAGAAAGAAATCGCACATAAGAAGGCGGAAATATCCTCAGCAACGTTTCAGCTGGTATTCATGAAGAAGCAAGAAATCTCCCGTCATCCATGACGATCTGAAATTTCATCTTACATCATATATTGCACACACACACACATACACACACACAAATCACACACGCACGTGTATATATGAATAATATGCATATTTAAAGTCATAGATATGTTGAGTATTTCTTTAGAAATAGAGGGAAAGGTTTTCTTTTTTTAAATATTACCACTACAACGACGACCACCACGAAGAAGAAGAAGAAGAAGAAGAAGAAGAAGAAGAAGAAGAAGAAGAAGACGACGAAGAAGAAGAATTTAAAAAAGAATTAAAATAAAGAATTTTAAAATTAATTTAAAATAGAAGAAAAGTTTTAAAAAAAGAAGAATTTAAAAAAAAGAAAAAATTTAAAAATAATTTTTTTAAAGTAGAATTTAAAAAAAGAATTTTCAAATAGAAGAATAATTTAAAATAGAAGATAAAGAATTTTAAAAAAGAAGAAGAAAAAAGAATTTAAAAACAATTTTAAAAACAATTTTTTTAAATTTAAAATAGAAGAATAATTTTAAAACGAAGAATAAAAGAAAAAGAATTTTAAAAAGAATTTAAAATAGAAGAAGAATTAAAATACGAAGAATTTAAAAAAAAGAATTTTTTTTAATAGAATAAGCATTAAAAGAAAGAAGAATTTATAAAAAAGAATTTTAAAAAGAATTTAAAATAAAAAAAGAAGTCACTGATCAACCACAGATTTGATATAAACTGGCACTGACTCAAACACAACTCAACTGGAAGGGAACGGGGAGTAATAGAATTTTGAGGAGACTTAATGTCATTCAGATTCTAGGAAAAACTATCGGTTGTTATCAGCGAGAAATCTTTGGTAACGGCTAGTGCGAGAAGACCAAATGATTTACAATAATATTGGAATTGAATGGGGAGCACTGGAATGTCTATGGAGACTTTCTGTCACTCAAAGCTCGATAAAAAGCTGCCGGATTATATAAGCAGGAATTCACTGGGGAAGACTGATTTGAGAATTCCAAGTGAATAATAAAAGACGAAACGATAAAGCACATCATAAGCGAATGCAGCAAAGTCATAAAAAAGAAATACAAAAACAGACATGGCTGCATGAGAAAGGCAGTCCACTGGGAACTATGTAAGCGTCTGCACTTTAAATATGCAGACAAACGGTACATATACAAAAACAGAGACAATTTTGGAAGATGAAAATCCTAAAATCATTCTGGATATGGAAGCACAAACGGATAAACTCATCCAAGCAAAGAGACCAGATGTGATAATAGTCAACAAGAACGAAAAAAACTGGCATATCAGAGATTTCGCCATCCAAGAAGATCACAGGGTGAAGATCAAGGAGTCAGAAAAACGAAGCAACTATATGGAACTTACCAGAGAGCTAAAAAGAATATGGAACCTGAAGAAAGTCAATATAATACCAATAATTGTAGGAGCACTAGGAACAGTCCCGGAAAACCTGGGGAAAAGGACAAGGAGAAATTAGAAGGTAAGATCAACACTGTAAAACAGACGATGCTACTGAAAACAGGTAAAGTTTTAAGGAAAATCTTTGACTGCAGAAACCAACTCACATATTCAGATAATCAGCTAAGTAACCAGAAGGTAAGTTAAAATCGAAATCAGCCGGAAAATGTAGAAAGAACACGAATCCGAAGGAACTGAAACTGCCAGAAATCCCATAATTTGACATCCTCTCTCCCCAAAAAACCTTGACAGGTACAACATAAAATGGTTATGAAGGGTCAAGGAGGATGGAAAGACCGAGGAGGGATAGCACCATCCAGACCTCCACTTGATGGATGCAGAAAAATACGGAAATTTTGATGGAAGCTTATTGCCACTCAATTTCCAGAGAAAACCAATGTTTGTTATCAGCGAGAAATCAATGGTAAATGCATGTTGCAATAATGCAAAATGATTTGAAATGGTTATCGAAAGAGATTGAGAATGCTGAAAATCTGGAGAGACTTACTAGCAACAAAAACTACATTTACTCAGAACAGCTAATATTCTGTGAAAAGTGCTCTCTGCCCGGGTTGTAAAGACTTGATGGAGGGTACAAAAATAACATTATTATTATTATTTTTATTATTATTATTATTAATCATCATCATCATGTCTGTTTTACATGATGGCATGTGTTGGGTGGCTTTTAGAAATTGACTTCCAAACCAACCTATCTCTTCAAGAGGATGAAGAGTATTCTGCAGGCAGGTTTTCTGTAAAAGGTGGTGTGTATGGCTCCATCCTCAGTGATGCTAAGATTGAAGTCTAGGAGTGAGAGTGAAGGAGAGTTTATGGTTGTAGAATCTTTCCTTGAAGTTGTTACCTGCCAGACCAATATAATAGTTAGTCTGGGATGGGTTTTCGGTTGAGGAGATAGATGCATCATAGACCACTTGGGTTGATAGGCACTTTTGGTTTAGGGGGCAGTTTGATTTGTTAGTACAGTTACATGTTCTTCTAGGATTTGAGGTTACTGAGGTGTTTAGTATTTTCAGGTTGTGCTTTTTTATGATTTAGGTAACAACTTCAAGAAAAGATTCTACAACCATAAACTCTTCAACAACCCTGACCATCCTGGCCAAACTGGACTTTCACTACACTACCACAAAATAAAAACAAAAAAAGAAACTCCCATAATAAAGTGGAAAATCTTAAAGAAATCTAGCACCTGCAAATCAATGAACTCACCATGTAGATTATGTTTAAATGAAAAACTGGAAATTATCCGTTTTAAAGACAGAAATAAACTCCTAAATAGAAAACAAGAGACGTCTATCAACTGTAAACATAGTAGACTTTACCTCCTTAGCAACCCACATACCCCACCTTAACCCCACACCAACTCCCCAGATATTTAAAAAGGAAAATGTTTTTTAAAATGAATGATTACATTAACCCGCTCCCCATTATACACTACTTCAAAACACATTACAACCCCCTACCCACCCACCAAAATTTACCACCCAACCCCACCCCCAACAAGTCCCGATGAATCTATAAATATATAACCACCCCACTAAACTATCAATAACATCAACTCTCTAAGTATTACCTATAATTCTCAGCCTCAATAGCCTCTCAGTCATACTACCAATTCTACCAAAATCATCTCCCACCTAAACCCATAACTGGGATAGCTATTAACTCTGATATCACTTAGACTAATCTAATCTCAATTACTTAATCCTTCGATTACTATCTTGAACACTTAATTATTGACTGGTGCTTAGTCCTTATTATTGGTAGTGGAACTATAAAAGCCTACCATCACTTGTAGACTTATTGTGTCCAATGACTTCACAAGTAACAGGATTATAATAATTATTATTATTACTATTATTATTATTATTATTATTATTATTATTATTATTATTATTATTAATACTATTGTCACTGCGACTATCGTAGGTATGATTGGCGTTATTATTATTATTGTTATTAGAATTGTTTTTATTAATACTAAGAATAGTAACACCATTAAACTTCTTTTATATAATAATTCACTAGTATTAATTTTAGTATAATATAATTACAATTAACAAATATTATCACAACAAAATTCACTACCGTTACTGAGATCATTATACAAGCCATAAATAATTATATTAAAATAGAATGCAAAAGTAGCAATTAATACCCTAAATTAAAATTATCAAACATTTTTATCTACACGATAATCACCTATTACAACAGAAATGACAGTTATAACTTTATAATTATAATTCTATTCTCATTATTAAATTAAACCCACTCTTCCCCCCCCCCGCCCTGGTTGGAATTGAGGTCACGATGGCCCAGACACTAGAGATCACCCCACTCAACTTTCTGAAATATCACTTGTTGGGGTCTCCCCCCCCCCTCCCCCTTTCATGTCCTCGCTATAGGCTGAGCCCCATCTCCGTCCCCCTCCCTCTTATGCATCTTCAATTTCCGGTTGGGGTTGAATTTAAAATCTTAGGCATTTGGATTCCATTGTCGCTTCAAAAGTTGGCGTTTATTATGGGCGCTAATGAAACAGCATATATTTTGTCGCAATTAATGGAATAATATAATCACCAACAAAAAATATATATATATTTATATATATATATATATTTATATATATATATATATTCATATATATTTATATATATATTTATATATATATATATTCATATACATTTATATATATATTTATATATATATATATATATATATATTTATATATATTTATATATATATTTATATATATATATTTATATATATTTATATATTTATATATATTTATATATATATATATATTTATATATATTTATATATTTATGTATATATATATTTATATATATATATTTATGTATGTATATATATATATATATATATTTATGTATATATATATATATATGTATATATATATATTTATATATATTTATATATATATATATATTTATATATATATATATTTATATATATATATATATATATATATATATATATATGAATATATATATATATGAATATATATATATAAATATATATATACAAATATATATAAATATATATATGAATATATATATATAAATATATATATAAATATATATAAATATTCATATATATGAATATATATATATATATATAAATATATATAAATATACATATATATATAAATATATATATATATAAATATATATATATATATATATACAAATATATATATAATATATATATATATATATATATGAATATATATAATTTATTCTACTGTAAGTGGTGAGTTTGTTGGTGCAGTGGACAAGACATATAAGTGTATAAGATATATGTATGTGTAGTGTGTGTATCGTAGACATCTGCCTGGTCTTCGAGCTAAGATCAAAGTGTAGTATCGAACTGCTGCTCCAACCCCAACCCCAAGGTCAACGAAACCCTTGAGAAGAGCAGAGGAGGAGTGGAAGACAGTGGTGAGAAAAGGGAGGAAGAACACAATTGCTTTCGCTCAGATCTTACCAACTGACTAACCGCAGAAGCAGCAGCAACCGCAGAAGCAGCAGAAACAGCAGCAGCTGAATCAACAGAATGCCCCCCCCCCCCTCTCGGGTCACAAAACCGGCAGGGAATAAAAAGAAAATGAAAAGACTTCTCTGACGAGGATAGTTGAGCTGGAGAGGAGGAAGCGCACACAAACTCTCCCCCCCCCCCCTGCCGCCTGGTTCAGAAAAATAAAATAAAAAAGCAAATAAGAGGATAACGAGCAAAGGGGAGGAAAAGATTGCCCAATCCCCCATGGAGCATACACCATCCCCGACACCTCCAAAATCTAAACCCACTCAGCCAACTCCCACCCTCAGAACAACAATTTAACAAAAGTTACTCTGCAAACACCGGCCCCCACACCAACACCATCAACAGCCCCCACACCAACACCTTCAACAACACCTGCCCCCACACTACATTTACCAAAACAGACACCTGCACACACACACATACACACCACCCAGCTCCGAATCCTCTAGGCAAGAACAAGTTGAACCGGTGACGAAAAAGAGCCAATCAATTTCTTCTACCCGAGGGAAAAGGAAAGAAAAACCCTCCCCTTTAAATTGGGGAAGAATATTTGTAGAATTGATTCTCTATCTGTTGGCATAGATTTATCCTAGCGGCAGAAAAGGAACTTAAAACTTCTCATGGCCTTCAGTAGGATAAAGGGGCAACGACATAGGAGACCTCACCAATTTCTCGGAAGCCCCTCTCGTGACAACATTCTTAAGGCTTCCAGCTGGTCTCAAGAACTCTGTCTGGCAAATGCTGGAGGCTGCAGAGGGGGCCATACCGGAAATAAAACTTAGAAAGAAAAAAGACTCTTCTCTGGACGAACTTTTACCAGAATGCAAGGGAAGGGTCCCAATTTTGATGCATCCATCATTATATAGGGCACTAAAACTCACTTTTCCCCTAGACGTCCACAGTATTGCGCGCAGTGGCCAGGATACCAAAGAATTGGCCACATTGAGCATGGTGCATAGCATCGGTGTCCTTTCACCAGCAGACTTTGGAACCGGGTGCGACACTGCTTAAGGTAAGTCTATGATCCTGTGCTTGACTAGTTTGAATGCGAGGGGCTTGAGGTCTTCAAACTGGGTGGTTTGCGTCCAGAGGGATCTCTTGCCCTGGGAGTGGATGTAGCTGCGATCTAGGAGACGCACTTTGTTTCATGCAGGGATTGCCAGGTACTGACCCGAAACTACAACATGTTTTCGGCATATGGGAATCCCCGGAGGAAGAGTGTTTCCTTGCTTATGAAATGCACCATGTCCGCGATGCGGGGGCAGGATGGTCATGGCTAATATTGCCGTAAAAGATTTTGCGTTTTGGATTGTTGCGGTTTATGCGCCCAGCACCACTCGAGAAAGGGTCTGCTTTTTTCGAGATCTGAGCGCGTTTGTCATGCGCAACCTCCCGATCCAGGAGTTTGGCAACTATTTGGCTGACTCTCCTCGCCTTGATGTGGCAACTGGTTGTGAAGGCAGAGTTACAGAGTGTGAGGTCTTGGCTGCGTTGAAACAGGTCGCCTGCAACAAATCGTCGGGACTTGATGGTCTGCCATACGAAATGTATTTGAGGCTGTCATATATGTTTGTACCGATTCTGACAGATGTGTTAAACCATTGGTTTGACAAGGGTTCTATCCAGAGTCAAGTAACCAAGGGAGTGATCACATTGCTGAAGAAACGGGACAGGCATGGTGGGGAAGGAACTAGACGATTACAGGCCGATAACTCTGCTAAACACAGAGTTAAAGATTTTGGCCGAGATCATATCAAACCAGTGGCAAAGTGTTATAGGAGAATTGATCGAACTCGAGCAGAACTACGCTGTGATGGGGAGATCGATTCAGAACAATTTGCATCTGATTCATACGATCCTAGAGAGGATAGAGGCAGCAAAGAAGCCGTGCTGATTAACTTGGATCAGTCCCAAGCTTTCAACAGGGTCGACCATAGCTTTTTGCTATCTGTTTTAGAGACTGCTTATTTTAAACCGAACTAAATGGATCTCTGTTCTGTATTGCTCGCCGATGGCAGAGGTGCAGGTAAACGGAAAGCGTTTGAAATATTTCCCTATCTTCCGGTTGGTGTGTCAGGGCTGTCCGATGTCACCCCTGCTTTACATCCTTACGTTGGAACCGCTACTGCACAAGTTGAGGGGGGGGGGGCAAGTTCGGTCCTATGCAGAATCGCTTTGCCTGGCGGAGCACGATCCAGGGTTTCCGCGTTTGCTGATGACATCACCATCTTTGTGTCATGCTTCCGAGACATTGAGAAAGTTGACAGAGGCGCTCACACGTTACAAAACGATCACAGGGACTAAAATCAACTGTAGCAAGTAAACCTGCCTGTTGTTTGGTGCCTGGAGCAGTGTTACCACCCTTCCGGCTCGTTTCTGTGGGACAGATGGCCGAATTCAAATCTTTGGCATGTGGTTCGAACCGGGCCTCCAGCTCGAGAGGAATTGGTCAGAGGTGCAGTCAAAAGTCGAAATATGGCTTCGAACGAAACTCTCCTTAAAGGGTAGACTTGAGGTGTGCGCCACTTACATCTTTCCTCGCATCCTTTACTGATTGCCCATAATTCCACTGCCTGTGAATGCCTAGAGGTCTTCTGGTGCATTCTGTCCTCACTTCTCTGGGACAGGAAGAGGCACTGTGTTCACAGCCGGGTTTGTATTCAACGTCCATGGGAGGAAGGCTTGCAGATGCCCAATTTGATGTGTCATCGAGATGCTGAGAGACTGGCTTTCTTGAGTCACACATTGACAGAGGAATCTGCATGGAATCCTGCGGTCGATAGCGCTTTCCCCGACCATTCTGTCGTAGGCCGAGGGGTGAATCGTAGTTCTTCAGAGAGTGCCAAGCCGCATTCAAAAAACTTTCTCGGTCTAGTGACTTTCTTGGCTTTCTAGAAAGGAACTCCACAGAGGATTAGTGAGGGAGCAGCTGACGATCTGTTCGTCGAGCGGTATGGGTGGTCAGAAGAGGATATCCACTCTGAGTGGAGTTGGGCTCCAGGGAATAGTCATATCAACAACTCTGAATTCTCTCTGACCTGGCGATTGGCCTTGAACACGTTATCCTACAATGCCATACTACACAGTTCTGAAATGGATGTCTCGTTCCAGTGTCCCCGCTGCGACATGCTCTTAGAAGAAATGCCTGATCACGCTGGGAGTATGTCAACGAAGTGACGGCTCGTATAGATTTTAAGCAGCCGCTGCCGCTAAACCTAGCCTACATAATCGACAATGTCTGGCTGCCTTGGGACAGGGAGAGACGAATGGTGTTTCTCGTGACCCTGGCCGTGGCACGACTGGTGGTGTGGACGTCATGTCTGAGATATGACCAAGGGGTGAATCTTTTGCAGATCAGGATCTGATCGCTTTCTTCAAGTACCAATGTCTGTCCATCCCAGCATCTTCACACTTAAAGGGGTCAGTAACATGGGTGGCGTTGTGGACTTTTTCCAAGACATAAGTGTGTGTGTGTATATATATATATATATATATATATATATATATATATATATATATATATATATACGCAATTCAATTGGAAGAAATTGGGGAGTGGGACGACATCAAAACAGGTTAGTTAAACCCTCCCACCTCTTTCTAAATAATAAAACTCCCACTTTTTCCTGCTTGTTTACAGCTAAAACCAAGTAAGTCGATCTCTAAATAGAAGTAGGACTTAAACGGAAGGAAACTAAATAAGAGTTTGAGAGTGGATAGTGTCCATTCAAGATAAGAAACAAATGGGGGAGGGCAAGAAAAAACTAAAAGTGGGATTTGGCATCTTGAAGGAATTCCATTACTAACTCTGATTCAAGTCTGAAAGGAATATTGCATGAATATTTTGTATCTATCCCTGTCAGTCTCGAGCGACATCTTGCCCTCATGACTTGGTACTCATCAACCTCATCCTTCTACGCTTTTTGTTCTTGTCACGTGATTGTAATAGTTGAGCTGTTTAACCTGTCACGTTCATGGATGGCCTATTAAGTGTGAAATAAAACCACATTTAAGCAAAATTGCTGTTTTCCTTTTAAGCTTTGACAATAGAGTTTCGTAAATAATTAGTATTATCAAAATGGTTGGCATTTTAAAAAATGATTAGACAGTTGATCTTGCAGAGCAATTTACATGTTTAGTTAGTTCAGGAAATACGATAATAAATAAATATTTGATAAAACACACTTTAAAATTATAACCCAGCAGCAGCAGCTGCATCATCATCATCATCATCATCATCATCATCATCATCAGTTTAGTGTCCGTTTTACATGCTGGCATTCGTTGGACGGCCTTTAGAAATAGACTTCCAAACTAACCTATCTCTGACCAGGTCTTTATTCATCCCTCTTTCTCTCAGTTCCATGTTTATCACTTCCTATCATGTTTTTCTTTCCAAGAACAGAACCTGCTACCTTAAGTGTTCCACATCTAGTAACCCAAGAACTCTCGTTCATCGAAGTCCACTCTTCTGCACACATCTCCCGATACTGTCTAGATTTAATCGTCCTCTGAGGTCATCAGAACTAAGCCTGTCTTAAAGACTTACATGAAACATCCATAGTATAATTCTCATATCATTTTTCTCCATGCAACGCATGTCCTCAACCCTCACTGGACAGGTTTCACACAATGGTAACGCTCAGCTGGTTATTAATCGCAGAAGTCCCTTAACTTACACCATTCACTCCTAATTTTTGCAATCACACAAGCACCTGCTCCATCCTGTGCTCCACTGGCATCAGCAAGGAAACACAACTTCTCTGCAATCCAGTAGCTTTGCCATCCAGATATACTTTGTCTGCATTGGAATCTTCATAAATCTCTTTTGTCTTACAATTCTTGCACACGAATTGGTTATCCTCTCTCAACCTACAAGTAATTCCACTGAATATATTGTGTACGAAATGCGTAGCTTTGAAAAATAACATTTCCTTAATTTATTTTTTATTCATACTTTTTTTGTATTTTAACATAACAAATACTTCTGTTTTCGCAATTTTTATTTATTTCATTGAAGACATATTAAGCATTGTTGTTCAACTGTGTTATGGTGCCGTACCTACCTACGGAGAACTAATGGACTCGTCCACCTTATAAATACAGGAAGCACGTGACACTTGTTCTCTTCTTCCCAGGCAAACCGGCAATGGCGGTTGAGAGCACCATCTCCTTGTATCTCTTTCTTTGTATTATATAATATATACCTTTGTTCATTTAAACCATGTGTTCCTGTGTCATTCATTCGGCCTTACCCATGTCCACAACAAACTGTTCGTTTATTTAGAAGAACCAACTTGATATTTTTGAAGCTGCGACCAATTTCTAAATTGCAAGTGAAAAAAAAATTAATTTCTTATTTATTTTCCTTACTCTAAGATCACGTTTAAAATATGAATTTATTTGTATAAAAATTACAAAAATGTTAATGTTTATGTGTTTATATTAATTAATTAGAAATATTGCGTTCCATGTTTAGATCAAACTTATGAAAGAAATATTTATCCTTTTAAATTTATGTTTATGTATTTAAAGTAGCGAACTCTCTAATGCCAGCTAGTATATATATAATATAATATTAATTAATTAATTAATATATAATATTAATTAATTAATTAATATTAATTAATAATATTAATATGCTACATACAGCGGCATATCAACATTAATCGTTGATAACATCAAGACGAATTTCAATTTGACTGCGATAAATATGTCTCAATCTAGAAGTATTAAACGAAAAAAGAAGAGGAAAAAATATGCTTATACTTTTGACAAGGGTGTATATCACCGAAAGTATTCAAGTTTTTAAAGTAAATAAATAATTTATTTTAAAAAACATAAATAAATGCAGTGTTCAGGTTTTCAAAATATTTTTTCAAAATATTTTTTCAAAATATTCTCCTTATTATTGCCATTTCGTCTAAGTGTGACTTTTCATTCTATAATATTATTAGTTCATGTATGCACGTATAATATTATATGGGGATATAATATGTTTCAGACTCACATTACACATCGTATTATCGTCATATTATTTTTCTCTAACCCTAACCCTAACGCATATTCTCAACCATCACTGGCCAGGTTTCACTTCCAAATACCTTCATTCTTGCAATCACACAAGTACCTGCTACATCCTGTGCTCCAATGGTATCAGCAAGGGAACAAAACTTCTCTGCAACCCAGTAGCTTTGCCATCTAGATATACTTTGTCTGCATCTGAGTTCTCATCCATCTCCATTGTCTTACAATTCTTGTACACAAATTGGTTATCCTCTTTCAACCTACCAGGAATTCCACTGCACTTCTTGTGTACCCAATGCTTAGAAGTACCACAAAAAATTTGAATTGCACCCGACCCCCTTTCCACAAACTGAGCAGGGACAAAGGTTGGGTGTGACACAAGGTCAAGCTTAATGTGGGGAGTGGCCATTTATGAATGCCACAATAGCGTTCATGATCAGTAAAAATGATCTTTAAAAAATTGCCTCAGTCCAAGAGGATTTCTTTTCTTTTGAATGAGGACAGAACATATACTACTTCCTGATCCTAACCAAGAGGCCGGATAAAATGTAATTCTCCACAAGGGCATCACGTGATAACCTTACAACTGGATGTCTGGCTTAATCTGGGGTCTGGCCATTTCTGAACCTGACAAAGGCACTCATAGGCCAGTAAGAATTATTTTTAAAAGTCTCCTGGTCAGCCTACACTCTAACCCTGATCACAAGTAATGACGTGTTTGTATGTTTATTTATACCTCCTCGCCAGGGGAGGTAGACACGCACACACACACACAGGGTCGGGTGGCGTTTTGAAAAACCAGCACACTAGGTGAAGTGCACTCAGGCGATTAGCAAATAAACTAACCCCTTCTCAGAGAGAAGATAAAGCTTGGGAGAATGGACCCCAGCCCGACATCAGCAAAGCTATTGTCGGACTGATTGTCGAGGACGTATCCCCGACTGCACCTAATCAAGCTGAGCCAGGTAAGTTATTTTGGAGAAAAGACTTGCGCTTATATCTCGTCCCCTGACTTATCTTGTTTCCCAGGCACCCCCCCCCCTCACCATGTGATCTGCACTTTGATAGCGAAATCTGACCATGTTTTTGAATGGGTGACTACCAGTACTGTAGAACATGTCAAGCATTAATTCATTACCGGCTGGGTTGTAGGTTGTTTCATAAATTCATATGAGCTGTTCATATAATTTATTTAAGCTGTAACGTTGTCCGTTTAGTTACTGGTCCCCAAATGCGAAAAGATGTTGTAGATGAAATGAAGAAATCGAAAACAAAAAAAGTCTTTTTATATATCGCCCACCATTTATTGCAAGTAAAATGTCGACATTCTCTGGTTACACGACTACCTTACAGATGTAACCAACTCCCCAACCTCAGCTAGGGGAGCAAAAGGTGGAACGTCACTTCGATCCTCGAGTCTGTTCTGATGTTTTTCCCAATCCTCTCTCGATCGGTGACGTAACTCTGGAATTGTTCTTAATCCATTGCTCAGTTGGCATTCTTCAAAATACAAACAATCCAATGTTTACAATTTTCATTTTTAGTTTCAACCTTGCAATTATCAAAACAATCGCAATCACATACCAAATGCGATGTCTACCTACACTCCATACATACATCTCGTTACCATCTAGGTTATCATTCTTATTCATTATCCTTCTTTGTTTTCAATCAATTCGAAGTAATCTTGTTACAGATGAACACCAAGCTAGCGTTCCACATGGCCACGTGCATCTCAATAACTTAAATAAATGACTATTTAAAAATCCTCCCTCTTTAAATTAACATGCGATTATTTTTACCAATCAGAACTTTGTATCTCTCCGGCTTCTTCCTTGTATAATCTAAAACGTTAACTGGATTAGTAACGAAATTTCATGGCTTCCCATGTAGCTCATGTGGTAAGGTAGCGATATGATGCGAACAAAGGTAAAAAAGCTACTAGTGTGTACAGTCACTCTCTTTCATTCTCCGCTCGTTAGAGTTAAAGGGTTTTATGTGTGTGTGGGGGGGGGGGGGTCACCTCACCCTCTAAAATGCTATCCATAGGATCATTAATAAAACTTCACAATTCTTTCTGCAATCCAGCCATATTTGGTACAAATAAGCTTTAGTCTATGCCTGACTTGTCCACCAAGTTTCAATCATGAATGTCCAACAGTCTTTGTTTTATCACCGTTCAATGATAAACCAACTTGAATACGATGGGCAAAATTGTCAATAACTCTGACGTCACACTTCTCTCTTGGCATTGCCTTGATTTGGGCTGTGATGGCCCTCTTCAGTTCAGGAATATTCTGAGACTGTTTTTATAGAGCATTATCTTTGAGATAACCCCACAGGTAAAAATAGGGGGAGGGGGTTATGATCTGGTGAGTGTGAAGCCCATTTTAGATCACACCTCTTACTCATGAGACGATCACCAAAGTGGCCCCATATATTAGTTAACAGCGATTAAACACCCTATACCTCAAAGTATGTACAGAAAGCGCCTAGGACTCCTAAATTAAACCGACCTTGTGTAAATGCTCTGAACGCATGCAGCAGCCAAATAGAAAGTTAATGGCATGTTTCGTTGACATAAGAAAGCAAATATCATGCGCGTGGTTAGGTCAACGAGTTTAAATATTCCTGTTTACGAAGACAACGGAATAGAGGGGGAAGGGGTGTAAGATCCTCTCATAAAACTGAGAGAGGAAGAATCCAATGAGAGAAACAAGAATAATTAGCAAAATGGTGTTTACGATACGATACGGCTTTCACGTTGCTATGCTCGTTACGCTTTCTTTCCACCATTCACAGATGTGCAAAGAAGAAAGAAATACAGATAATAAAAATAGAGTACACTGTTCTATTATTATAGATTCACTATTATTTCATGATGGTTGGGCGAGACACTGTGTGATATGTCTTCTTCAGAAGACAAACAGACATTCCAGCTAACGCATGTACGATCTCTCGTGCTGCCCTTGTTTCTGTACTGGACATTCGCTAACCCTAACCCTCTGGCAGTGGCAAATTATGTTACACCACTTCACATAGTGTCATGACCTTTTTTAACCATTGGTAAAACCGGATACTGCCTAGTTTATCTGTTTGTATGATCACATTGAGCCATGCTCTAATTAGAGTGAAACTAGATATTTTTTTATGTTCTCCCACTCCATATAGCATCAACTGTTTCTGTGTTGTGTCTCTCCTCGTGACCTTTTTTAACCATTGGTAAAACCGGATACTGCCTAGTTTATCTGTTTGTATGATCACATTGAGCCATGCTCTAATTAGAGTGAAACTAGATATTGTTTATATTCTCCCACTCCATATAGCATCAACTCTTTTTGTGTTGAGTCTCTTGTCGTGACCTTTTTTAACCATTGGTAAAACCGGATACTGCCTAGTTTATCTGTTTGTATGATCACATTGAGCCATGCTCTAATTAGAGTGAAACTAGATATTTTTTATGTTCTCCCACTCCATATAGCATCAACTCTTTTTGTGTTGAGTCTCTTGTCGTGACCTTTTTTAACCATTGGTAAAACTGGATACTGCCTAGTTTATCTGTTTGTATGATCACATTGAGCCATGCTCTAATTAGAGTGAAACTAGATATTGTTTATATTCTCCCACTCCATATAGCATCAACTCTTTTTGTGTTGAGTCTCTTGTCGTGACCTTTTTTAACCATTGGTAAAACCGGATACTGCCTAGTTTATCTGTTTGTATGATCACATTGAGCCATGCTCTAATTAGAGTGAAACTAGATATTTTTTATGTTTACCCACTCCATATAGCATCAACTCTTTCTGTGTTGTGTCGATCCTCGTGACCTTTTTTAACCATTGGTAAAATCGGATACTGCCTAGTTTATCTGTTTGTATGATCACATTGAGCCATGCTCTTATTAGAGTGAAACTAGATATTTTTTTATGTTCTCCCACTCCATATAGCATCAACTCTTTCTGTGTTGAGTCTCTTGTCGTGACCTTTTTTAACCATTGGTAAAACCGGATACTGCCCAGTTTAGCATTGAGCCTTATTCTAATTTGGGTAAAACTAGATATTTATTTATAGATTGCCTATTCATCACTCACAACAGCTGCTCAAATGATCTGAATGTGCCACAATCTGACTCAAGTATAACATTAAAAAACATATATATATTTTTGAACTACCATCTTTTTAATCAACCACTTTTTGAAGTAACACTAGACGTACCTGTGACCCGATGGGTCACAACCACTGCCACTATTTATTCTACTTTGATACTATTGGAAATTTCATAAACTGTGACGTCATATCTGTCATCTTGAAGAACAAAAATAATAAGTCTCTTTACTTCTATATTATCCTTATAAATGATATAAATGTAAAGAGACCTATTATTTTACCATCTAATTTACATATGTGGTTACGATGTGTACGAACACACTCTGCAAATTAGATGGCAATGCTAAAAAAGAGTCACTCTTTCTCTGAGTATTCACAAAGACATTAAGAAATATTAGAGAGTGGTCGCATCAACATAGCATGAGAGAGAGCGAGAGAAATACATAGATGGCTAAGTAAGAGGTGGATAACTTGTTCAGTTAATTACAAATTACGGCTAATTAGAACAATTAAAAACATGATTATTTTTTTTAAATAACTTAATCCCAGCACTAAGGTCTGTAGTAGAATGGGGTATAAATGGATTGTAACATTTAATGCTACGAAGACAAATCCCCTTTTCTTTAACAATTATAAGAAACCTTTTCAACCACCGATTGCCATGACCGATAGTATCATCCCGAAAATCCAAAATTCAAACTCCTTGGTCTAACCCCTAACCGCCAACATGAATTGAAATAAATACATAGAAGATACTACCAAATCTGCTGCAAATAAAGTAGGCTCCCTCTACCGGGATAGTAAACTTCTCACTTCTATCAGTATCCTATATTTCTATAAAGCCCATGCATGGAATATTGTTGCCATTTCTGGGCTGGTGCACTAACCACTAGTCTCCCCTTCTTGTACCCCTCAATCTAAACTAGCAGCAAAATCCCACCCCTTCTACCATAGAGGTCCACAGATGCCGAAAAACTTTCTACTGTAATAGGTTCTTTCCTCAAACTACTTGCCTTTAGAATCCCCTCTCTGCTCCCTGCTTCCCCAACTGTACAAGCATTCAGAAATTTAAATGTAATATGAACAAACATCTTCCTGCCCAATTCCCCACTTAGGATGTCGCCTATAAATCTGAACCCCAATCGCAGTACGTCACAGTGGCAATGTGCCTTGTTTAAGGTGAAACAAAGTAAAAAATATATATATACATTTTAGCATTATGTCACTGAGGGATTTTTCACTTGAATAGATTCTTTATTTTTTATGGTACTTTAATGGAATTTTAACATCATATGACGAAGACGACAATGGAGATTTGTTTGCAAAAAAGAACAAAAGTTGGCAATGTCAACTAGTCTTCACGTTCCTCAGACTTGACAAGCCCTGACTTTTTCTTGTGGGGGTATCTCAAAGAAAAAGTTTACATCAACAAACCTGAAACTCTACATGAATTGAAGGAGAACATCAGGAATGAAGTCGAGGAATTAAACCGTAATCGAGTGATCCTGCAATCCGTCACGGATAATGTTTTGGAAAGGGCACGAATTTGTGAAGCTGAAAATGGAAACCATTTAAAAGATATTATTTTTTAGAAATAAATTCTTTTTCATTTTTGTTCTTTTTTACAATCAAATCTCCATTGTCTTCGTCCTATTATGTTAAAATTCCCTAAGTACAATAAAAAAAAAAAAGAATCTATTCAAGTTAAAAATCCTTCAGTGATCCCTCAGTGACTTCTTGGCCGCCCTGTATAAACGTAATCGGTATAATAAAAAGAACAGCTCGCTTAAAAGTGAGACAAGGTAAAATATATATATATACGTTATATAGAAAGCGTTTTAATTACTCCGTAAAATGGCAATAAATATTGAAAAATTAAACATTTTTTTATTATTATTAATAGAATTGAAATAAAATGTTTCAATTTATATTATTTGTGATTATTTCTTTTTCATTTTTGTTCTTTTTTTTTTCAAACAAATCTCCATTGTCTTCGTCATATTATGTTAAAATTCCTTTAAGGTACAATCAAAAATAAAGAATCTATTCAAGTTAAAAAATCTCTCAGTGACTTCTTGGCTACCTGTACAGAGGGAAAAAGCCTCACGGAAACAAACGCAGATTGACTCAGCTATAGTTTAATTGTAGATCATGAACAAAAGTATGATCTTCTTAGTTTTACGATTTTTCATTTTCATATTTTTATTCTTTTTTTTTATAAAAGGGGAGAAAAATCTGCTTTGCTAAATGCATTTTAATAATCTCTTCCAAATATTACATTTTCTTTTTTTTTAAATAAAAAAAATATATTTGTTTATTTTTAATATAGGTTTACCATTTGCTAATTGGTCCCCGATTTATAAAATCGGGGGACTTATGTTCGTTCGTCCGTCCGTCCAGATATTTCTTTGCAACCATCCATTGAATTTCTCTAAAATTTTGCATGAAGTTGTAACTGTGGTCAGGTTAGAAAGTGACATTCTCCGATTGTTGAAAAAAACTCTGGTTAGCCCCCCCCCCCCCGGGGGTCAAAAGGCCCCGAAATGGCAAAAAATGACATTTTTTGCCCCATAACTTTTCATCCATCCATTCAATTTCTCTGAGACTTGGCCAAAATGTGGAGGCAATTGTTCCTAATAGAAAATAAGTATCGCTGACCTTGGAAAAAGTCTGGTTCGCGCCCCCAGGGGGTCAGAAGCCCCCAGAATGGCAAAAAATGACCCTTTTCTCCCATAACGTTTGATCCATCCATTCAATTTTTCTGAAACTTGGCCAAAATGTAGAGGCAATTGTTCTGGATATAAAATGAGCATCCTTGACCTCAGAAAAATTCTGGTTCGCACCCCCAGGGGGTCAAAGGGGGGTCAAAAATGCCCCAAATTGCCCAAATTTATTGCATTTTACACTCGCCACATCGAGTCACATACAGAGGGGGACCACGCACGCGCGGCTTGTTTTATTCGAAATTCCCCGACATTGACTGCGAGAAACTGATGCCTCCCGACACTGGTCGGAAAACAATCCAGCTTACAAACAAATGAAGCAGAACACACAACAGTTAAGAACTTAGAGTGACATCAGCTACTTGAAGCGCACAAACGTGACATCAACTCCCATTTCATTATGAAAACGATTGTTTATATAACAAGACGGTTAAAGTACAAACTTACTTTCTCACTCAAATATCCCTATTATAATGGAGACTGTGTTTGTATTTGCAATAAAAAATCTGAATCTACTATGATAGTAAACTAAAAAAATCTGAATCTACTATGATAGTAAACTAAAAAAATCTGAATCTACTATGATAGTAAACTAAAAAAATCTGAATCTATTATGATACTAAACTAAAAAAAAATAACCCTCAGGACGAATAAAATTAGTTCCACTAACAGAACAGTTTTGCACCACTTTTATGTCCTCTTATGAAGATTAAAATCAAAATATAATGATACTAAACCTTATATCTAGAATTCTTATTCTAATTTTGATAAAAATCCATGACATGATTTTGATTCTAGAAATGTTTACTATTTAAGCTTAAGGAGTCTTAAGAGAAAATTGAAATTTAGGTGTTTTTGCTTATTTTATATATATATATATATATATATATATATATATATATATATATATAAATCGCTCCAAACAAGGCATGACGCCACTTGATGTAAGGAGCTAAAAAAGAAAATACTACTTCACGGTCAAAAACTAGCCAACGATAAGTGTTATGGATCGATTCTGACATCAGAAACAGCAATTCTTCCCCCTTTGTCATAATTAAATACGTTAACTGCTAAAAAAAAAATGCTAAACGTAAATGAAATTCTTTAGTCCGGGGCAACACCGGGTAAATATAGCTATTCACATAAAAAACGAAACAACCCATTGACTTTGTTGCTGTCGGGTTGAGGTATGGTTCTGTTCAGTCCTAGGAAATCCATCCTCCCAGGCTTTACCTTGTTTCTAAGAATGGGTTAGTCTATTGCTAATCGCCTGGGGTGCTCCAAACGGAGAATGTCGACGGGGTTGCTCAGGCATTTTTGTAGGCCAGAGGAGATAAATAATACAACCCACCGACCCACTCAGACCCAAAATGCAATAGTTGGTCAGAATGGAAACATACTAAGTGAACACCTTTTTTGTGTTTTATTAAGAAAGGATAGAAAGGAAAAATTTAATTAATGTGTTAAATCGTCGTTTTCCAGCCAAAATGGTAGACAACGAATCATCTACAGTTTTCCGACCTTACAAATGAGTAAGTAAGTAAGTAAACAACAACAGCAGCAGCAGCAGCAGCAGCAGCAGCAGCAACAACAACAACAACAACAACAACAACAACAACAACAACAATAATAATAATAATAATAATAATAATAATAATAATAATAATAATAATAATAATAATAATTTGGTTAAAAAAAAGGCCAAACAAAAATGAAAATAAAAGACTCCCGGGTAACGCCGTATTGGTACAACAAAGTACATACATCAAGTCATCCTTCTAACTTCGATCACAACAAATGGGGGCGTTGCGTACCATAGAGTGGTGTGAAGAGGAGGTACGACGGGGCAGTGGTTCTGGGCATCCAAATTAAGAGGAGGGGGAGAGGCATCCAATCATATTAAAACGATCTCCCTTTCTCATATTTTTTAGTACTAGGACTTATACTTGATTCTATGAGGCAACCTCTGCACACCACTGGTACCACTGGTACGTTGGTACCAACATTCCATTGATAACTAACAATGACGTATCTTACACTGCAATCGTGACATTCGCCGGGAAAACTAATCCTTATCCTCGTTTTCATAACCGAGAAGAAAATTCAGATTCGTTAATCGAACGCTCTCACTGCTTAGCTGGACACGCACGTCTGGTTTCCAATGGCGATACGCTATCAAAGTTCTCGACGGACTTCCCCTTTCGATTGGCTGTCTTAAGCAATTGCAGCGGAAAGTGTTTCACACCAAAACAGTTGCACAATAGCAACAGCACAAACAGAACTTGTCCTCGTATAAACGCCCACGTGTCTAGACACGCTCCGTCTACCTGGATACGAGATTGTGGGAAAAACTGACAAATGTTCCGCACGTTGTGTGGCACACGGTTGAACGCTAAAGTGGAGGGGGGTGTTCTTTCTTTACTTTTATCTCATTTCATGCATTGAAAATTTAGATGTGTCCATTCTCCTGTCTTACTGTGGTTGTCCGCACTTCAATGATTCTATTGTATATATAAAGCAAAGTTAATTCCCCCCTCCAAACTTTTCTTGATCAATAGCTGATTTTACTACATAAAAAGTGGCTGGGGGGGCGCTCAGTCAAATAGGCCATATATTGGTCCATGTTGTTAAAAACAACAAAAAAAATTTTTTTAAATTTAAATTCAATCGATTTCATCGATTTTAATATTTCATCCTGATCAATATTTAATTTTGTAATCATAAATATTGGGGGGGGGGTTACTAACTCAGATGTACTTCCAGTCTCTCCATCAGCATTAAGGAAAAATTTTAATTAGACACATTTTCTGATAGTGACAAGTAGAATCTCGATTACCAGTAAAACCAGAAGATACGATTAACAGAATGATAATTAACAAACACAGTTTTTGCCTTGTTTAAGAGAGAGAGAAAGAGAGAGAGAGAGAGAGATTGTGTGTGTATGTGAGTGAGAAAAAGAGAAATAGAGAGAGTGATTCTTTAAAAATGTGTACAACCGTGATTAAAAGTAGATATTCGATTTGAGATGTTGAAACTGTACACAGACATTTTAGAGAGAGAGAGAGAGAGAGAGAGAGAGAGAGAGAGAGAGAGAGAAAGAAAGAGAGAGAGGTTACGCTTAACTTGAAAAAACTATGCAACAGTAAATTCATCTAAGTGAAAAGGTTGACAGTTTTTAAATAAGTAGCTTAGGTGTCATATACGAATTCAATTCCCATCAAGGAGGATTTTTTTTTATCTAAACGATTCTTTAAGCTACCTTCACCAATTATGAGATTGATTTTTGGATTTAACCTATAAATTAATCTCTCCCCCACCTTGCGTAGCAATTTTTTAACAATTATTTGAGCCCTTCCCCTCTTTATACTCAACACCCTCTACCTGCGCAACCTCAGGAGAATCGTGGTAATCACCTGGAAGGACCACGTCTCAAACAAGAGCATCCTTGATCAAGCGAACATCCCGAGCATATCCATTTTGCTCACCCAATGACGACTCCTGTGGCATGGCCATGCCAAGTGAATGGACGATGGGAGGATCCCAAAGGATATCCTTAATGGCGAGCTAACAACCAGCTCCAGACCAGCAGGAAAACCTATTTTACACTATAAGAATATCTGCAAGCGAGACATTAGGGCAGATGGCAGCGACCCAACAGGCTGGTTGTCTGTGGTTGAAGACTGCAGCCCCTGGAGAAGAGCAGTAAAGGCATGCTCCGAGAGGAGAGATGAGCAGTGGAGGGAGAAGATAGAGCACAGACGGCACGGGGCTGCAACAGAGCTCTTAGAACTAGACGCCACCTATATCTGTGGCAACTGTAATCCAGGATAGTTGTGCACAGCCACAGCAGACGCTACAATTCGGCAACGGACTGATACATAGCTGCTGTGATATTGAACAGCAATTCAATATAGTCATCTGAATTGAGTCTTAGTTCCTTTTGAAAGATGTGGGGCAGCATGATGTGGCCTTCGCTGGAAATACACCGAAGACCATCAGAGTTTGAGAGAACTTGATCTTCATGATGTGTGGGACTTCATGCGAACTATAACCACCTGTTGTTCTATGCATTCTGCAAGTCGTCCTGAAAAGAAGCAGCGCATCCCCGGCTCGACTGTGTGTTTCATCTGGTTGATGAGTTTCTGGTCTCCTGAGATAGAGCATGCCAACAACAATATCTTGTTTTGCAGCCTTTACATTGACAGCGTTCCTGTTGGTTTCGATTATCAGAAGTTCCCAAAAAGTATCACCCCAAAACATAACACCCCCTCTTCCTACAAAAAACATAATCAATATTTGCAATTTTCATTCGATTATTTTAAAGTCTTATAAATTCACATGTCTGTTTTTCTCGCTACAACGTTACTTTTATAATTACACGTTGAAATGCTCATTATTATTTATAAAATGACATTATGTCGTTTTATAAATAATAATGATTAATAGTTATTAATAACGATTAATAGTTATTAATAATTAAATAAAGATTAATCAGATGAAATGGTAACTTAAATTCATGTCAATTTTGGCGAAACAGCTGAGATATTTTAACTTATGCTACAATTGAACCTTTTTAATATTTTTTGGGGTTCAAACAAAATACTCTCGGACAACGCCGGGTGGGGACAGCTAGTACATCATAGTACACCATTGTGACACGTAACCTTTTGGGGAGCTAAGTGCTCCCCGTTATATTCGTAATTCTTATGCCAGACTTATTTCAAAAACAGTAATTCTCTGCGTTTTGAGATCACTGAGTGCACCTGTGCCTCAGTCATATTGTTGAGGACTGAAGGTCGGTGTCAAACCAATTCAATGACAGGTGCATGTGATGGGTTCAGAGATCAGACGGTATGCACATTTTTAGGAAAATCGCTCCAGACAAGGCCTTAAGCCACTTGATGTAATGAGCTAAGAAGAACGAAAGATGATTATCGCAAAGACAGAAGATGTCTATTGGTCTGAGTCTTGAAAAGACAAAGGCTACAGGTAGGAGGAAAACAGTCAGCAGGAAGAGAGTTCCACAAGCCTGCAGTTCTTGGATAGAAGTTACTAGAATAGGAAGCCATATTAAAATGAGGTAACAAAACAGTGAATTGATGGAGACCACTAGATCAACAAGTCAAACGAGCTGGAACAAAAAAAGCGGTAAATAGATCACATAATTCTGAAGAACACATGCCATAATAGTATTTATAGAAAAGACTGAGACTAGCAACATCACGTCTGTGAGAGAGAGGGTGTAGAGAAGAAGAAAAGGTGGGGTCAACCAAATTATACGCTTGTGAACCTTATCAAGAATGGGCAGAGATTCACCAGCCCAAATACGACAACAGTACTTCAGGCTGCCGCAAAAAAGGTTGGCTCCCTCTACCGTGCTAGTAAAAAACTCCTCACACCTGACATAATCCTCTACCTCTACAAAGCCACCATCCGCCCATGCATGGAGTATTGTTGCCACATCTGGGCTGGTGCATCATCTACTACTCTCTCCCTCCTTGACAAGGTCCAAAAAAGAGTCGCCAACCTAATAGGTCCTTCACTGTCAACCAAGCTCCAGACCCTGTCCCATTACCGCAATGTAGCTTCCTTGTGCTTGTTTTACAAATACTTCAATGGATTATGCTCCGATGAATTGGCTACTCTGGTGCCCCCTAGACGTAAATTCACTAGACCTACAAATAGCTTCTTTCCACGTGCTGCTGGCCTCTGGAACTCCCTCCCTGTCCCCTGTTTCCCCGACAGTACTGACATGCAGAAATTTAAAATAAATGTAAACAGACATCTAGCTGCACAGATCCTAGTTTAGGTTGACCCCCCCCCCCCCGCAACCTTGTCCCCTTTTCTTTCTTCTCAGTAGCCCCTTACGTCTACAGTGGTGGCCTGCCTTGTTTGGGGTGAACTACGTTAAAAAAAAAATATATATATATATATGTTCTGATAGTAGATTTGTAAAGATTAAAAATAGGCTTAGGTGTGAGAAAGTGTTTGGAGCGATAGAGAAAACCGATTTAACGAGAAGAAAGATGTGTGTCTGTCAGTTCATGCATCAGTTGTCAATGGTTTATCTCCAAGCAAAACCAATGACATATTTAGCATCCGCGAGTTCCTGTGGATGTCTTAGTCTGGCTTGAATTGATTCAAAAAATGTCTTGTATAAATTCAGGAAAAACTTGTTATTCTTTTGTTAGAGCGTATACAAGATTGTAGAAAGAAGCGTCAGTGTACATGACGTCAGAAGAGATTGGTTTGCTATTTAGTGGAATTCCGACCGTTTTATTGATTGATCCATGTTACAATTGTTACCAAATTGAAACGTTTGGATCTTTTTAAGAAGCTCCCCGCCAAAAACTAAAGCCCCGCTATTCAAGGGAGACAACTTTTCAGCCACTTTTGCTTAAAAAATTAACAAAATAAGAATCTATAACTTATTATGGGAAATGAAAAGGAAAAACCAAAAGATGTTTTTTTTTATGTATTCATCAACGTTTCGTCTTTATTTGTAAGACTTCCTCAGGATGATAATTTTAAGAAAAATGTCATGCAAGTACATGAAAATATTGGATTGACATGATGGGTTAATGAGAAGAAGTAGTAGCCACTACTGGGATCGCAGGACCAAGGTCCGGGCTGAGAGAAGTCAGTGGCAGGGAATGAAATTAATGTGGATGGATGTGCCCCTCCCCTTCTCTTTCCCCACCCCTCCACTTTTTCACTCACAGCCATCCACATTAATGTCAACCACAATATTTTCATGTACTTGCATGACATTTTTCTTAAAATTATCATCCTGAAGAAGTCTTACAAATAAAGACGAAACGTTGATGAATAAAAAAAAAATCTTTTGGTTTTTCCTTTTTCATTTCCCATTACGTCGGATTACCCTCCTTCCTTTCTCTTAACTTATTATATACGATTTTAGTATTAATGGATTTTATTTTTTTTGTAATTAAATTTTTCATAAATTAACAAAATAAGAATGTTTTATTATTAAGAGATGTTATATTTTTTTTGTAATTAAAGGTTTCAAAAAAACAAAACAAAGGGAATTAAACGAAAAAAGGGATTTTTTTTTATTGAGGGGGATAAAATTGTGTTAAATCAGTTAGAATTTGCGCGAATAGGTCAGTTCCCCGGTATCGTTGCCTCCACACGAACTCGCAGAGGTAGCTATCAACAAGGGTGCGATGGGTGCCACGGTACACTGAAACACGTGTGAGAAGGTTAACGCGTAAAGAATTTAGCAAGGCGAAAAGTTGTCTCCCTTGGCAGCGGGGTTATTCTTAGCGGTCGACTAACTTTAGTACTAATGGCGGGATCTTCTTTAAAAAATCCAAACTTTTTGTAATGAAAATGGATAAAATTGGAATTTCTCAGGCTTTTTTTTTTCATGGTAAAGTACATTTTTACAACTGAATCATCGAAATAAGTTTTTTTTTTTTTCAAATTAATTAAATAAAAGGGAATTCATTTTATTTATTTAAAGAATAAATTATACGACAATTATCTTTTACAGTAAGTTATAGAAAGTTTCATCGTACACGTGAAACACCGAAATGAAAACTAGGCAGAACAAATATAGTCGCTATCTTTATAAGCAAGTCCAAAAATAGTCTAAGGAAGAAGGATAACTCAAGTTCATCATTTTCTAGTTAAAAGGCAAGTAACCATTTTTTTTCACCATAAATACTCTTTAATTAAAACATATGAACTTGAGTTATCGATTTTCCTTAGACTGTTTCTGGACTTGTTTATTAATTGTTTTCTTTTATTTAAATTGTTACAATTGTATAGAAAGAAAGAAAAAAAGAAGAGACATATTTGTTTATTTTATTTAAAGAATATTTAGCTGGCAATGACAATTATTTCATGGAAGAAGAAGAAACAATTTTGTTTTAATATTATTAAATTCTGACAGACATTTATTATTTTAAGAGAAATATTATCAGTAAAATTAAATTATACAAGTAAATGAAGAAAGCAACCGTGGACTTTCCACGGGGTCCCTACGAATATATTTCAAATCTAAGGGAGACAATTTTTTATATTTTAAGATTTACCTCCCTTTAAGATTTTTGGTGTATATTTTTCCAAATTATGACGGATTTAAGAAATAAATGTTTAATTAAACATTTATTTCAACCATAAAATATTTAACTTACACAATGGCAAATTGAACCTATTTCTTATCATAAACGAATTAATTAAATTCAAAGAAAAAGTTTTGAAATGGTTTAGTAAAAATAGGTAAATAATAAAATAAATCTTTCGAACATTGAACAAAAATAGAATTTTTAAAAATGAAATAATAACAATTTGAGACAATTTTGCATATTTTAATTTTCGAAAAACATTTTTTATTAAGGAAACTAAAAACTATTTTTTATTTCATTGTGATTTGCTTTATTGAAATTCGAAAATCAGTGAATGCATATTTGCGTTTGATAAAAACAAATATATATATGTATTAAATTATTGTTGTTGTTTTTTTTTACAATTTCATGTGTAAAGATTTATTTGCTTAAGAATTCAAAATAATTAATTAGTAGAACATGTATTGAAATAAATTAAAATGCGTGTGTGTGTTTTTTTTTTTTTTTGCAAAACGAACAGTTTATTTACAATATAGTAAAAATCTGTAATGAATTAAAACAGTCGTTTTTTTTTTTGGGGGGGGGGGGTCCAAACGGACATTTTTCTTAAGAAATAAAAATTTGTGAAAACAAAATTTCTTTTTAAAAAATCCAGGATTGTCTGCCGTTGCCGCTACTTTAACTTTTCACAAATGAAAACAAAAATTTCTATTCTGCACAAGTGCTAAATCCTATTTTAGTCCCGTAAATCATTTAGAGTGAACTGGTTTTCGGCATTGCTTCCAACTCAGTTTTACTTAAACCATATTGATTTGATTTGATTTGATTTGATTTGATTTGATTTGATTTGATGATGATGATGATGATGATGATGATGATGATGATGATGATGATGATGATGACGACGACGACGACGACGACGACGACGACGACGACGACGACGACGACGACAACAACAACAACAACAACAATAACAATAACACTAAGTTGTATCGTATACGTTCATAATTTAGTAATTCGGAAGTTGAGTCCGGTCATTCAAACAGAGAAATTGTACGTTTAGCTTTTGTGACTATGGATGTCGAAAATGCCATAATTTCGGTAAAAATTTAATGATGCTCTGCGCGCGTGACGCTAATAACAATAATCTCGTTAATTGTAGTAACTTTTTTTTAAATAAATACAAAAATTCATATTTTTTGACACATACAAATTTTGGCAGAGGGGAATTTTGGGGAGGACTTCTGGCTTCCGGTGAAAAAAACGTGTATGTGTTACATTATGACGGGCCCTGTATTTTGAAAACGGGTCAAGTAGCTAGTATGAATTATGAACTGGGTGAAAGAAATAGGATTCAGTACAAATTAAGTGCATATGTGATTTGGGACAAACAGACACGTCTCATAGTGAGTCATTCTGGGAATCATAACATACTGGCCGAGAGGAAACGCTTGGATCAAAAAGGTTAGACACAAAAGCGATATTCAGTTCTGTTATGACATTCGTTGAAGGGTCAAAGGGCTCTGACATCACAGATCCCTGGTGAGAAATTAGCTTTTAGACAGTTCACCATGGAAAGTGCGTCATGGACAGACGTCCATAAACTGAGCTCTGCAATGCGTAGTCTGGGTGACATCGCCAGAAGTATGTAGAAGAAAATAGCCGATTGCATCCATCACATTTCCACACAACAGTATGAAAGAAAGACAGAGTTTGAATGAACGAACCGACGAATGGAAATCTCTCCGATGGAAGTGTGAAATAAAAGAATAGAACCCACTCTCAAAAAGTTTCGTCTTCGAATGTTTTTGTCTCCATGCATGAAAACAGAATTTGCCCACAAAACAGGTACACCACTGCGATCACGAGTCAGCGACGGAGATGAGTGTGCCAGCAAACTCACGACCAGCGGAGGCAGAAATCTGTAAGGTAACTTTCTTTGTGCATAACATTTTGGGTCCTAATCTGTAAAACGAAAATAACTAAAAATCGAATATGCCTAACGAACAATGTTTAAAATGCGTAATTTGAAATCTTTAAAGAGCAGATGTTTTAACGAGACTTGTTGAAAATAGGTTGACAGTTTAAAGGCTTAAAAGTGCCATAAAATCGTCCTAAGGAGATGTGTATTAAAAGTGCCTGTTAAAAATGTCGCTTGAAAGTGCCTTACGGAAAGTGTTAAAAAAGATTGAAACCGCTTAATAATCTTCTCATAAACTTTCGTATCGTTTTCGGTTACGAGAAGATTAATTCACAAGCATTATGTAACATATGGATGCCTTAAAGTGATGCAACAATTTTTTTTATTCATATTAATCTGAGACTTTTCTTTCATCATATTCAAATAATTAACATAATATAGACTAGTTGAAAAATAATTTATTTGATTGTTTTCGAAACTTTAAAAAAAATTTAATTGAACCAAATAAACAAAATAGAATAATCTTCTTTTTTTTTCAAGAAATAATGTTTTTTTTTTTCAACTAATAGTGAAAATATGTGTTTTTCCAAAAATACGTGAAATGTTTTTTGGGAAATAGGGTTAGGGTTATGGTTAAATGTCTAATTACAGAAATCATTTTGCTTTATTATTGTTCGCTTTATTGATTTTTTTTAATAAAAACTTCTATTTCTATATTACTTCCGGTGACACTGAAAACAATTACGTTCTGATTCAAACCTAAACTGAAGAAGTGCCAAATTAATAATAATAAAAAAAGTATTATGATACAAAAACAATGCATTTTAGACGTTAAATCAAATACGGATAAAAAAAATCAATGAAATTTTTTTTAATGTTTTGAAAACAATCAAATAAAAAACAAATAAATTATTTTTCAAATAGTCTGTATTATGTTAATTATTTGAATATGATGAAAGAAAAGTCTCAAATTAATATGAATAAAAAAATATATATTTGTATCACTTTCAGTCATCCATACACGATTTTTTCACCGGAAGCCAGAAGTCCTCCTTAAAATTCCCTTTCCCCCCAAATTTTCTTCAAGAAATATGTTTGTAGTAAAAAAAATTCCATGACGTTAATTTTTTTTTTAATATATATAAATAAATAAAAATGTATGTATAAAAAGAATTCGGTTATTCGTGACATTTCTATTTCCCTTCCCTCAGCAGCAAATGACGTCTCATGTCATATACGGATGGCAAGAAATGAAAAAAAAAAAATTCTCCATAATTCATACCAATTTCAAACTTGTCCAACGTCATATTAGACATTTAAAAAGCTGAGGAATATCTGTTTGATGTACGTACCTGTCACTGGCTGAATGTATCCTATACCAAAAAGCATGTAAATTAATTAAGTAGTTTTATTTTATAAATAAAAATTAAATGTTACCGATGCACGAATGACGGGAAAGTACAGCCCCCATTAAAACATTCAATGTATATTCAAGGGGGGGGGGTATAACCCTAACTATTGCATACGGGGTTGATTTGGGCATCGTTTCTGGCGGTGTGGGGGCAAAGGCATGACCAGAGCGCGTACATTCATTCGTTTATCGGTAAAATTAAAGTTTTATTTATAAAATAAAAATCACTTGATTAATTTACGCGATTTTTGGTATAGGATATATTCAGCCCGTTTAGGTACGTGCAAAAATGGCCGCTTCTTGTACGGACTATGCTTATTAAAAAGCGCTTATCATTAATTATTTAATTAGTTTCCGTGTAAACTTTGATTGTGTTTGAAAGATAAAAGCCTAAACTTAATCTCTCAACGAAAAAAACTGCATATTTACGTGTGAAAAATAAATTATAATGAAATATGTAATCACGGCGGCTAAAAAACTAAAAAATTCAGCGAATTTTGAACTTTGAAAAGATTACTTGTTAAAATCCCTTGAAAGATAAATATAAGTTTTTGGGAACTATTTCAAAGATAATTATTAAATTAAAGTCATAAGATACTGAATTTTAAAAAAAATATCCACGTTTTACTAAAAATTAGCAAAATTATGCCCCCCAAAGTCATAAATTAGTAAAAATCCGGCATACTTAACCGGTAAAGGACTATCGCTATGCAAAATATATGGAAGACAAAAATGTCATAATTTATCATTTTTTAACTTTATATATAAAAATGGTTTATAGAAGTTGAAAAATTATTATCCATTAATTTTTTTATTCTTTTAGGTTATAAACACATTTAAGTACCCTTATTTTGTTATAATAAAAAAGGAAATGCTTATTTAATTAAAATATTTGTGAGTGTACGCAATTAAGATCTTATTTTATTTTAACTAAAAAGGTTCATATTTAACTTGGTATTAGTTTTTAATTTAGTAATACTCTGAAATTATTGATGACGTCTGTTTACCAATGTCTTTCCTTAGAATTTGAAATAAAAGTTTTTTTAAATGTTAAAAATTATTTTTACGTTACGAACTGCATCAATTTTATCAATTTTTTTTACATGATTTAACACTTTAGTTACTCGATTTATTCTCAGGATGTGTTCTTGGCCTTTTGGCTAAGATCAAAGTGTAGTATCTGTTCCGATGAATACTGCACCCCATAGACTGGTATTGTCTTGGCCTTCGGGGCTTGATTTACGCCGGTCTATGGGTCTGTCCTGTGCAGTTCTAGGAGATACACCCTCCCAGGCTTCGCCTCCCCTCTTTGGCGAGGAGTAAGTTTATTGCTTACTGCCTGAGGCGTCCCTACCGGGGAATGCCGACGGGGCTGCCCAGGTAATTTTTAAACCCCACTTTCCCGACCCGACCTTGGGTCACATCTTACTTGTGGGAGTAAGATAAAAACTGGCCTTGTGCCTAACTCCTGGAGAGGAGTAAATCAATACTCGATTTATTCTCAACGTGTCATAACGATAAATTACATTGATTCTTTTTTAAATAAAGTGTTTGTTTTTTAATTTTAAGTATGAAAAAGTAAATTAAAGTTAATGACTACACTGACAATTTATTTATTGAAAAACAAAAGTTAAAACAATTATTTATTGATAAACAGAATTCAATTTTGAAAGAAAATGTCATGTTTGAATTCTCTTTATTTATTAATAAATAATTGTTTTTAACTTCTTAAATATTTATTAATGAAAAAAAGACAAAACAAATACAAATCTTTCCAAATAATTGACGATGAATTGTGAAATGAACGAAATTGTTGAATCTCTAAAAATAAAAATTTGAAGGCGGTGTAAAACTGAATGGTTGTTGGAAGGCTAATCCCAGCTGGTTATTACAGAACGAGGCTACCATACCAATCAAAGTTCATCATTAGTAGAAATTATCCAATTTTTAAAATTCTTTTTTTAGTTAAGTTCCTGGGTCTCAAATTTGTCAATTTTTGGTTTATTTTCAAAAAAAAATTCTTGCACTGATGATGCCACGTTCATGTATGAAAGGGAAATATAATTATGTCGCATTTTTTATTTTTCCAAAAACTCTAATCATTAAAATCACATGAAATATTTTTTGCAATTATATTATTTTTTTGGTGACAATATTGATTAAACAATGCTTTATTCAATAATAATATCGCTAATTCAAAAAATTAATTTTTCTTCGAGTTATAGTGATTTTGTTAACACGGTATTTAGGGGCCTTTTTCGTAATAGATAAAAAATATTAAAACATTTTTTTTTTAATTGTTAACATCTATAATGCTTTATTTTCATAAAACAAAAAAAATTAATGCATTTTTTTTTAATTAATATATAAAAATATAACTTTAGTAAAGGTGTATTTTGTTTTTAAAAATATACATTTTCACTAAGATGTAAAAAAAAAAATTAATGGTTATATTATATTCCGTGATTGTTGATTAATAAATATTGAAAATTTCATTAAAATTGGTTGATTTCCTGAATTTTTAAGTGAAAGAGGGGGGGGGGGGCAAAATGTTTTTACATTTTGGGAATCGGCCATTGATTTTGCACGTACCTAGGATATATTCTACGTACATCAAACAGATATTCCTCAGTTTTTTTTTTGGGAGGGGGGGGGTCGAATGTCTCCCTTAATCTGAATAAGCACACACAAAAAATACATTATGTTAACTTTATGTAATTGCTTTTAAAAAAAAAGTCATTGACTTAAGTTGTTACGTTTTTACCGAGATTATTGCCTTTTAGGACATTCATAAAAGTTAATTAAACGTACAATTTCTGTTTTGATGCCCGACCGGACTTCGAATTAGCCATAATTTTCTAGTCAAAGGGCATATAACGAGTAAATAAAAACGGTTAATTCTCTGCTCTTTAATTAAAAATAAATCTGAACTATAGTTATCGTTCTTCCTTAGCCTCTTTTCTAGGCTTGTTTATAAAGATAGCGACTATATTTTTCCGGACTAGTTTTCATTTCGGTGTTTCACATGGAACTTGTTATAACTTAGTCTTTTAAATGTTTGTATTTTGTTTGTTTTTTACTAAAAAATGTTTAAGTAAAAGTTTGTCGAAACTCATTTTACTAATAATCTTGGGTGATTAAAATAGGACTTAGTCTACTTATTGTCGGAATTAAATTTTTTTTAAATATTATTCAAATATTAAAAAATTGATCCCCATTATTTTCAAAAAAGAAGAAAATAAAATCGCGACACTTTAAAATTATTTTCAAATTAAAAAAATACAGAACTCAAAGTTATCTCCCTTAGATTGACATTTTTTCTTTACTTTTCTTTTTCATTTGCAATTATTAATTTTATATTTGGAGTTCGTTCTTGTTATCCTCCATTATTTCTGATATGTTTTTGATCCTCATAAGGTACCTAATAACTAGGTGTGTCCCGAAGCAAGATATATGAATAATACCTCGTGTATCGTTCTTAAGTAAATAAAACTTGCCTCCTTTATCAGGGAGTGGTAGAGTGCTCAAAGGCTAGTATATTTCATTTTGGTAAACCATACTTTTTTTAGAGTCATTTTTTTTAGACCATCTCGCCATGAAATGGTCAAATCTTACTCCAATATATAAAAAGAGAGGGTGCTTCTTTACTTTCACAATGACATGTTAGGTCTCTCTTAAAAAAAGATAGCTAAAGAAATGCATAAACTTTGTTATGTACTTACGTGGTAGCTCAAAAGACTGTACACCACAAATTACGCAAATCTATCCAGTATTTATTGAATTAAAAGTAAAAACACGATTTTATCGGTCGGTATATTGTATCTATCAATCGCTAGATTTTAAAAAATGAGTTATCCCCCTTGCCTAATCAGTAAGCTAAACTGGTTACAAAATGTCTACCGATACCTAAGATCGTTTTTTTTTTTCTTATAATTTAATAAAAACTGAATGAATTTGCGTAATTTGTTCTGTACAATCTTATTTTCAGCTAACACGTAAGTACATGACAAAGTTTATACATTTCTTTAAATGTTTTCATGTCATTGTGAAAGTAAAGAAGCACCAAAGAGAGCAGTTGATTTTTTTATAAAATGTCAACGTTTTTATCAACATCTATAGATGTACGACGGTGTACAACCTCATGTTTCTCACATTGAGAATGATAGACATCCTGTTCTGTCCTCGGTGAGAGGAGAAGAAATCCTTCTTGACTGGGGCAATTTTAATTTTTGTCCCAATGCAGAGTACTCCTTTTTAAGGGCTGGATATTCCACACATAAATAACCCACCTTATGTCTAACTTTGCCCTCGTGGGGAGGCAAATAAATAGTGACATTTGATCCCAATTTAGGTTGACAACCCCCCCCCCCTCCCCAACTTTCTCCCCTTTTCTTTTTTCTCAGTAGGCCCTTACGTCTACAGTGGCGGCCTGCCTTGTTTGGGGTGAACTATGTTTAAAATATATATATATATATATATATATATATATATATATAGAGAGAGAGAGAGAGAGAGAGAGAGAGAGAGTATAAATCTATTTTGTGGTTGTCAGCCCCTAATCCAATTTTGTAAGGCGTTAATTTTTTGCCGTCAAGTGTCGCTAGCCTCCCACTTACAGCGCCTGGTATTCCCAAATGGTCACCCATCTAGTACAGACCTAGCTCAACATCGCTTAACTTCAGTGATCTAACAAGAACTGGTGTTTCAACGCGATTATTTCGCATTAGGTTTTATACCTAAAACCTCCGATAATGAAGAATTCAAAATGATGAACTGATCATTTTTATCTAAATTTCATGTTCAATCGTAACTTCAATCTTAACCCCAACCTGAACCTTAAATAAAATTCAGCAAATATCAAAGATAAAATAAAATAATGTTTTTTCGGTGCTTGTACAGAGAAGCGTCCATATTAAATTATCAATACCACACACAAAAAAAAACAGTATTATATACTTATGCAGCAGAATAAGTATCCTCACCAAAAAGTAGGAAAAATGATCGAGTAGAATTTTAATTAAAAATAAAAATAAGTTTCATCGTATTTTGGTGACTGCCATTAATTTATTACGTGTTAATATGACAAACTGAGTTATCTACCCTTGAATTTCGTGTTTTTCGCTCGAATCAATGGCCGAACCCGATTAAACGATATAACGGATTTTAATTTTTTTATTACAATTCTACTTGACAGTTTTTGGTGTACACACCTATTTTTGCTTGATACATGAGTATTTCAAAGAGTTTTCCGGTTAATTTAATTGGAACTACGATTTTCAGCGTGTTTCATATGCACGCTAATCTGTACAAGCACCACGATTTTTTTAATATAAAGTTAGCCAATTAAGCCTTCTTCTAAAGCAAAACTGGAAGTTTAACTCATCTTTTCTTTGTTTTGAAAACCATAGCAACTCTATTAGTCATGTACACTATTAAAACTCACTTTTGTAAAAAAAAAAAAAAAGTATTTAACAAAACACTAGACTTATTAGATAAATACAGGGTGCCCCACCCCCCACCCTAAATGCCACCCATGGAATCGTTAATAAAAATTCACAATCCTTTTGCAATACAATTCTATTTGGTACAAAGAAACTTCAGTCCAAGTTTCATTCATCAATCTCCGCCAATGTTTCTTTAATTGCCATTCACACTTCGGTGACATGGGAGGTGACGGTGGTTAAGTGGATAAAGACATGAACCGGCGACCTGGGTGTGCCAAGTTCGAATCCAATCGAGTCCATAATACTACTTCTGCTTCGGGATGTTGGCAACCACTACTTGGTCCCTCCTGCAAGAATGCTGACAACAGAATCACGCCGATTAACAAAAGTCGTGCCATTCTGATTCATACGAATTTACTTTTACTTACTTTGGTGATTATCTCATCTGTAGGACGTGTTACCTTGAATGAGTTTCACACTCACCGGATCTTAACCTCCTTTCTCTGTGGGGTTATTTCAAAGATGATGTCTATCAAATAAATCTCCAGACTATTTCTGAACTGAAGAGAGCCATCACAACCAAACTCAAGGGAGGTGTGACGTCACGGTTATTGGATAATTTTGCCCATCGTATCAACATGTGCTTTTCATTGAACGACGATAAAACAAAGACTGTTGGACATTCATAACTGAAACTTGGTGGACAAGTCAGGCATTGACTGAAGTTTATTTGTACTAAAACCGGTTGGAAATAATTTTGAATTTTATTAACGAATGCATGCGTGGCATTTAGGGGTGGGGCCACGCTGTATCTAAGTACAAAATTAGAATGTTTTAACTGTACGTTGCAAAAAGTAGTTTTATCATTATTCTATTCAAAATGAATTTCCTGCCAACGTGATAATCTGACCAGGGGAAACTTAGGCTCAACCTGTTGATATGAATCATATATATGTACTACTAAAAGAAGACCCATCCCAGGATGGGGAAAACTAATTCCCCAAACAGAACAGTTTGCACCACTTTTATGTCATATTATTGAAAAAGAGGTTTGCAACTATATCAGAGAAGCGTTTTCACTCTGACTTCAATGGGACCGTTAAAGATAAATTTCACTGAATTAAATGAAAATAATCGACTTGTTGCCTCAGTCAAAAATGATGCGCCCCACAGTTCACTCGACGTTTTCTCTCCCTTCTCTTCGTTCTGCTCTTCACAGCATCAAGTTCAGAAAATGAAGACCCGACACAAATGTGAATTATGTCCCTTCTTTTATTGACTTTAATCTGACATATGCAAACCAGCTTGATTGGCATAACTGCATCTCTGAACGCACTGTCATGGATGTTACAATAAAGGCGTCTCTGCTAACGCCAGTATTCGTCATCAATGGGGCCGTATTCGAATCCTCACACGCAATCTATGATTTAAACATTTCTTTAATTTTACAAATTGCACGCCAGGCAATTTTATGGCGAGGCTGAGGCAAACCGGGTCACTTCCACCGCTTGATCCGGGTTCAGGATCATCACATTCGACACAGATATAATGCGACTAAACCTTATATTTAGAATCCTTATTCCAATTTTGATCAAAATTCATTACATGATTTTAATTTTAGAAAATGTCTAAAATGTAAGAGGTCTTAAGAAAAATTGAAATTCAGAAATGATTGCCTAACTGGTGCCTAGTTTAATGCAAATCTGAAATATTTGAATTTTCAAATAAGAGGTTGTGTCCATATTACTCTTTAAAATACTCCAAAAAATATTAAATTCGTGAATATTATTAATTAATTGATGTCTAATACCTATTGTTAAAATTTCATAAACTTCGGAGAGATCTGAATATTCACAAAGGTCTTCAAATCCGGTTTGCCCCCTTTGCCTGAAATTAAATTCAACTAAATTTAGGCCACATTACCCATCCTTACACCTGTGTTCCAAATTGTATAATGATCGATTAATTAGTTTAGAAATTAATCCTGTACATACAAATATATAAATGTATACACATACCTAACGTCATATAAATAAAGATAGAGTTTTAGAGATTAAAGAGGGACAGATTGAGGCGAGAGGCGAGCATATTCGAGGAAGAGATTGAATTGGGGCAACTTTGAAGAGTGACAAATAATACAAAAGTTATCTCCCTTGCTGTTTCTTACAAAGCATTATTGTAAATGAATTTGTGGATGTTTACAATTTTAATACAACAGAAAGTCTGTGTGGCTTGAAACCCTTGTATCCCATCTGAGGACAGATAGAAGCAACTGTTAGATAAGGAAGTAGATATCACAATAGTTAAGTTAAATAAAATATATCATAAGTGTCAATTATCGTCGCCTCCTTTTTCAAGAACATATTCCCGTCATCCGTCCCAGGGAAAGAATCAACGGTGAACATCTTTAAGTCTGTAACATGGGAGAGAGAGAGAGAGGTAGAGAGAGAGAGGTAGAGAGAGAGAGAGACACAGAGAGAGAGAGAGAGACAGACGAGCAACAAAATCGCTCCCATGTAGTATCTTTGCTCAGATCTGGCCCCTCCCCATTTTTTTTTGGCACCTCCCAAAATGTGGAAAATGCTGAAGAGATCAAGGAAAGGCGGTGAGTTTCCCATATTCATCATCATCATCATATTCGGTTTAACGTCAATTTTACGTGCGGGCATCTGTTCGATGGCTTTTAAAAAATTGACTTCCAACAAACTTATCTCTGGTCAGGTTTCTTTAGAAGTCATTTCCTTAATTGAGGCAATATTTTTATAGGCCGAATGCCTTTCCTGACGCAAATCCAGTGAGGTGATGGGGACCAGTGTTTTTATAAAGATACCATTTCTAGGTGATTGCCCACCAAGGCTAAAGAGCGCTTCACCATATTAAACGACCTTATGTCACATCCTACCTAAGTGGGTGGGGTGGGGTGGGGGAGTTAAATACCAACATTACCACCATCAAGGGTTGTATAACATTTTGACAAAAAAACATTTGCTTGATTTCTTAAATCCATACAAGTTATTATTATGGACGAGTGTGATCTTGCCGGCAAAAACGACACCATACTTTTTCCATTGCTTCCTAACTTACATTAATTAACTTAGATTGTCAGTTAAATGATGAAGAATAGTATGAGAGGATTGAAAATGATGAATGGTGTTTGATATGACTTAAAAGCAATAACGGATAATCTGCTTCAATTCACACTTAATTTAAGCGTGACAGACCGACCAACAGACAAAGTTTCTTAGTTAGATGCTTGGACGTGACACAAGGACTAAGGATGTGTATGTCTATACATTTGTTAGTTTGAATATGCGTGTGCAAGTAATATGCGTATGGGAGTGTTAGTGTGTGAAAAGTAGTGATTCGTTTCTGTTCACTTGACCATTTGTTGTTTGTAGATATGCGCGAGGAAAGCTTGTACCTGAGATTTGAAGTGTTCCTTTCTTGTCGCCCTTCCCCCCAGCTCAAAGCGCGCGGTGGGGGGAGCATATGTTCTTGGGTTCTTCGGACGTTCGCCGAGTTGGATCTGTGCAGAACTCTGTTTATTTCTTAGTTTGCTTCTGTTCGTTAGATTTTGGCTGCAAAACGATATTTATTGGTTGAAAAGTATTGAATTAACATGTTCATGTGAAAACTCTTACTTGTTTTTGAAAGTGAAGAGACGAGTGTACCCTAACAAACCGGAGAAAGAAAGAGGGTGGCTATTCAAGCCAGTCGCCTTTTGGCATTTGTTTGAATTGCATACCTGAGTTTTGAAGTGTTCCTTTCATACTTTTTCCATCGCTTCCCAACTTACAACCTTCGACTTTTATAATTAAAATCACAAACGTTATAAAAACTTCAATTTAGATGCTGCTGGATTTTGTATGCGTTATTCTTGCTGTTGAGCAAATCAGACTTCTGCACAGAGCTTGCGAATATTGTACCTCGGAATTGTCTGGTCTGCATGAATTTCTTCTCGTTGGTCGTAACCATTCTGTCATACTCGCAAGATTGCAGGTTTTTACAACCGACACCCAGAGCCGTAAGGACTAGCGGTTGCATACAAAGTCGGGGAAGGTTTGGCCTAGAACACACAAGGCAATAGCAGTTGCATACAAAGTCGGTGAAGGTTTGGCCTAGAACACACAAGGCAATAGCAGTTGCATACAAAGTCGGTGAAGGTTTGGTCTAGAACACACAAGGCAATAGCGGTTGCATAAGCGCAAAAACAATGTTGTTATCCTCACTCTATGGACGTGCGGTCCCGCATCTGACATGTCCTTGCTTGCTACACACATAAGCAGAGACGACCAGAGGATGACGAATCCTGATATTGACTCCTCCTGTGTTTTTATAATTAAATTCAATTCGAGAAAAAAACAGCTATCGTCATGCTTAATTTACAAACAACACTAATACTTCAGTCAGCTTCTGCTTGTGCTAGCTTGAATACATAATCAATTACCTCTCTTAGTGTTACATGCAAATAATAGCTATTTATACATAAATATATTAAGACAGAGACACAATGAGTATTATTATATTGGAGATGATTTTGCCTGAATATATACTGAATTATCTCCCTTAGTGTTACACGTAAAATAATAATTGGATCCATATTGGATTTTTCCTTCAATCATACACGGTCAAAGACTTGGTAGGAATGAAGTCTGGTCATTTTGTGATCTTATTGTAGGGTATCCAACCACCTTTGTTTCCTCTCGGCCTTTGTTCGAAATTCCATTTTCTGCAACGGTGTAATCGTCTGCCTGCAGTACATGTCGTCTGTACTGCCGCAGACGATTTTTCCTCATTTTGCCTGTCTCTCTGTTTAAATATCTATATGTATAAATAGCATTCCTATCCATACACCTATTTGTAGTTCTACTCGTTGGCCCTAACTATTTGTTTTTTGTTTTTAGTTTTTTTCTTTTTGTTTTTTTTTTGTTTTTTTGGATAGATAAAATTTTATTCCAGGACAAGAAATACAATTTCAAACCAACAATAAATAAACAATCATGGCTGCCATTGTGAAGACAAACCAAAACAAGTTCAATTATTTATAAAACAATAATGTGAGAGAAAGATTGCAAGATTTTAACCCCCCCCCCCTTCCGACACCCAGAGTAGTAAACCTAGTTATTGCATACGAAGTCGGGGAAGGTTTAACCTAGAACACACAAGAGAATGGTGGTTGCATATGCGCAGAAGCAATGTTATCCTTTGAATACCGAAACAGAGAGAGAGAGAGAGAGAGGGGGGGGGGGAGAAAGGCAATACATATTATTATACGAGAGATTATATGTAGTTATAAAATTTACAAAATCGTGTTATTGTTCCTAAAAACTTTATGCGACAGACATTTATTAATTGCGGACCAAACTCGATAAAACTATCACGCATCCAACCAGCAGTTAATTTTATCGAAGTCGTCCTTCATTGGAAACGTTCAACACACCAAACAACTTATATTTGGCGATACATTTTCGATGAGCAATTTGGTCTGATCCACCATTAAACAAGTTTATGTCACTTGAGATGTGACATTGAAAAAATAAATATTCTTCTCTTGCTGACAAATGTATTTTTACTCGAAACTTCTAGAGTTGTGGGTCCTCATTCAATTGCATACTTTCGAAAGATTGGCGGAATCGTAGTTTGATTAAAGTGTGAGACTTGCGAAACAGAGTGACTCTCGCAGCGTGTCTTGCTTGTAATGGTGCAAGGGACACTTTTTATCGCCATCTTTGCGACTAGCCGGGAATAGCCCCACCCCTTGTTGAATTTTCTGCCTTTAAAAAACTATTATTTTATTAGAAATTAATGTAATAATCATATGCAGGTGTTTTAATGTTTATCGAGGCGAAACAGAATGTCAAAGTGACCAGAGTTACTTCCCTTCAATCAAGACACCTTCAACAGCAACGGATTTCGGTGAAATTTTTAGCCTTATTTTTTTTTCACCATACGTTGAGTTTTAAAAAAGGGTGCTTATGCAGTTTACGGACCGGACTGATTTTTAGATAGAATTTTCAAGTTAAATTCAATTTTTACAGTATCTTTTGTTTATTAAATTGTTAGGTGAAAGTACAGCCTCCACCTCCTAATGTTAAGAATGTTTATTTTTAAATAATAATGTTATCATTTCAAACGTATTGATTGTAAAAAGACAAGGGATTCATGCAGTATATGTAACAGGCAAGAAATCGAAACCAAACACAATGTACAACAAATAACTTTTACCAAACGCAAAACAAAATTAATTTTCTACCAACCTGGATAGTTTTAAAGTTCTGAAACTGATTGTAAGATTTATTATCTCTGAATATGTTTTAATCATTTTTACTTAGCCAAACACAAGTAAATAAAAAATGGCGGTCAATTTTTTTTTTAGATGGTCGCTAATTTCAGGCTTAAAAGATAGTGGTAGGATAAGCCTTTTTTTTTTTTTAACTATCTTTTAAGGAATGAAACACCAACAGCAACAGAGATTGATATATTATATTTGATTCTGAGTGTATCCAAAGACAAGATATCGACGAAATCTTGTACTGAAATTAAAAAAGAAAATTTAAAAAAGTTTCAGAACTGTAAAATCATGCAGGTCGGTAAAAATAAATTATTGCGTTTGGTAACAGTTATTTTGTTGTATATTTTGTTTGTTTTCGATTTCTCGGCTGTTAACTATACTGCATGCCCCCCCCCCCCCCCCGAAAACAAACATTGGGCAAAGTTGCATTAACAACGAAAAACGGGGCGAACAAAAAAACAAACATTTAATAAATAACTATTACCAAAGGCAATAAAAGTTACTCTTCTAACTCCCTGTCTAATTTTTTTGTATGTGTTTTGAACTGTTTTAAAGCATTTTTATTTTTATTTCAATATAAGATTTCGTTCTAAACGGATATCGTTAGAGTCATAATCCAAAAATTACTGCCGCTGGCTTTCCGAAAATCACCGAAGTCTGATTACTTTTTTTTGTCATTTTCTTCTTTCGATTAGGCAGAAAAGTAAATTTTATTGCGTTTGGAACATTTATTTGTTGTACATTTGTTTTGTTTTTTCTTCCCCCAAAACAGAAACCCGTCAACAAACGTTGGTGATTTCTGAAAAGCCGGTGGCAGCCATTTTTACATTATAACTCTAATGATATATGATTTGAACGAAATGTTATATTGAAATTTTTAAAAAAAGAAGCGCTTTCAAACACTTTAAAACACAAAAAATATATGCAGGTAGGTAGAAACTTACCTTTTATTTTCTTAAGTGACAGTTATTTGTTGAATATTTGTTTTCGTTTCCCCCCCCCCCCCCTTTTCTTCATTGTTAACTATAATGACCTTTGCCAAACATTGAATTTTGGGCAAGAATAATTTGTGTTGAAATATCGACATTTTTAGGATTCCCCTAAAGTTACTATTACCCTGATATGCAATTACAAATTGAATCAACACAATGTTGCCAACATTCCGGTGGCAGTGAATTCATTTATTCTTGCAAGATAAATTTTTTAAAGAGGGTGGTTGGGAGTGACACAGGTGTCTGGGGAACGGGTATTTATTTATTTAACCACCTGGTAAGTAACTTGTCCACAAAAGCAAGATGCAACGACATAAAGTCAACGTTTGGAGGGAAGAGCGTCCTGAGCACGGCTATCGTAAGAAGAAGGCCTGTCAACTGAGTCGAGTTTTTCAGGTGATGTCATTGATAGTGGTTGTAAGAACCACTATCAATGAGGGCCGGAAGTCATTGGAATGCTTAACGTGCATGTGTCCATTTGTAATTAGAAAAAGTAATCAGACAAGCAGACTCACGTCCATAGGATTATTCATTCACTTGGAAATCACTGTTAACTTGTTCCTGCTATTGTGACTTTATTCCCCTGCCATGAACACGGCTACTCTACTAAGGATTATTCATTTTCTTGGAAATCATTTTTAACTTGTTCTTTTTTTCAAACGTATTTCCGTTTTTATAGATGTCAAGCACGAAAGAAAATCGGGAAATTTCAAGATGGCTTCCAACGATTAAGGCATTGCATTAATGTTTGAATTTCAAATCTTAAAAAAATAAATTAGAATTTTATTTTGGGATAAAAAATACCGTTTTAGACTACTTAATAAGTTTCGTCCAAAATGTGTGCGAAAATCAAACGAAATAAGCGAGATATTCAAATAATATTTTGTAAATAAACTGTTCATTTTGGAAAAAAAAACCCTCATCCCCCAAAAAACATAATTTGTAAATAAACTGTTCATTTTGAAAAAAAAAAGCACACGCACATTTGAATTTATTTCAATAAATTTTCTATTAATTAATTATTTTGAATTATTGATTTTGTTTTACTTTACTGAATTCGTAATTTTTCATGTTTGATTTACTTTTAAGTTAAAAAAAATCAAGAAACATTTATTTCTTCGGAAATGAGAGCAACTCTTATCAAATTATTCAGCTAAAACTAATGACAATGAAATGTTCATATAGAGAATAAAACTGCCTAAGAATAAGGACTTGTCTTCTTGTATTTACAAACCAAGACATATTTCCATGCAGCATAACCGATACTATTATTTTCATTCGATTTAGACCGGAAAGAATAAACTTATTTAAAGAATGAATATTAAATCAGACAAATTAATTTTAAAAGAAAAATTTTCATGTTTTCAAAATTAAAAGATTTATGAAAACACCATTTTATTATTAAGTATTAATTTAATGTTTGCTCTCTAGTCTAAGCAAATTACACGAAATAATACATTTGCACTAAGATTTCTAATAAAGTAATGGGTTAATCACATTCAGTGATCGTTAATTAATAAATACTGAAAATTTTATTAAAATTGGTTGATTTGTTGAATTTTGATGAATTTTTAAGTGAAGGGAGGGGTCAAAATTCCCATAGTCTGACTGTTCGACAAATCTCGTTTGTTACTTTATAGCATGACGTCATTTTTCACCGCTCTGGCCTTCTTTATTACAATGGCCGTGCCTGAGCGCCTTACAAAAACGACACCAAGGACTATTTATAAAAACAAATAAAATCTGCCACAACAAAACATGAAGTGAGATCACAGGGTCACAGGGTCACAGGGTCATACGAATAATGACTGTAAAAAATACAAAACAAACAAAAAATGTTTTATCAACATTATTCAAAATTGTGTGTCCACTTCTCGTGTGTGTGTTTCGTCACACCGTAACTTTGATGATTACTCATTGAATTAGTATTTGCATTATTAACTATTAAAGGATTATTTATTGAAATTAAAAATACAACAGCGTAAAATAAAACGGATGTTTAAAAAATCCTATTTAAAAAAAAATAATTTAATAATGAAATTAAATCCACCATAATGCATTTCAGTTTATTCGTAAACAAGTCAGCCATTTTAATCGTTTGTTCAGAGTTGACAAAAAGAATGAATTATTTCGTGACGCTTCGAAATTTAAAAAGAATTTGAAAGCATTTAAATTGTCGAATAGAAAGATATTTATGACTTTAAAATTCTTAGCAAATTCTCATTTAATTAAAAAAGTGAAAGTTTTTGTAGCTATTTACATCCAATAATTTTATAAATAGAAATTAAAACAACATTCAACAACACTTATGTTTTGTTCCTAATTTAACGACCAAACGGTACCTTAATAATTTAGTTGGTGCTCTTTTACATTGGACCCGCGCTAACTTTGACCCCGTTGTTAGGGTTTGGGTTTGGGTTAGTGTCAAAGCGGGGGTTAGGTTAGGGTTAGCAGTAGAGTTAGGGTTAGGGTTTAGGGTCATGGTCAAAGTTAGCGCGGGTCCCAATGTAAAAAAGTACCATTAAATGTAACTTTTAAAATCTATTGGATTGACATCCTCCATTTTATCAACAAACGGCGTAAACACAAAAACAGAAAGCAATACCAAATTCACTTCAACAACAAAAGCTCAAACTGAGGCCATAAAAATCAGCTCCCAGAGACAGTCTAAGAAAAAGACGCAAAAAGCCAAAAATGTTGATCACGTGGGGTGCTCTGAACTACGTCCGCCAAACCACTGATCAAACAATATAAAAGCAGACGCGCAACAAAATCCACCTCTTTTCCTCTTTCTCTTTTTCTCTCTCCTCTTTTTCAGAGAATACAACTTCGGCTACCCCCCGCCTTTGGGCGAGGGGGTGCCAGCGCATCGGCTGACTACAAAACACACACACACACACACAGGCTTACACTCCTATCATTCTTCAATACACGCAACCACACACTGCTGACAAAGACACACACACACATACAAAGGCCTAAACGAATTATCAACTCTCACGCATACACATTCGTACAACCACAAACAAAAGGTGACACGCACATTCGCACACTTCGACACATGGCTACACTACGCACAGGGTGGCACTTTTCCTGGCCCGCAGCGGCCGCTAGTGCCTCAAGTGACTCAATCGCAATCATGTAAAAATAAAGAATAGTCTTCAATATTAAAGATAAGCATATAATTGTCTCCCCCCCCCCTCGAATACAGTTTTTTTCGGTTTATTTTTATTTTTCTACTTTTCCACCGGCCGCCAGCGCCAAATAGCTCAAGTGACTCAATCGCAGTCATTTAAAAATAAAGAATAGTCTTCAATATTAAAGATAAGCATATAATTGTCATTTTATTGCTCCCCCTCCCCCCGAATACAATTTATTTTAGTATCTTTTATGTTATACTTAATCTTTTGCACTTTAAGGACGTTATTATTTAGAAACCCATTATAAATTAAAAAAAAAAAAACACCCATTATTAATTTTTAAAAAGGAAACAATATTTCACATTATATATATATATATATATATATATATATATATATATATATATATGAAATATTGTTTTTTTTATTATTTATAATGGGTGTTTTTTTTAATGTATAATGGGTTTCTAAATAATAACGTTATTATTTCATTCCGGTCCTTAAAGTGCAAAAGATTAAGTATAACATAAAAGATATATTTGTGCAGGAAAGTTAACAGTCAAAAAATTAAAAAGAAAAAGTAACAAAACTTATACCAAACGCAGTAGAGTCTAATTATCTCCTGACCTGTATATTGTATCGTGCTGAAACTGTCTAAGTGTTTTTTTATTTAGACATGCTATTATTGTGATGTTTAATTTTTAATATATTTCTATTTTTAAGAAATCAAAATATAAATGAAAAGAACAAGTTAGTTTGTGTATTAATGCGTCAAACATTTATTAAAAACAAATTGCAATGTTCTTTTTTTTTTTTGCTTGTGGGAAACTTTTTTTGTATTTTGTTTTTTAAAGTTCCTTTTCAATTTTTATCACAAAAGAATAGTCAATATTTGGGAATAAACAAATTTTAGAATTTTTTGCAAATAAATTAACAAAAAAGAATTATTTAGAAAAAGTTTGAGTTTTTGATGATTTGACTCTTTTTCTTTGTCCAGGTTTCTGCGCAACATTTATCAATTTTTTTTGTGTGGCAATTTCGTCGTTTTTGGAATATCATTTTTCATGTCGATTTAAGGGATAATTTGTAAATATCAATTGTTTTCTTTCATTTCCATAATTCTGCCATAGTGTTTGATTTATTGGTATAAAATTGCTTAAAAGGTAATCTCATTGTCTATATAGACCTTTTCTTATATTTAAGTAATATATTTCAACATTTTCTCTCAATGTATCTATCAATTCATGAGTTCGCAATATTTTCCAATTTGATGAATTCTTCACAACATTATTCATTGACTCAACATTATTGTTAGTCCAATTGTTTTTGATTCCAAGTTTCTATTTAGGCAAACAAACATAATTGTCAATTTTGTCAACCATTTCTAAAATGTATTGTGGCCGGTGGAAAAGTAGAAAAATAAAAATAAACCGAAAAAAACTGTATTCGATGGGGGGGGGGGAGACAATTATATGCTTATCTTTAATATTGAAGACTATTCTTTATTTTTAAATGACTTCGATTGAGTCATTTGAGCCATTTGGCGCTGGCGGCCGCTGGAAAACTAGAAAAATAAAAATAAACCGAAAAAACTGTATTCGAGGGGGGGGGGAGAGACAATTATATGCTTATCTTTAATATTGAAGACTATTTTTTATTTTTAAATGACTGCGATTGAGTCATTTGAACCATTTGGCGCTGGTGGCCGCTGGAAAAGTAGAAAAATAAAAAATAAAAAATAAACCGAAAAAACTGTATTCGAGGGGGGGAGACAATTATATGCTTATCTTTAATATTGAAGACTATTCTTTATTTTTAAATGACTTCGATTGAGGCATTTGAGCCATTTGGCGCTGGCGGCCGCTGCGGGCCGGGAAAAGTGCTACCGCTACACACATACATACACCCCTTCATAAATAACAGGCATGGACATTTATCGTTTCTCTAACTGAACACTTGAAATGAACACTTAATGTTCTGTAA
>OY744515.1:255531227-255548727 GCA_963556195.1 Sepiola atlantica
AAATGTCAGATGTTTATTTTTTTAAAAATATTCGGTCGCATAATTAGGTTATGACATGACGGATTCGCAAATCTTTTTACATTTGAGAAATTTTGAGATGGAAGAAAATTGAAGAACTCAAGTGGATCTTTCTCCCCGCCACCTCCTCCCCGTCTAACATACACGCATCTATTAAAAAATCATTAACGTTTACGTCTGTCACCACCATTTTTAGTTCAGCTGCAACTTTTTCCACGCGGAACTAAAAGTATTCTTAAAAAAATCAAAGCTCGATTTCCTCGTGTTTCTTGGCTAGGAACAAAGTGTAGTATCTGTTCCGATACTACACTTCATCTTAAAAAAAGAAAACCTGAACTTCTCGTGTTTCTTGGCCTTTTGGCTAAGATCAGAGTGTAGTATATCTTCCAATGGATGCTACACTCTGTAGACCCGTCGCGTCTTGGCCATTCGGGCCTTGATTCCGCCAGTCTGAGGTATTGTGCTGTACAGTTCTAGTAGGTCCACCCTCCCAGGCTTTACGTTAGTTTATTGTTAATCGCCTGAGGCACTCCTACCAGGGAATGCTGACGGGGCTGCTCAGGCATTTTTTGTAGGCCAGAGCACGTTAATCCTAGTGCGCTGACTAACCATACCTGACCTTGTCTAGCCTCCTGGAGAGGAGGTAAATAAAAAATACTTTAACATTGTGTTTAACTTCCATGGGGGTAAATAACTTGGCCTTTTGGCTAGGAGCAAAGCGTAGTATCTGTTCTGATTCTACACTTCATCTTAAAAAAAAAAAAGCTGAATTCCTTGTGTTTAACATAACTTAAATAACAATAACGAATATTCATTCAAACTTTTTTAAGAATTTTATTTTTTTACGAATAAGCCACCATGTATCAATTTATCAAAGTTAAAAGCCACTCGAGGATAAGGGTAAATGAGAAGGATAGACTGTCAGTTAAATGATGAAGAATAGTATGAGAGGATTGAAAATGATGAATGGTGTTTGATATGACTTAAAAGCAATAACGGATAATCTGCTTCAATTCACTCTTAATTTAAGCGTGACAGACCGACCAACAGACAAAATTTCTTAGTTTGATGCTTGGACGTTACACAAGGACTAAGGATGTGTATGTCTATACATTTGTTAGTTTGAATATGCGTGTGCAAGTAATATGCGTATGGGAGTGTTAGTGTGTGAAGAGTAGTGATTCGTTTCTGTTCACTTGACCATTTGTTGTTTGTAGATATGCGCGAGGAAAGCTTGTACCTGAGTTTTGGAGTGTTCCTTTCTTGTCGCCCTTCCCCCCACCCCCAGGTCAAAGTGCGCGGTAAGGGGAGCATACATTCTTGGGTCCTTCGGAAGTTCGCCGAGTTGGATCTGTGCAGAACTCTGTTTATTTCTTCGTTGGGTTAGGGGTTTCTTAGTTTGCTTCTGTTCGTTAGATTTTGGTTTCAAAACGATATTTATTGGTTGAAAAATATTGAATTAACATGTTCATGTGAAAACTCTTACTTGTTTTTGAAAGTGAAGAGACGAGTGTATCTCAACGAACCGGAGAAAGAAATAGGGTGGCTATTCAAGCCAATCGCCTTTTGGCATTCGTTTGAATTGCATCTCGGTTCACTCACCATAAGGCATCGTTTTTTCATTTGGTCAAAGAGATTTCTGTCAGCACCAACGCCATCATAGAAACCTCCATCAAGGAGGGGCTTGACAGTGATATGAAGCTGTAAGGAAGGTAGGGTCCAAAACAGCGTGTCGATCTTCCTCTGATGACTTCTGATGGTGTCGGAGCCGACAACAGAGCTGCCGCCAGTAAAGCACTGGGAGGTGCTTACAAACTCCTAAGCGTGACAGACAGACAGAGGGAGTCTCTTACTTGGACGTATCTTATTTTAGTTGGATTCATTCAATCAGTGTGTTTAGCCATGAAAATTCTATTTCGTACTTAAACGTGACGGAACGGCATACAGACTGACCGACAACGCTTCTTTTTTGAGACACATGGATGCATCTAAAATTTTCTCCTGCAAAACTTGAAACATGTAAAAAAATTATTCACCTCAACTTTATTGAACAGCCAACAAATTGAGGGGGCACTTTTGGGAGTTGTCAAATGAAATATTTAACAGAATTTGATCTGGATATCGATACTGTACTAAGAGTTGAATTTTTTTTTTTTAACAGTTGAATTGAGAAGATACTTAAAGGGGAGATGCCCAAATGAGGCATAACAAACAAATAATAATAATAATAATAATAATAATAATAATAATAATAATAATAATAATAATAATAATGTCACTCAAACTCCAGGGAATACCACTGGTTATCGGTGAGCAATCACTGATGGCCTGTGTGAGAACTCCTAGTGAGTACAAATAATAATAATAATAATAACAGATGGGCCTGTGTGTAGCGCACTATTAATTTGTTTGTTTACACTGCACCTGCTGGTGGTAGGCTCTTTTTATTTTGAGATTATATTTTATTTTGCTTAAATTTAACACAAGTGGTGTGAAACGTAATAATTCCTATATTAATTAAATTTAATTTATTCACTTACATTTAATACTTCCACTCCAACTACTAAGTCAAGAATGACTTTCGTATTGAGGTTCGGATCGTGCAATCCCTAATGGTTTAGAAAATTGGTAGATGTATAGTTAATGGATTAAGGGTGTTTGGTGAATTATCATTACGATGAAATAGGGTTAGGGGTTAGGGTTAAGGTTAGGGTAAGGATAAGGATTAAGGTTAGAGGTTAGGGTTAGGGGTTAGGGTTAGGGTAAGAGTAAAGGTTAGGGTAAGGGTTAAGGTTAGGGTTAAGGTTAGGGTTAGGGTAAGGGTTAAGGTTAGAGTTAGGGTTAGGGTTAAGGTTAGAGTTAGGGTTAGGGTTAAGGTTAGAGTTAGGGTTAGAGTTAGGGTTAAGGTTAGGGTTAGGGTTAAGGTTAGAGTTAGGGTTAGGGTAAGGGTTAAGGTTAGTGTTAGGGTAAGGGTTAGAGTTAGGGTTAAGGTTAGAGTTAGGGTTAGAGTTAGGGTTTGGGTTAGAATAATCTGGCAAGACTCTGGAATCAAGCGTGCTGGTAAATCGATGTTGTACCCACACACACACACACACACACACACACACACACATATATATATATATATATATATATATATATATATATATATATATATATATAATGCAATACTTTAGGTTCCGCCTCTTGTGTTCTATTTGACAGCTTGCTAACATGCCTGCTGAATTTGGCATTTAGACGTTAATTTACTCTCCCATTTCCACGGCGATGCATGTTGGTAGCAACTACTGAGTCAAGAATGACTTTCGTGTTAGGGTTCAAATCATGCGACCGGCAGGGATCGTCTCCTCCCATACTGATGATTGCAGGTTTGGCATGAAACACAGGTGTATATGGTTAATTTGAAAATAATATTTATTTATAAATAATTACACACACACATACATATATATATATATATATATATATATATATATATGTATATATTAATTAAATAAGTTCAAATATATTGATAACATGAACTTAAAACCAATATTTTTTCAAAAAGTGTCCAATATAAATTAGAGCTTTTATAAGTAAAGTTTAATAAACATTATAAACAGTCTACGCGGATCAACCTACGTTTCGATGCTTATACGTCTCGTTCAGGACATGTACTGTTTCTAGTGTTTATTTAATTTTTTTTTATATATATATATATATATATATATATATATATATATATATATATATATATATTATTGTGTGTATTTAGACAGCATTTTCTCATTTATGCAAACATTGTTAAAAATAACAGAATTCGTCTGTTTAATTATAACTTTTTTATTTTTTTATTTTTCTGATTGTCTTTTTTGTAAAAAAATTAATAAATGTTCCATAGGTTTCACAGGTTTCGCGAACGTTTTCGATTCTTCGTCAAATCATTCTCAGGTGTTAAAAGCAAGGAGAAAGAAGAGAATTCTAAAAAGACGGTGGAGAAACGCACATAGAATGTTTTCCGCATTGTTCCAGGAAGTCGTTGAGGATTTTAAATTCAGCAACGCTTGATGGCATCACAGAACAAAATCCCATTACGTTAAGCATTTTAAAATGTTACCACCGGTTTCATGTGTGATGTTGTTAATTTTAGGTTGTTGTGTTTTTATGTAGATAGTTTGGAGTATTTTTAATTTTTTAAAATTGGTTTCGGAATGTGTTATTAACTAGAATTTGTCTTAAATCAGAGGGAGGGCAGTTATGTTATATATATATATATATATATATATATATATATATATATATATATATATATATATGAAAAATATTTGTTATTGTTTATTATCTACGGACGTATACGTTTCGTCTCTTTTCAATCGAGACTCATCAGCGTAAAAGTATGACTATTCACTACCGGTCACACGATTCAAAACCCTGGATTATAAGTATTTTTCAACTCAAATCCAACGTCTTAAACCTCACGGCCAATATTTGAACAGCTGATAAACTATAGTAGTTTAACCACATTTAAAGCGGCGATGACAGCAGAGGCATTCTACTTATATTAAGGAATGATGCATTATAAAGCAAATGACGTCACGCTGTATTTGTACTACCACTAAAGTGCTCTACTAATTTTTTTAAGGAGCGACAAATATAAAAAATATTTGTTATTGTTTATTATCTACGGACGTATACGTTTCGTCTCTTTTCAATCGAGTCTCATCAGTGTAGAAGTATGACTATTCACTACCGGTCACATGATTCGTAACCCTGGATTATAAGTATTTTTCGCAGTATTTGTACTACCACTAAAGTGCTCTAGAGAGAGAGAGAGAGAGAGGGGGGGGAATAAAAATTTTCAAAGTTAAATGCTGCCGATAATATTTACCATTACATTGTCGGTTTTTCTTTATCCTCCGATGAAAAGAGTTTATCTTTGAAAATCCATGGGTTAAGGATATGAAGCTCCTTACTTTGAACTTTTGATGCTCTAATAAATATTGTATCTTTACAATTTTTTATTTTCATCTTTCATCTATAGAATTGATTGCTCTTTTCAATATATTGAGCTTTATATTATTACGATAGATTATTATTAAACGATAAAACGATTATCTTTAATTTAATTCAACATTTAAACATTATATATATATATATATATATATATATATATATATATATATATATATATATATATATATATATATATATGTGTGTGTGTGTGTGTGTGCGTGTGTGTGTATATATATTTGTAATTCCCGTCTGTTTGTTTATATTATATAAAAGGGTTAGTTAAGAAAAACGGGAAATGAAAGATCAGTCGAGTTGAACTTGCTGAACATTACTAGACTGTGGGAATCAATAGAAACGAATATGGCATCACATGGCTCAAAGAGAGAGTGAGAAAGAGAAACCAGTGTAAACATGTTAAATTAAAATGGACGACACAAAAGGCGTATAATTTCCAGTTGCAGCATATGGTTGTTAAACTCGGCCTTTGTTGCTTTCAACTTTTCTGCAGGGAAACAGCGAGGGCATGAAACACAGGATCATCAGGGGTCTCAAAATGATGTTAGATTGAGTGAGTAGGTTTGCTCACAACAAAATTTAGGTTTGTCAACTCCAGGAAGGAGTATAGTGAGGTTTGGTATGGATCATCGGAACAATACTGAGCTGATAGATGAGATGGTGGATTTCAAACCTGGGACGGAAAGTGGCGTATTAGCATCAATCAGCCGGCGTCTGCGCTTATCTACTAAAAGATTAAAGTGGTGCAGGAAGTCCGTGGAGACTGTGCTGTGCCCAGGTTTCTAGAAATTAGTTTCCCTGGTTGGAAAAAAAACAGGGCTTTTAACAACTACTTGTCGCTATGCTAAAACGAGAGTGGTAAAAATCCTGGCTTGTTTGAGTGGTGGAGTAGCAGCAAGCCGCCATATTGTTTGAATATCAATGACTTCTTAGCTGTCCACTGATTGGTTCAAGCACTCTATTTACTCCTTGGCTTGACCAATCAGTGGCCTTCTCTTAGGCGAATCTCTGAGGGTTAGCATAACTATATAAACATTTGAGCACAATACACCGCTCTCTCTCTCTCTCTTTTTCTTCTTAGGCACGAGACGTCTCTCTCGACATGTAGACGACTAGTACACCGGGTCGGGCTACATAGCTCGGTCCCCTGCGACCACGAAGAACCGAGAAGCGAAAATGGCTACTGCCTCATACACGTGGAATTAATAACACACACACACATACTTATATACACACATGGACGTGTCCTGACACCATTGCCGGTGTACAAATATTCCATATTATGAACTAGTCTCTCTTCTCTACTCATGGGAAATTATATCTATAGACTTCCTTTACTTTTGTCTTCGTCCATACTTATGGACTTACTAACCTCTTTCCTTTTTGTTCACGTACTAACGAAGACGACCCAATAAAGTTGTTATTAAATGTTAAAATGGGAGTTTGTCACTTCCATCCTACAGTGGCGACGAGGAGATGAACGAATATGGAGTCGGCGACTGCGATTTTGACACATTCAGTTTTCTCACCTCTTGGTTGAGCTGTTCTATGGTTGCAAATATAGGCGAAGATATGAGCGATTGATTGGTATCTACCAGTGAGATCGAACGGGCTTCAACCTGTGATTTAGAAGTAGTCTTGGAGGCAGGCTTTTTTGTAACAGTTGCCAGATGAGACTAGGTTTGAGTGAGCCAAACGTGAATATCTCCGGCAAATGCTGGTACAGCAGTGCTAGGCGTTTTTTGTTTTTATATAGACAACAGACAACAAAATCAAGGAGCAAAAAGAAAAACAATATGAAAGAAATACATTTGAGAGAAAGAAAAAGGAAAAATATGTATGTAGTTCGAAAGCCAATTAAGAAATAAAAAATTTTTTTTCCGGCAGACAGAGAAAAGGGATATGTATGTGTGTTGCTTTATTTGTTTGCGTAAGGGAAAAAAAAAATATTATGCTCTTTTCGGTGGACTTTGCAAAAAAAAAATGTTTATAGAAAAGTTTTCTTTTTTTAAGGGAAAAAGTGATAATTCTTGCTTGAGTAAGTTAAATTGTGTTGCTGCAGTTTACAATTTAAATATTTTGTTGGCAAATATGCTGTCGTCTGCCATCGTTTAAGAATTGAGAGTTGGTAGCGCCAGTGTGTCTGGTTCCTTTACATTCACTAAAAATCGTTTTTTTTTTAAATTCTTTTCTTTTTTTTATGTAAAAAATATAATGTTTCTGAGTTTTTTCTTACAGCAAATTTTTTTCAGTGAAAAAGTTTGGGTTTTACTAAAAAGAAAAAGATTTCGTAATTTTTTTCAGTGAAAAAGTTTGGGTTTTACTAAAAAGAAAAAGATTTCGTAATTTTTTTCAGTGAAAAAGTTTGGGTTTTACTAAAAAGAAAAAGATTTCGTAATTTTTTTCAGTGAAAAAGTTTGGGTTTTACTAAAAAGAAAAAGATTTCGTAATTTTTTTCAGTGAAAAAGTTTGGGTTTTACTAAAAAGAAAAAGATTTCGTAATTTTTTTCAGTGAAAAAGTTTGGGTTTTACTAAAAAGAAAAAGATTTCGTAATTTTTTTCAGTGAAAAAGTTTGGGTTTTACTAAAAAGAAAAAGATTTCGTAATTTTTTTCAGTGAAAAAGTTTGTGTTTTACTAAAAAGAAAAAGATTTCGTAATTTTTTTCAGTGAAAAAGTTTGGGTTTTACTAAAAAGAAAAAGATTTCGTAATTTTTTTCAGTGAAAAAGTTTGGGTTTTACTAAAAAGAAAAAGATTTCGTAATTTTTTTCAGTGAAAAAGTTTGGGTTTTACTAAAAAGAAAAAGATTTCGTAATTTTTTTCAGTGAAAAAGTTTGGGTTTTACTAAAAACTAAAAAAATTTCGTAATTTTTTTCAGTGAAAAAGTTTGGGTTTTACTAAAAAGAAAAAGATTTCGTAATTTTTTTCAGTGAAAAAGTTTGGGTTTTACTAAAAAGAAAAAGATTTCGTAATTTTTTTCAGTGAAAAAGTTTGGGTTTTACTAAAAAGTAAAAAGATTTCGTAATTTTTTTCAGTGAAAAAGTTTGGGTTTTACTAAAAAGAAAAAGATTTCGTAATTTTTTTCAGTGAAAAAGTTTGGGTTTTACTAAAAAGAAAAAGATTTCGTAATTTTTTTCAGTGAAAAAGTTTGGGTTTTACTAAAAAGAAAAAGATTTCGTAATTTTTTTCAGTGAAAAAGTTTGGGTTTTACTAAAAAGAAAAAGATTTCGTAATTTTTTTCAGTGAAAAAGTTTGGGTTTTACTAAAAAGAAAAAGATTTCGTAATTTTTTTCAGTGAAAAAGTTTGGGTTTTACTAAAAAGAAAAAGATTTCGTAATTTTTTTCAGTGAAAAAGTTTGGGTTTTACTAAAAAGAAAAAGATTTCGTAATTTTTTTCAGTGAAAAAGTTTGGGTTTTACTAAAAACTAAAAAAATTTCGTAATTTTTTTCAGTGAAAAAGTTTGGGTTTTACTAAAAAGAAAAAGATTTCGTAATTTTTTTCAGTGAAAAAGTTTGGGTTTTACTAAAAAGAAAAAGATTTCGTAATTTTTTTCAGTGAAAAAGTTTGGGTTTTACTAAAAACTAAAAAAATTTCGTAATTTTTTTCAGTGAAAAAGTTTGGGTTTTACTAAAAAGAAAAAGATTTCGTAATTTTTTTCAGTGAAAAAGTTTGGGTTTTACTAAAAAGAAAAAGATTTCGTAATTTTTTTCAGTGAAAAAGTTTGGGTTTTACTAAAAAGAAAAAGATTTCGTAATTTTTTTCAGTGAAAAAGTTTGGGTTTTACTAAAAAGAAAAAGATTTCGTAATTTTTTTCAGTGAAAAAGTTTGGGTTTTACTAAAAAGAAAAAGATTTCGTAATTTTTTTCAGTGAAAAAGTTTGGGTTTTACTAAAAAGAAAAAGATTTCGTAATTTTTTTCAGTGAAAAAGTTTGGGTTTTACTAAAAAGAAAAAGATTTCGTAATTTTTTTCAGTGAAAAAGTTTGGGTTTTACTAAAAAGAAAAAGATTTCGTAATTTTTTTCAGTGAAAAAGTTTGGGTTTTACTAAAAAGAAAAAGATTTCGTAATTTTTTTCAGTGAAAAAGTTTGGGTTTTACTAAAAAGAAAAAGATTTCGTAATTTTTTTCAGTGAAAAAGTTTGGGTTTTACTAAAAACTAAAAAAATTTCGTAATTTTTTTCAGTGAAAAAGTTTGGGTTTTACTAAAAAGAAAAAGATTTCGTAATTTTTTTCAGTGAAAAAGTTTGGGTTTTACTAAAAAGAAAAAGATTTCGTAATTTTTTTCAGTGAAAAAGTTTGGGTTTTACTAAAAAGTAAAAAGATTTCGTAATTTTTTTCAGTGAAAAAGTTTGGGTTTTACTAAAAAGAAAAAGATTTCGTAATTTTTTTCAGTGAAAAAGTTTGGGTTTTACTAAAAAGAAAAAGATTTCGTAATTTTTTTCAGTGAAAAAGTTTGGGTTTTACTAAAAAGAAAAAGATTTCGTAATTTTCTTCATCGAGAAGATTTTTTTAGAACAAAAGGGTTTTGTGATTTTATTTTGTGATTAACTTTTAGTTTATTCCTATTTCACTCACGCAGATTAGTTAGAGTGAATGGGTACAGAAAAAGCTTCTTTTTTATAGTTCGCGAATACAATTGTTTGTATTTTGGTTGTTGTTCTTGAGTGAAGCTCTTGTTCTTTGAGGTTTTTGTTCGAAGGTTTGCGTTTTCATTTGTTTTTTTGTTTTTTTAAGTTGGAGGTCATCTTTTTTAAGCTGGAGGTCACCTATTTTATAGATGCTATTCGCTACATAAACTGTAAGACCAACGCTTACAATAATCTCTAACAAAAGGGTCGCCAAATGAAAAGAAAACAATGCCCTTTTGTAAGCACAAATGATATATTTATTTAAGTGACCTACACCGTTGGGTGTAGGTTGCCAGATGTTTAAAACTGTTAAGAAATGGAAAATAATAATAAAGTTTGGCTTCTGAAAGTCTTTTCTCAGAGCAGTATATCTTTAAGTGAATATAGTCTGACTCGGTGTCAAGTTGACAGGGGCAGGAGAAAAGACATCTTTCTTCGTGGGTGCCTGGAAGTTCTCTGCTTGCCCTGCAATTCTTAAAGGGCCTGGATGTAGTCCTTCAAAGTTCCGGTCAAAATTAATTCGCCCTGGGGTCTGATTGGTCACCGTGTGACCAAACAACCTCACTAGGGCTGCTCTCCACAAGAGGAAACAAATGTCAATGTTTATGGCTGCTACAGACATAGGTATTGTGGTGGACCGAAACGCGATCCAAACGAACGCCCAAAAGCAAATGGCTTGAATTGCTACCCTCTTTCTTTCTTTGCTTCGTTAGGATACGCTCTCCTGTTCACTCATCAAAAAATAAGTTGTTTTCCAACTAATCAAAAACCGTTTAAAGTAAAAAACTAATAAGTTTTTGATGAGTGAAAAGGAGAGCGTATTCCAACGAAGCAGAGAAAGAAAGAGGGTAGAAATTCAAGCCATTTGCTTTTTAGCGGTCGTTTCCTCATTCGATCCCGGGCAACGCCAGGTATCCCTGCTAATATATAATAAATGGTTTCGTCTTTAATAATGAACACGTGGCCTTATTATCGCAGGTGTGTTTATCTAAGCATGAGAGTTAATGAAACCATGGATGCATTTGTTTATTAAAGTCCGTCAGATAGGAATGATAGAAAAACGTGGGATTTTATGAATGACGCTTCTATTATCGGCATTATTTGGATTGTCATCTTGAAACACGTGTGTCGTGGGAACCGAATGAACGCGTCGCGAGGGAGGAGGGGGTTAAGCTTCACTTCCGCGTCAACGACGCAATCTCGACAATGTCATCTTTTTGTTGACGGATTCTGTCCAATCCCCCACCTCCACCCGTAAGGCTACGTTGTGTTATCCTCCCCTTCTCGCAGGGTTTACTCTATCCTCTCCCCCCTCACACACACACACACACACACACATACACTCTCTCTCTCTCTCTCTCTCTCTTTCTCTCTCTCTTATCATTTCAGCCCCTCTTTTTTCGTAGCTCATCTATCATCAATCTTTCTCTTTCGCGTTTTTTAATATTTTATTTCTTCTTCTTCTTCTTCTTCTTCTTCTTCTTTTTTCTTCTTCTCTCTTTCTTTTTTTGATTTTATCATTTCTACTTGCCTCCTCCCTCTTTTTGCTAATATTTGATCTATTAATTTATTACAGGGTATTTAAAACTATCTATCTATCTATCTATCTATCTATCTATCTATCTATCTATCTATCTATCTCCCACATACATTATTATATATATATATATATATATATATATATATATATATATATATATATATATATAAGTAGAGCCAGATTGTACGAACATAACTTTAACTTTTATTAAAACCTTATTTTATTTGAACTTTTACGATAAACAAATACTTGATTACGATAATTATAGTCGCTTACTTCATAAATACATCAAACACAGACTATATATAGTAACTTATCGTTTGATCTAACTACACCAGTACGAACTGCTTCGATTACGTTCCAGGATAAATTTGTTCTTTTTTTTTCTTTCAGCTACTTTTAAGGGATGATATTCTTGAAGATATTGTTTAGGCAACTTTTTCTTTATTTTCTCTTTTTTACATTATTATTTAAAAACTAAAACTGGTGTTACGTTAACACTCACTATTTCTCGAGATGAACACTGATGTCTACGAGATCATTTACGATAATATAGCGTCATATAGGATTCAGGGTCGGAACAGGAGTTTCTTGGGTCCTTCAATGTTCTCAGTTAACGCCAGGACACGGGTCTAGCTAGTTATTTAAAAAAAATGACAATTAAATAACAGATTAATCGGATAAAATAATAACTTAAATTCAACGTTTGAATCGCCGCTGGTCTCTTTAACCAATGTAGGCAATATAGGTGAGGTACTCCAACTGTCCTATAATACACTTGAACCTTGTTTTAAAGAATTCTTTGGGTCAACCAAAAGACTTCCGAGCAACGCCGTATAGGAACAGCTAGTATATATATATATATATATATATATATATATATATATATATATATATATATATATGGTAAAATGAAAAAGGAAAACCAAAAACTGGATGTTTTTTATGTGTACATCAACGTTTCGTCTTTATTTATAAGACTTCATCAGGATGATGGTATAGAGAAAAGATATCATGCAAGTACAAATACATGTAGGGTAGACATGTTGGGAGGAAAAATAAAATAAAATGAAAAAATAATGGCAACGTCTTGGTGGACGTCCGTACTTGTTAGAGAATAAAATGAGTGACGAAAATGAGTGGGAAAAAGGGGAAGGATGGAGGGAGCAAGGACTACTGTGGCTGGCGGTGAGAGAAAGAGGTGGGGGATGAGCAGGGGTAAAATGGATGGCAGAGAGAGATTGGAGGAAGAGAGGGAGGGAGGTGTTTGACCAGATGGCTGTGGTCAAGATTGAAGGGGAAGAGTGAGTTGGAATGTTTGTGTGTGGGGGGGTGTATGCAGGGAAAATGGGGATGGGTAGAGAGGGAGGGGGGGGGGCTGTGATTTTGGTGGATGGGCGAAAGTTATGGTCTTAGAGAGTGTTTTGAGAAAATGAGGGAATTTAAGAAGAGGTATGGGAGAAAATAGATGAGAGGGGGAAGAGGGAGGATTTGTTGTGATAGGGTGTGAAATATTTGAAATATTTGGAAAATGATAGCAATGAGTGAGGGATTGGAGTGGGTGGAGGAGGGCGGTGATTGAAAGGGTGGGTGAGGAATATTTGAAATATTTGGAACATGAGAAAGTTTATTTGGACTGTAGTATTAAAAATGTGAGGGAAAAAAGTAAGGGGAAAATGAAGATTCAGGGGGAAGAAAGAAGGGTGTGGGTGAATGGAAGAGTGTCATAAAGGTTAGAGATGAAAATAAAAGTTAACCATGATCAGGCAAAAGACTTTGTTCTGTGAGGATGATCTTGCTTATTAAGGGTGATAGGTTAAAGAAACCATTTCGTTGCTTGATGGTGGTGGAGGAGGTGATGAGGGCAGTTTCCAATAATCTTCGCCGAGATTTGTTGTGGATGTGTTTAGTGATTTTGGCTTGTTCAAATTTGAATGCATGACCATGTTCTAGAGCATGGGAGAAAAGTGCACTAAGAGGGTTGTTGTTTTTTATGTCCCTTTTATGTTCATTTAATCGTTTCTTTAATTCACGTTGTGTTTCTCCCACGTAGAATTGATGGCAATCATTGCAAGGGACAGTGTATAAGCCGGCATGGGATGTGGGTGTTTTTTAGAAATGTCTAGATTTGTTTAAAGTTTGTTTTATGGATTGAGAAGTGGTTTGTACTGTAGGAATGCCTAGTTTGTTGAGCGTGTTGCATATGGATGTGTTATTGGAATGCGTGGGTAGGAGAAGGGGTCTGTCTATGAGAGAGGTGTTAGGGGTTTGATTTTTTTGTGTGGTGTTTCTGGAGAATATTTGGAAGGCTTTTTTCTTGGCATTTAATATGAAATGTGTGGGGTATTGCAATGTTTTTAGGGAATTAAAAATGTACTTTATTTCTTCATCTATGTGTGGGGGGCTACATATTCTAAGGGCGCATAGGAAGAAGCCTATAATTATACCTGTTTTGATCTTGCTATGATGGTGGGAGTAGAAATGTATGTAGTCATTTTTGTGAGTGTTTTTGCGGTGTACCTTAAATTCTAGTTTATTGTTGGACTTAATTATAAGAGTATCAAGGAAGGGAATAGAGCCGTTTATTTCAGTCTCATGGGTGAATTTTATGGAGGGTTCTACTGTGTTGAGTTTATCTTTAACATGAATGATTTGTATGTCTGTGGGGAGGAAAATTAAAATATCATCTATGTATCTAAAGTATTCGATGTTAGGAGGTAGTCTATATTTGAAAGGACCGGATTCTAAGAATTCTAAAAAGAGGCAGGCCAATACACCGCTAAGGGGGTTGCCCATGGGGAGTCCAAATTTTTGTTTGTAGAATACTTCGTTAAATTGGAAATATGTTATGTCAGTGATGAGTCTAATTATTTCTATAAAAGTGTTGGGGGGAAAAGGTAGGTCGGTTTTTATTTTCTTTATATGTGTGTGAAGTAAGTGTAGGCATTTTTTAACAGGTACGTTAGTGTAGAGCGAAGTTACATCTAGGCTGTGTATATTTTTATTTTCTACGTTGATGTTTTTTATTCTGCTAAGAAGGTCGCCTGAATTTTTTATGTGGGAAGGACTGATGGTACCCATTAGTGGAGTGAGGATGTTAGCTATGGCCCGTGCGATTTTGTGTGCGGTGCTACCTATGCTTGATACAATTGGACGCATGGGGGTGTCAGGTTTGTGGGTTTTGGGGAGCCCGTATAATGTGGGAATGATAGGGTTATACTCAATGTTTGATGCCCATTTTTTGTTGTTCTTGATTAGGTGTTTGAAAGATTTGTTAAAATGTTCTATGTTTTTATCTATAGTTTTTTGGTCAGTTTTAGTGTATGTGTTTTCGTCGGATAATAGAGTAGATATTTTTTTGATATATGAATTTTTGTCCATGATTACTATGCCCCCTCCTTTGTCAGATGGTGATATGAGTATGTTGTTGTTGTTAGCTAGGTGTTTAAGAGTGTCTATGTATCTCTTGGGTAAGACGGGGTCATTAGGGAGAGTGGTGGTAGTTGAGATTATGCCTTGAATGAAGCCTTTGGTGAAATCTGTGTCAGTGTGTCTGTAATTTTTTAGAACTGTGTTGGTGGTGGTGTTAGAGTGTATACCAGTGGCGAATTTTTCATCTCTAACCTTTATGACACTCTTCCATTCCCCCACACCCTTCTTTCTTCCCCCTGAATCTTCATTTTCCCCTTACTTTTTTCCCTCACATTTTTAATACTACAGTCCAAATAAACTTTCTCATGTTCCAAATATTTCAAATATTCCTCACCCACCCTTTCAATCACCGCCCTCCTCCACCCACTCCAATCCCTCACTCATTGCTATCATTTTCCAAATATTTCAAATATTTCACACCCTATCACAACAAATCCTCCCTCTTCCCCCTCTCATCTATTTTCTCCCATACCTCTTCTTAAATTCCCTCATTTTCTCAAAACACTCTCTAAGACCATAACTTTCGCCCATCCACCAAAATCACAGCCCCCCTCCCTCTCTACCCATCCCCATTTTCCCTGCATACACCCCCCCCCCCACACACACAAACATTCCAACTCACTCTTCCCCTTCAATCTTGACCACAGCCATCTGGTCAAACACCTCCCTCCCTCTCTTCCTCCAATCTCTCTCTGCCATCCATTTTACCCCTGCTCATCCCCCACCTCTTTCTCTCACCGCCAGCCACAGTAGTCCTTGCTCCCTCCATCCCTCCCCTTTTTCCCACTCATTTTCGTCACTCATTTTATTCTCTAACAAGTACGGACGTCCACCAAGACGTTGCCATTATTTTTTCATTTTATTTTATTTTTCCTCCCAACATGTCTACCTTACATGTATTTGTACTTGCATGATATCTTTTCTCTATACCATCATCCTGATGAAGTCTTATAAATAAAGACGAAACGTTGATGTACACATAAAAAACATCCAGTTTTTGGTTTTCCTTTTTCATTTTACCATCACGTCGGATTACCTTCATCCTTCTCTTCCCATATATATATATATATATATATATATATATATATATATATATATATATATATATATATAACGAATTATTTATTTGAAAACATATTTCAGAATCGTATCGCGGTTTCATCCAGATGGGTTGACTTTTTACATTTTAAAAAGTCTATACCTAAGGGACTCGTCAGCATACTGACATTAGATCAAAACACAATGAGAAATGGCGTTTATCGATAAAAATCCAATGCATTACTGAAATGTCTTTTTGGAAAAAATATAATGGTTGGGAATTAATTGAGTTTTATTTTATTTATTATTTATAGTTTTGTGTTTTAAGGAGGTTTGTATTTTATTCTACTGTTTTATTTATTTATTGATATGTAGTTTTGTATTTTTATTTAAAGGGTTGTATTTAGAAGATTGTTTATAGATCGTAGGAGATTTCTGGTGTTTTGAAAAATAAAAAACAAAACAAAGGGGGCGTTTGAATTCGTCGTTTGAAAGAGTTGTACTACTGAAGTCTTCTTTTGAAGGGGATACCAGGTTTAATTTTATTTTTATGTATCGGATTTATTATTGATTTTATTTATAGTTTTGTGTTTTAAAGGTTTTATTTTGATTGGTGTTTTATTTACTTATTTATTTGTAGTTTCGTATTTTAAAGGTCGTCCTGAAAAAAAATGGAAAAAGGGGGTGCGTCTGAATTTATCGTTTAAAAACGGTGTATTGTTGACGTGTCTTTTTTTAAGAAAGTACTGGATCAGGGTTAAATATGATATATGGGTCTTAATCGTAATTCTTTTCAATATAACTTGACACACACACACAATATATATATATATATATATATATATATATATATATATATATATATATATATATATATATATATATAATGGACACTATACATTATGATCATCCATCCATACTTTTGGTTTCACAGAAACACTGAAAACACAACCTGCAGGGGGTTAAAGATACCAAATGCTACCTGTTTATTAGTCGATATGTTCCGTCCAATTGGATTGTTGACCACTGTTGTGACAGCCTACTAAAATTTGTCCGCTTTTATAATCATAAATAAACTTTAATTCTCTTCTTTTTTTCATGGCTTTTAGGTTTGCCACATCGATTGAGCGGTTTGGAGGGGAGATTTTTGATTTTTGATTTCTTTAGATTTAGATATTTTTGATTCATATATATTTCTTTGGGAACTTTTCTTAGATTGGCGTATATTTGTGGGCATATATATATATATATATATATATATATATATATATATATATATATATATATATATATATATGTATTGTATATATATAGTACATGTATTGTATTAGTTTCTGTAGATGTAAATCCGTTGAAACTCAAGTGTTTATAAAAAGTGCTCAATAACAAGTAGAGCTGTTCTTAAGTATAACATTTTATTTATACAAACATTATTGGTTACATATGTGCATACATGTTTCGGTTGTACTCTTCGCAGAGAGTGAACCTCTTCTAAACCAAAGACGACAGAGAAGTGCTCAATATCAAAATAGAGCTTTATATATGATAATTTTTATTTACACAGACATGTACAAAATCTGCGACACTGGCATGTCGATGTTATCGATCAACAGTTACTATAAACTGAGATCTCATCAGGCAGAGTTAGAATCCGATCTTAACCTCAGATCATATGTTGGTGCTAAATATCTCCAAATATGATCTGAGGTTAAGATCGGATTCTAACTCTGCTTGATGAGATCTCAGTTTATAGTAACTGTTGATCGATAACATCGACATGCCAGTGTCGCAGATTTTGTACATGTCTGTGTAAATAAAAATTATCATATATATATATAT
>OY744515.1:255553727-255566227 GCA_963556195.1 Sepiola atlantica
GGCTAATCTCACATCTTCTCCTGTATAAAAAGTCTTTGATGAGAAAAATGGGAAGATATTGCCATGGGTAAAGGTAAAAGTGTCAGCTCAGCCAGAAAGCACCTTTTTTCGACCCACATCCAATGCCAGGAAGAAGACAAACACGGCCTGTACTGTGATGGACTGTACTCTAAGCGTGCTAAAAGCTGGGTAGCATGTCAAGGGAGCTGTGAGAGAGGCACAGTATTGCTGTGCAGATCTAGATGAGAGCAACAAGACCCCAATTTTTATTTGTGAGCTGTGCAAAGACCCGTCTCGTTTTGCCCTATCTGATGTCTCGTTTTACACCAAGCATGGGGCAAAACGGGACAATACGGACAGCTGAATAAATCATCTGTATTTCTTTTGAAAAGCAATCTTTACTGATTTTGTTGTTGTGGCATTGTTTTTCAATACTTTGAATGTTCAGAACATCGAATATGGCAATGTTATCTTTGACTCCATTAGTTTTTTTTCACTTCGGTATCTCGTTTTGCTCCAGGTTCCCCTATATCCACGAAGAAGAAAGTTTGGTCTGAGCAGATGAAGACACTGAAAGGAAATGAAGAAAAAACAGAAAGGAAAAAAAATGTAAGTAAAACTCTGTCATAAATTTTTTCAAATTTTGCATTTTGGCTATTCCCCTGCCAACTTATTCATCTATGTAATTCCTCTGATGATAAAATTTTAATCTTTGAAAAGCCTGGCTTAAGGAAAGAAAATAAAACATCTTTTTATCGAGTACACCTTGCATTGAACAATCGAAGATGAAATAGATTTATCATTCGCACATCTTTGTCTCTCTTCTTTTATTTACACACACACACATTATATATATATATATATATATATATATATATATATATATATATATATATATACTAGAAGAATATAAGATGTATTTCTTTTAATCACACTTGAGAAATATTATTTTAGTTTTATTTCAATCTAATTAACAACTAAAATCTGTTATTATATTGTAGATCAGAATAATTATATGTGATTGTATCCATAACTAGTTGTACCTACTTGTAATACTGTTGTGGTGGAATACCGGACTCTCATCAGTCACTAAATAAGTGAAGTAGTCTGGACAATAAATACGACTACGAACAGTAGTATGGGGGGGATTCGATTCTATACTGTTAAATCCTATTGGATTACCTGCAGTTACTATTGTTTGTACAAGATATATACGTTGGAATAAACCGTACTAATTTAAGACCTTTACACTCTGGGTGTTATTTTGTTATTTATAACTAGTTACCAAGTTATATCAGTAATACGTAATTATATGAAGCAACACATGCCTAATCAGTTAAGGAATTTTACAGACACTCACATGTGACCCCCGTGGAGTGTTTAGGAACGAAAACATTACAATATTACAACAAAGTTAAACCATAAAAATGTACTCATATGTAAGACAAATGAGGGGGGGGGGTGTCATCATTATCATACGGTGTTTGGTATTTAGGGTACTGCAAGTACCCCAAACTCTGGGATGGGCAACACCCGGCAATGTCTCACGCCTTCTTGCGATTTAAATGGTGTACATCAGTCAGATTGCAAGCAGTTATATCGCTTCTTACACACTCACGCCAATATTCCTCGGTCTAGCACGCCCCCTAGTGCCTCGGATATCCAGACATGATACAGACAAAACATAGACATATAAGAGAATACACAATATTGTTCTTATATTTATAATTTCTTTTATTTATTTATTCATTACTTTGATCACTTTTATTTAGGAATGACCAAACATTTGTTGCTGTTCATTTCACAGACAATTGATTTGCTCTGCTTGTGATCAGATTCAAATGTCTGCAAATTTTGAGACAGAAAAAAAATCCAATTAGACAAAGTGATTCAAAATATTTTCGTATAATATATGAACTTTTATTTAGTCAAATCATCAAACAGGAAACATTAAACAAACTCAAATAAAAATGTTAACATAGTCTAATTATTATACAATTATTATGCATTTTTTACTTTTAACAGCTCTATTTGGCATAATGATTAGATTAGACCGGGGTTCGATCCTTGGTTGAGTCAATGCAAAGACTCAAAAACTGATACCTCTTTACTAAGTACTCATTATTATAATGTGTGGATCAAGTGTAAATGGTGCAATCCAGGGAAAGTAGCGGCGCCCTCCTCTATATATCAGTGTAGTAGCCAACTTAAAGGGGGCCCTTGACTACGGTCCACCTATTTATTAACTCCTAAGTTAATAATAATTATGTTACCAAGAGCAAGGTGATGAAAGTTCGCCTGCTCGGTTTGTGGAAAGGGAGTCAGGTGCAAGTCTATTAAAGACTTGGAGGAATGCTATAAAAAGTAAAGGTGTGAGAGTGAATATTACCAAGACCAAAGTGATCATCAGTGATGATTAGTGATGATGGTAGTAGTGTTGGAAAGCTCCCCAGAAAGAGGAAAATTCCCCTGCTCAGCTTGTGGAAAGGGAGTCAGATGCAAGTCTATTATTTTGTTGTACTTGTAAGCATTTGGTACACAAGAAGTACAGTAGAATAACTGGAAGGCTGAGAGGGGATTACAAGTTTGTGTGCAAGAAATGTAAGACAATGGAGATGGATGAAAACTCTGACGTGAACAAAGTATATTTGATTTGCGAAGCTATTGAGGTTGTCAAGAAGTTTTGTTACCTGGTTACATTGGAGAACAGGGTGGAGCAGATGCTCATGTGATTGCACGAATTAGGAGTGGATGGAGTAAGTATCAGAGGATTTCTGCCATTACTAACCAGCAGAGCGTTACCACTGTTTACCAAGGGAAGAGTCTATCAGGCATGTGTACACAGTGTGATGATGTATGGAAGTGAAACCTCGCCAATGAGAGTTTAGGACATGCGTTGCATAGAGAGAATGATATGATGGATGTGTAATGTGAGTCTTACAGACAGGCTTAGATCTGATGACTTTAGAGGAATATTTAATCTGGACTGTATAGGGAAGATGTGCTGAACAGGAGTGTTCAATGGTATGATCATGTTGAAAGAATGGATGAGAGTTCTTGGGTCAGTAGATGTAGAACAGTTAAGATAAAAGGTCCAGTTTATGGGAGAAGGCCAAAGGAAAACAGGGGAAGAAGTGATAAAAATGAACTTGAGAGACAGATGGATAAATAATAAATAAAGACCTGGACAGAGATAGGTTAGTGTTACACCGGCCGTTCTTACACAGGAGAAACTACACCGGTTGTCATTATAAATAGTGCGAGTCACCAGAAGACAAAGCACAGTCTTGTAACTGTCGTTCAGTCGCTTTCTTGGCCTTTTGGCCAAGATCAAAGTGTAGTATCTGTTCCGATAGATACTGCACAAGACTGGTCCTGTGCAGTTCTAGGCGGTCCACCCTCCCAGGCTTTGCCTCCCCTCTTTGGGGAGGAGTAAGTTTATTGCTTACTGTCTGAGGTGCCCCTACCGGGGAATGCCGACGGGGCTGTCCAGGCAATTTTTAAAGGTAATAGGTGCTCTCCCTCTAGAGTGCTGATTTATCAAAACCCCACTTTCCGACCTTGTGTCACATTTTACTCTGTGGGGAGTAGATAAATACCCAGTCTTGTAACTGTCTAGCCAAGAGCTAGTCACTTTCTTACTTTGTTAATACACTTGTTAAACCAACCCTCGACTTGACTTCCATTATTTATTACTGTGGAACAACTTCACAACAGTTAGTTTGGAAGTCAATTTCTTAAAGCAGCTCAACACATGCCAGCATTTAAAACGGACGTTAAACCGAATATGACGATAAATAGTGAATGATCATAAGATCCTGTGAAAATGACTAAAGACACAATCCTGTGAAGAATTGACAAAAAATGTTTAAAAAATTTTTTTTTTTCATTTAAATGTTTATAATGTTGTTACATTTAAATATTTATACTGTTACTTTTAAAAGTTTATAATGTTGTTACATTTAAATGTTTATAATGTTGTTACTTTTAAATATTTATAGTGTTGCTGCATTTAAATGTTTATAATGTTGTTGCTTTTAAATGTTTATAGTGTTATTTAAGATTATATTTTTATTTGCGCTATAAATAATGTTTAGCATGCATGGTTGTTGATTAATTATATAATAATAATAATAATAATAATAATAATAATAATAATAATAATAATAATAATAATGATGATGATGATGATGATGATGATGATGATGATGATGATGATAAAGGTAAATTCAATTGTATTTATTACTAAGGAGAGTAGAAAGTTGATCTTGAGTTTACTAACTCTTGTTTCGATGATTTTGTCCTTTAGTCCCTACTTTCCATGAGCAATGTTTCTGACAAAGGGAGAAGAATTGCTGTTTTCTAGGTCGGAATCTATCTATAACACATATCGTTGGCGAGTTTTTGACCCTGAAGTAGTATTTTTTTGTTTTTAGCTTCTTACATCAAGTGGCTGCATGCCTTGTCTGGAGCGATTTCCATAAAAAAATTTTATGAAAAATCATGAATGATGAATTTTGTAGTGATACAATTAATGCACTTAGTTACAGACATGATTATATAAAGAGATGCTATAAATAATTATTATGACCCGGATGTAAATGTCAGGAGACTAGTTAAATTTACTCACTTCCCACAGTAGCAAGATGTGGCACAAGGCTGGAAGTCGAAGAAAAACAGCTACCCACGAAGAGGGGGAAGGGCATTCTGTCAGAGAACTGATAAAAGTTATTTCTCTTCCATTGTGATGTTTTAAAGGTATGTAAAAATAGATTTACACAAAACATTACAATTTTGCGCGATATGGGAATACGAACATCACTTCTGGTTTTTGGGTATGTTGGGACGTTAAGAGTTCACGAATAGAAGTAAGATAAAACCTTTATCCCATTGGTGGAGATAATGAAAGTTTCTTTGTTTTTATTAACCAAACTATATTCAGAGTTGAATATTCGTATGAATTGTCAAGTTACGATTTCGACTTGGCTTTATTATGGTTTGTGCATTAGTTTCTCTAATTTGTTTAGAATCAGGTTGGACTATGTGAGGTTTGCCAACATCTCCAGTGATGAAATAGCACCAAGAGAACTCGAACCTGGCACATAAGATTTACTTCAGGACGACATTGCCTCACTGTTGTCTGCCATGTTTTGCAGGGATGCTCACGTGGCCTACGTTTGCTCTAGACACGCATGCGTTTAGGGTTAGAAAGTTGCGATTTTGTCTATGGGGCCACTACAGATTTGACAGAAATCTAAGCACTAACAGAGATGATGAAGGAGAAAGAACAAAGAGAAAGGAGCAGTAGAAAGAAGGAGTGAGAAGAGTAAGAAAAGAGGAAGTGGTAGTAGGGTGGTGAAAAAGAAGGAAGTGTACTCTGTGATCAATCTTACAATTTAACGTACGAAAATGGAAAACAGTGACAATTTGATAAAAAAGAAGTTAAAGTACAGCATAACCCCGCCCCCCCCCGAAAAAAAATGCCATCCATGGAATCGTTAATAAATTTCACTATCCTTTCTGCAATCCAATCATATTTAGTACAAATAAACTTCAGTCTATGCATGACTTGTCCACCAAGTTTATGTCATGAATGTACCAACAGTCTTTGTTTTATCAATGTTCAATGACATGTGTGGACACTTTGATGATCGTCTCATCAGTAGGATGTGAGATCTTCAATGGGCTTTACATTTACCGGACCTTAACCTCCAGATGTTTATCTTTGGGTTTATCTCAAAGATAATGTCTATCAGAGAAATCCGCAGACTATTCCTGAACTGAAGAGGGCGGCCATCACAGACCAAATCATGGCAGTGTCAAAAGTATTGACAATTTTGCACGTCGTGTCCAGGTGTGCTTATCATTGAATAGCAATAAATCAAAAATTATTGGACATTTGTGACTGAAACTTGGTGAACAAGTCAGGCATAAAATGAAGGTTATCTGTACCAAATACGGCTGGATTGCAGGAAGGATTTCGAATTTTATTAACGATTCAATTAGTGGCATTTTATTAGGTGGGTCATTCTATATTACATGCTGTGGTTAAGAACTTCATTCTACACCCTTTCCTTTTTGTAAACTTCCACTTATTCTGCAATCAAACAGACCAAATTCATCCCCTCATCATCACCACCACCATCATCATCATCATCATCATCACCATCCTCATCATCATCATCAGCATCTTCATCAGCATCATCATCATCAGCAGCAGCAGCATCCTCATCATCATCATCATTTTCATCATCCTCATCATCATCATCCTCATCAGCATCCTCATCATCATCATCAGCATCAGCATCAGTATCCTCATCATCATCCTCAGCATCTTTATCCTCATCCTCATCATCCTTATCAGCATTATCATCATCATTATCCTCATCATCATCCTCATCATCATCCTCATCAGCATCAGCATCAGCATCCTCATCATCATCAGCAGCATCATCATTATCTTCATCATCATCCTCATCAGCATCAGCATCATCAGCATCAGCATCATCATCCTCATCAGCATCAGCATCTTCATCCAATTCTTCAAATTCATCTTTCTTTTTTTCCCTCCACATTTATTTAGCAGCCGCAGCTGGTGAAGCAGTCGTGGTGGCAACAGGTGCAGCAGCAGCAGCAGCAGCAGCAGCAGAGGGTGTAGCTACAAAATAGTTGTGACGGAGGATAGAAAGACCGAATAGGGAGAGAACCATCCAGACCTCCACTGGAAGGGTGTGGAGAGTACTGGAATCTTGGGGAGACTTATTGCAACTCAGATTCCAGGGAAAGGCAACGGTCATTACCAACGACAAATCAATCGCAAACGGCCGTTTTTGTAATGTAAAGTAATTTGCAATGGTTATCAAAAGAGGCGAAGAGTGCTGGAAATCTGGGGAGACTTGTTGTCACTCGGAATCCAGGGAACACCACTTTTGTTTAAACTCTTAGTGAGTAAATAATAGTAAAAATTATTATTAGTAGTATTAGTACGGCATAATCATATTAACACACCAGTTCACGTTAGATCACCAAAGTTAAGCGGCGTTGAGCCTGGCCAGTACTAAATGGGTGACCATTTGGGAATACCAGGTGCTGTATGTGCTCTCTGCTTATCTCGGCATTGTTTCCAGTCGTCCTGGGCATCTCTTTGCAACTGGAATCAAGCAGTGCCGACTCAGAAGAGGTGTGGTTGGGGTTACACAACCGTTGCTTCACATTTGCACCAGGTATCCATTGGTTATCACGACTGAACAGAGGCCATGAGTAGTAGTAGTAGTAGTAGTAGTAGTAGTAGTAGTAGTAGTAGTAGGGCAGACAGAGCTGGTTGATTAGGCTCAATGTCACAATTTGCAGCCTTCAAGATGCTTTGAAGTTTATCAACTCTGACATCGATTTGGTCATCAGTGAGAATAAGAGTCGCATGAATACATGTATATTTTTGCTATAATTTAAGTGTTGAGTTTGCTAATAAACAGCCAATTGTGACGATTTCTTGTTGATGTACACTACCCTCCAAAGGAGGAGGTAATGCTCGGGAGGATGGTCTCATAACAGAAGAACAGATATTACACTACCCACCCACCTCCCTAAAAGAAGGAGGAGATAATGCCTGGGAGGATAGTATAATGACGAATGAACATATACTACACTACCCTCCACAAAAGAGGAGGTTATGCCTGGGAGGATAATCTCGTGATAACAGAACATTGAAAGATAGTACAATCGTATAATTAATATAAGTAATAGTATAGGGTAGTTGGATGGAAACATTTCCACAAAAAAGAGCAGTAAGGTGATTCCTTCTCTCCGCTAGCCCGTGGGAGACCCTTGGGCAAGGTCGAGTACCGACTTAGCCCCCCACCCCCTATCAGGGTATGTGAAGTCATGGCAGGCAGGTGATGGATGGAGGGTTGAGCAGCCTAATGGATTTTAGAAACTGGTCAAACCTTTGTTTTGTGTTGTGCAGATGATACTGATTTTTGTACAATGGCTAAGACTTCTTGCTCTGTAAGAGCACTGTCCCTATAGAAGGTTATTGCAACCCACTAGAGGTAACCTCTTTTCAAAGAACATCATGGTGAAACAAAATATTCAAATTAGAATGGAGAGCCCTGATCATCGATGTCTACAAACAGACCTGATACCTGAAGAAGAATAATAGTATAGGTTCGGCTTCAGACAGACATATACTAAATCTCTGTTATTAATAGATGGTGCAGGTGAAACAGTGTACAACACTGATAAGGCCTTAGCTTAAGAGATGACAGCATACTTTCAATGTAATGTAACGTTATGTTGAGAATTCATTCGACCTCAACAGATTGCCAGTTGTCGTCTCTTCGACAGAACCCTTGTAAACAGCTGTGTTGTTGCTCGACATGTTTGGTCTTCATAGTAGTCATAATGATGATGATGATGATAATGATGATGATGATGATGATGATGATGATAATGATGATGATGATGATAATGATAATGATGATGATGATGATCGTGGTGGCAGTGTAGTCGCTGTAGTGATAACAGTGATGTTGATTTTTCTTTTTCTCTTTCTTTTCGTGGCAAACGTCTTCTTCTTTAGCTTCGTAATTGTCATTCTGCCTCTCTTTTTTTCTCTTATTCTCTTTATAGCTGTAATAACTGAAACAATAAAAAAACAACGACTCCATGATTTTCTCTGGGCTGCATATTATTCTCTTGTTAATTGATCATGCCATAAAAAATTGTGGAATCTGCTGTACAAACCTGGCATCGCAGCTCAGTTTGCAGAAACAAGACTTTGAAATTAGGAATTAAATTAATAATTATTAAACCTAAAATGTGAGTTGTTCTTATTATAAAACTGATGTCAACCCGTTTACAAAGAGAGAAGGAAAATAACCACTATTTCAGCTGTTGACAACATCAAGAGACGAAGAAAGAGAACAACAACTACCGAGCTAAAGAAAAAGACAACTGCCACAAAAAAAGGGGAAAAAGAAAGAGATCAACTCTACTACGACGGCCACGACTATTACAAAGATCAAACGTGTCAACAAAACTTCTGCTGGTTGCTATAAGTTGACGGGCAGAGATATTTTGGTTACTGAATTCTCAACCATAAGGAGCTACTGCTGCAAGCCGCCGGCAGAAATTTGTTACTGTCAGAAGACAAAGAATTGGTCGACCATAATCAAACAATAAGATTACTTATAATCATACGTCTTTCCACCTCTTCTGAACACTAAACAAGAAACCTCTTCAACCACCGATTGTCATGGCAAATAACACCCTACCTGAGAGTTCAACATTCAAACTCCTCGGCCTAACTTTCACAGATAACATGAATTGGAATAAATACATTGAAAACATTGCTAGGGCTGCTGCAAAGAAGGTGGGATCCCTCTATCATGCTAGTAAACTTCTCACACCTGACATTATCCTATATCTCTACAAAGCCACCATCCGCCCATGCATGGAGTATTGTTGCCACATCTGGGCTGGGGCATCATCCACTAGTCTCTCCCTCTTAGATAAGGTCCAAAAAAGAGTTGCCAACTTAATAGGCCCCTCACTATCCACCAAGCTCCATCCCCTGTCCCATCGCCGCAATGTTGCTTCCTCGTGCCTGTTTTACAAATACTTCAATGGATTGTGCTCTGATTAACTTGCTGCTCTGGTGCCTCCACGACACAAATTCACTAGACCAACCCGACAATCTGCCAAATCCCATCCATTCACTGTGGAGGTCCCCAGATGCCGAAGAGCTTTCTACTCCAAAAGCTTCTTTCCTCGTGCTGCTGGACTCTGGAACTCCCTCCCTGCTCCCTGTTTTCCTGACAGTACTGACATGCAGAAATTTAAAACTAATGTAAACAGACATCTCGCTGCACAGCTCCCAATTTAGGTTGACCCCCCCCCCCCCCCAAAAAAAAAAAAAACTTTCACCCTTTTTCTCAGTAGCCCCTTATGTCTACAGTGGCAGCCTACCTTATTTGGTGTGAACTATGTTAAAAAAATAAAAACTATGTCAGTCTAATAATGCTAAACGAGAAATGATAATGACATACACGTGTACCTTGCTGTTTTTCATTCATTCTTTTTTGCAGTGTTTCTCTTTGCTTCTTCTTCTCGACACTGCCTTTTTTTTCTATTTAACACATGTATTTGCGTCACATAGTCAAACCTATATTTTATATTATACGCCTATACATACATTGTCACAGCTAGTTTAGCATTATTAAATGCAGCTTCTTTCTTTCTAAACAGGCAGTCACCATGTTAAAAGGCTACATTAATTGTCCCAATCACATTCGAAAATACATGTATTGTTGGGGTAAAGAAATAGAGAGAGATATATCACTAATTCAGACTTATTTGTTCATGTTCTAGAAACGAATAGATGTGACCAGTAAAGGCAGTCTTAAGATGACTACTACCATAATGTGAAAGGCATCTTATGGGAATCAGATTTTAAATCCCCCATGTAGAATTGAATTATAGTTTTGGTTTCCAGAAGTAGAGAGTGCATGTTCTCGTTGGCTAGTATGATTCAGGGGAAATAACTTAGATATGGTTAGAAGGAGATAATTTGTAATTATTCTGAGTTAATAATCATATCAGTGTTAGTAGACTGGGATAGTATTCAAGAGAGAGAGAGAGAGAGAGAGAGAAGAGAGAGAGAGAATAGGTTTGGGGGCCATCTGTAGCACTACAGGGATCAAGTCTTCGATTCTTACAGACTATCCATATGGTGTCTTCTCACTCAGGCAGTTGGATTCTTGTTGTGCAGATAACACAACATTTTTCTTCCGTTTCTCTTCTCTCTCGTTGTAATAATGAGTGGTCCGTTTCTTTTTAATAACAGCGACCATAAACATTAGTAATAAAGATCAGCACAAAATCATCTGGGGTTCAATAATCTTCCCTTTTTTTTTACAGTATACATGTATACACATATAATACCCCAAACCCATGCCCCACGGAGAGAGGAAGCAGCTACCTAAAAACCTCTCTCTCTCTCTCTCTCTCTCAAGATTCAGTAAAAAGAGAAAGAGCTTATTCGCTATGTTGCATTAGCAAGTTTTTGTCTGTTATGTAACTTCCTGTACACATAGCTCTAACTTGACTTCTAATGGAAAATTCCACTCTCTGCTTAATTTTAACCATACCTGGAAATTTTCGCTTCTAACCTTATTTTTACATATTTGCATCTAAATATTGATACATATCCAAAAAATTGTTTGGTTTACATAAATAATTGCTTTCAGAAATATCATTAGACTGGGTTATTCATCAGAAGAGATGGAGAAAGATTATAGGTCATGTAGGTCAAATAACTATAAACGTCTTGTTTTCATCAATCAATGCTTGTCACATCTACTAACACATATAAGAAACTATCAATTTTTGCATCATTAAGAAGTGCGGAGGTATTAGTTTTGTTTTTTGTTTGTTTTTTTTTGTTTTTTTTGTTTGTTTTTTGTTTGTTGCCATTTACACAAAACACAAAAAAAAAATTGTTTCTGTGCAAGAAAGCTTTTTTTGTTTTCTTTCCTATGCGTCAACAAATTGAAAGGCTGCGGAAAATACCAGACTTAATTTTAGCAACATCAGATCAACCGGCAGGAAACAGAGCCATGGATGTGGCAAGGGGTGAAGAGGTTGCGACGGGGGGGGGGGGGGTAGAGGAATAGGAGAAGAGAGAGGTGGGGATATTTTAACGCCGAGATGTCGAGCAACTAGTAGTCAGAGCCGAGAATAAATGTATTTCTAAGAGATCAATAGATTATCATCGATTTTTTAACCCTTAAATCATCTGATCGATATGATTTCTTGTGGCTTTTTTTTGTTGTTGTTTGCAATTTGAATGTATGATACACAGAAAAGTTGCTTGCGATATCTATGGATGACTAATCAGACAAAAATTCATGGCCTTATTGAAGGTAAAAGAAGATGATTTCGTCTGTCGGGTTAGGGTTAGGGTTAGGGTTAGGGTTCGCTGTAAGTTCTTTAATGCTTCTAAGTAATAGGTACGCTCTTTTTTGATTGGTTTGATTCTGTTGCTGGCTTTGGCTTGCCAGATTTTTGACTGAAATAACGTACTTACAGCACAAACCATCTGAAGGTTGCCAACATCTATAAGTGAAAGTGGTCTTGCAACAGACTAGATTCGAACCTGGCACACCCAGGTCATAATTTAGTATTGTTATCCACTTCACTAGCATCACCTCTCAATATCTATTGCAAGTAATTTGTGGTACTATGATCGAAGCCCTAATGGTGGGTGGGTAAATGATTCACCAACTCACACAAATACGGTCTGAAATAGGATAAACAATCAACAATGAGTGGTCCGTTTCTATTGTTCAGAAGCATGGGATTGTCGGTGACTAAGACAAAAAGACCAGAGATAAGATATTTAGGAGTGATAGAGTTTTACTTTGATGACAATAAGTTAGTTTTACGGCAGGCAACGGTTTGCTGCAAGTTGGGACTCGGAGGAAAGAGATTGAGTTTGGTGT
>OY744515.1:255568727-255668727 GCA_963556195.1 Sepiola atlantica
GCCTGCATTATCGCTTGACCAACTGATACAAGTTTCAAAACATTGTATTTCCCTGAAAATATCTTCCTGAGAAAGATCAACAATGCTTTAAGAACATATTCAAGAATCACATCCTGTTCAAGATCATTCTTAGACGGATAATATTCTGAACTTGTCTGGATACCTTTAATGTCATTCTCGATAAGCTTGGCTGCCGTCTCTATGATTCTAATGGCCTCTGATTCTGAATTGTCTGTTGAGCGGCTCTGTGCATAGAATTCATGGAGAATACATTTTGCTGTACTTAAGAATGTAACAACATTATGTTTCCCATTAATTAATTAATTAATTCAGTCACTATGATTTTGTCTTCGAAATTTTCTAACAATCGAGATTTCATGTATGAGAGACTGTATGGTTCAAAGCCAGTGTCCTCGAGAATTTCCTCCATTTTTGTAACAAGATCGACAATAGTGAGTTGCTCCTCGTCATTTTGCTGCAAATATTTAGCAACTTTCAGAAATGCCTGCTTTCTTTCTGAATCTTCTGATCTACCAAAGTTTTGTTTATAAGAAGAATCAGCAGAAGAGAATGCCTTAGAAATGTTTTTATTGGGATCAAAGTTTGCAAAACATGTTCTGTGATAATGTGCTTCTTCTGAAACAAGGTCAGATATATAACCTATTCTACCTTTAACAGTGGATGCCCAGACATCATTTTTTCAGACTTTCTCACAAACTTTTAACACTCTGTCCTTAAACTCAATAGTTTCTACATGGGAAACATCAACACCTCTTTTCTTTCTATCAGAACCACAAAAAAGACAATGTTCCTTAAAGTTAAACACACAAAAAGAGCGGCTTGCACGGGATAGAATTTTATCATGGGTGGACCTGTTTTTACGGTCAATTTCTATGTATTTGGGGTTAATCCAACGCTGTCTGCATTTCTTGTGAAGACGTTGATCAATCTGAATTATTATCTTCTCTCCACGTTGTTCAGAAGCTCTGTTGATCGAATCGATGCCCTTCTGGTTGATGATGAATGTTTCATCATTACTGGACAGTTCATTGTTGCAAATAGCACACTTGTCAACATCCATAATTATCTGTACTTCACTTTGGCCAACCTGAAATTAGAATATGACAGAATATTAAGCTCCTGCAGTAATACATCAAAAGAGACAAAAATAAGGCATAATAAGTTATAATTGTATTTAACTTTATGAAAACTGTTGGTTTTATCCAATTTCACATTGCTACATTTTGTATTTTTGAAGATGAATTTACAGAAATTGAGTTGAGAGAGGGGAGGCTAGAATCGGCGGCAATCTTTAAAGGTGGTGCCCGTTGACCCCTTTCCGCAAGGCTTATTTTTGGTAAACTTTTTTATCTGAAAGAGAGGTTATTTATGCCCAATATCCAAGTTAAAAACTTTTGTTAGCAATTTCTTTGAGGTTCAGCCAAAAAAATCAGCTAGATTGACTGGACTAAAGCGAGGGTTACGAGGTTGCCGAAAGTAAAGTTAAGGTCCACTTTCTACTTTCCTTATACTTTATTTTATGCAAATTTTCATGACGTTTCTCACAAGATATCTGTGTGAAAAAGACATTTCCATTTACCGCAGCATTTCTCAACCCGGGGTTCCTCAGAACCCTAATGGTCTCACTAAAGGTCTCTAAGGGTTCCACAAGAACAAGGGAGACAAGCTAATGCCCTCTTGACTTTTTACTTAGTTTTATATACCTATTACTAAACAGGGACAAAATATTCTTGTTAATTGTAATATTGTAATATGGACGTCATCATATCCGAAATATTATGTTATTATAAATATATAACAATCATTAGGACTATTTTTAGTGATGTCTGTATGGTGCCAGTGTGAAAATTTGACAAAGGAGTATTCATTTTTTTTATTAAACCAGTTATTCAAAATTATATACTATGATATCTAACATATGAACTATGATGAAAATAAAATGAGAAAGATGTGATATATAAGTTTGTTCTTGCGCAGGGGTTCCTTGAAAACTGTAACTCATTTTAAGGGTTACGCAAGGATAAAAATGTTGAAAAACTTTGATTTAGAGAAAAAATGATTTTCTCTTTTCAGTTAATTTACATAGTGTGTTTGTACCCACCGTAAGCACGCATGTAAATTAGATGGCAAAATAATAAGTCTCTTTATTTCTATATTATCCATAAAGATGTTTTAAATTTGTTTTTAACATAGTTCACCCCAAACAAGGCAGACCGCCACTGTAGACGTAAGGGGCTACTGAGAAAAAAGGGTTGAGGGTTTTTTTGAGGGGTGAGGGGTTCAAACTAAATTGGGAGCTGTGCAGCGAGATGTCTGCTTACATTAGTTTTAAATTTCTGCATGTCACTAACGTCAGGAAAACAGGAAGCAGATAGGGAGTTCCAGAGTCCAGCAGCACGAGGAAAGAAACTTTTGGAGTAGAAAGCTCTTCAGCATCTGGGGACCTCCACAGTGAATGGATGGTATTTGGCAGATTGTCGGGTTGGTCTAGTGAATTTACGTCATTGGGGCACCAGAGCAGCAAGTTCATCAGAGCACAATCCATTGAAGATAAGATTGAAGTAAAGAGATTTATAATTCATAGTCATGCAAGAAGAATTTGATAATATCTAGGGACGGGTAATAAAAGAGAAAGTGATTTTGTTTGAAACAAAAAGAAATGAATGTCTCCGATTGAAAAAATTCTACCTCAAATCAGAGAATTACCTCAAACGGAAATTTTCAGTATTTATTAATAAATGAATGTTAATATAAAGTATTTATTTTATTTAAATAAAATAAAATAGAACGATTTTTAGGTCACTTAAATTTGTGGACTTTTGTCTCCAGTCGTGTCATTGCAAGATAGGGAGCAGCTATGTTTATGTCAAGTCGAGACCCGTACAGAGTTTTAACTTCTGTGATAGATGAAAATGTCTTTTTCTAACAAATATCTTGTCGAAAACGTAATGAAAATTTTCATTTGATATTCATAGAGTGATAGGTATTCATTTGTTATAGGGTGATAGGGTACTCATTTCTTATCAGTTGATGAGTATTCATTTTTATAGAGCAGTGGACATTCATTTTTTATGGGTACTCATTTTTATAGAGTGATGGGTATTTATTTTTTATACAGTGATAGGTATTCATTTTTTTATAGAGTGATGTGTATTTGTTTTTTATAGAGTGATGATTATTTATTTTTATAGAGTGATGGGTATTCATTTGTTATAGAGTGATTGGTATTCAGTTTTTAAAAAGTGATTGGTATTCAGTTTTTAAAAAGTGATTGGTATTCAGTTTTTAAAAAGTGATTGGTATTCATTTTTAAAAAGTGATTGGTATTCATTTTTAAAAAGTGATTGGTATTCAGTTTTAAAAAGTGATTGGTATTCATTTTTAAAAAGTGATAGGTATTCATTTTTTATAGATTGATGGGCATTCATTTTTTTATAGAGTGATGTGTATTTGTTTTTTATAGAGTGATGATTATTTATTTTTATAGAGTGATGGGTATTCATTTGTTATAGAGTGATTGGTATTCAGTTTTTAAAAAGTGATTGGTATTCAGTTTTTAAAAAGTGATTGGTATTCATTTTTAAAAAGTGATTGGTATTCATTTTTAAAAAGTGATTGGTATTCAGTTTTAAAAAGTGATTGGTATTCATTTTTAAAAAGTGATTGGTATTCAGTTTTTAAAAAGTGATTGGTATTCAGTTTTTAAAAAGTGATAGGTATTCATTTTTTATAGATTGATGGGCATTCATTTTTTTATAGAGTGATGTGTATTTGTTTTTTATAGAGTGATGATTATTTATTTTTATAGAGTGATGGGTATTCATTTGTTATAGAGTGATTGGTATTCAGTTTTTAAAAAGTGATTGGTATTCAGTTTTTAAAAAGTGATTGGTATTCATTTTTAAAAAGTGATTGGTATTCATTTTTAAAAAGTGATTGGTATTCAGTTTTAAAAAGTGATTGGTATTCATTTTTAAAAAGTGATTGGTATTCAGTTTTTAAAAAGTGATTGGTATTCATTTTTAAAAAGTGATTGGTATTCATTTTTAAAAAGTGATTGGTATTCAGTTTTTAAAAAGTGATTGGTATTCAGTTTTTAAAAAGTGATTGGTATTCATTTTTAAAAAAGTGATGTGTATTCATTTTAATAGTGATAGGCATTCATTTTTGATAGAGTGATGTGTATTTGTTTTTTATCTAGTGATGGGTATTTATTTTTATAACGTGATTGGTATTCAATTTTTAAAAAGTGATGAGTATTCATTTTTTAAAAAGTGATTAGTATTCATTTTTATAAAAGGTGATGAGTATTCATTTTTTATAGAGTGATGGGCATTCATTTTTTATAGAGTGATGGGTATTTAGTTTTTATAGAGTGATGTGTATTCATTTTTTATAGAGCGATGGGCAGTCATTTTTTATAGAGTGATGGGCATTCATTTTTTATAGAGTGATTGGCATTCATTTTTTATAGAGTGATGGGCATTCATTTTTTATAGAGTGATGGGCATTCATTTTTTATACTGTGATGGGCATTCATTTTTTATAGAATGATGGGCATTCATTTTTTATAGAGTGATGGGCATTGACTTTTTATAGAGTGATGGGCATTGATTTTTTATAGAGTGATGGGCATTCATTTTTTAAAGAGTGATGGGTATTCATTTTTTCTAGAATGATTGGTATTTACTTTTTATAGAGTGATTGGTATTCATTTTTTATAGAGTTATTGGCATTGATTTTTTATAGAGTTATGGGCATTCATTTTTTATAGAGTGATGGGCATTCATTTTTTATGGAGTGATTGGTATTCAGTTTTTATAGAGTTATTGGTATTCAGTTTTTAAAAAGTGATTAGTATTCGTTTTTATAAAAGGTGATGAGTATTCATTTTTTATAGAGTGATGGGTATTTATTTCTATAGTGTGATGGGTATTTTATTTATAAAGTGATGGGCATTCATTTTTTATAGAGTGATGGGTATTCATTTTTTATAGAGTGATTGGTATTCATTTTTTAAAAAGTGATTAGTATTCATTTTTATAAAAGGTGATGAGTATTCATTTTTTAAAAAGTGATGGGAATTCATTTTTATAGAGTGATGGGTATTGATTTTTATAGAGTGATTGACATTCATTTTTTAAAAGTGATGGGTAGTTATTTTTCATAAAGTAACAGGTATTATTTTTTTATATAGTGATTGGTATTTATTTTTTATAGAGTGATGTGTATTAATTTTTTTATAGAGCGATGGGCATTCATTTTTATAGAGTTATGGGTATTCATTTTTTATAGAGTGATGGGTATTTAGTTTTTATAGAGTAATGTGTATTCATTTTTTATAGAGCGATGGGCAGTCATTTTTTATAGAGTGATGGGCATTCATTTTTTATAGAGTGATTGGCATTCATTTTTTATAGAGTGATGGGCATTCATTTTTTATACTGTGATGGGCATTCATTTTTTATAGAATGATGGGCATTCATTTTTTATAAGGTGATGGGCATTGACTTTTTATAGAGTTATTGACATTCGTTTTTTATAGTGATGGGAATTCATTTTTTATAGAGTGATTGGTATTTACTTTTTATAGAGTGATGGGCATTGATTTTTTATAGAGTGATTGGTATTCATTTTTTATAGAGTTATTGGCATTGATTTTTTATAGAGTGATGGGCATTGATTTTTTATAGAGTGAGTGGCATTCATTTTTTAAAGAGTGATGGGTATTCATTTTTTCTAGAATGATTGGTATTTACTTTTTATAGAGTGATTGGTATTCATTTTTTATAGAGTTATTGGCATTGATTTTTTATAGAGTTATGGGCATTCATTTTTTATAGAGTGATGGGCATTCATTTTTTATGGAGTGATTGGTATTCAGTTTTTATAGAGTTATTGGTATTCAGTTTTTATAGAGTTATTGGCATTGATTTTTTATAGTGATGGGCATTCATTTCATATAGAGTGATGGCCATTAATTTTTTATATAGTTATGGCCATTAATTTTTTATATAGTGATTGGTATTTATTTTTTATAGAGAGCCAAAAAATGATACGATGCCTGGAATTTAATTTTGAAACTTTCGTCGCAAGATAGATCGATAAGGCTTTCTTTTTCATTTGTGTTTAAATTTCTTCATCTAAATTGAAATAATGTCTCATTTTTATTTTTTCCAGACCATCAAAAATAATTTTGCATGGACCACCAGTTTCTAATAAAAACCAATGTTTATTTATGTGTATATAAATGTACTTCCATCCTGTTATGGTGCTGTACCTACCTACAGAGAACTAATGGACTCGTCCACCTTATAAATACGGGAAGCACGTGACATTTGTTCTCTTCTTCCCAGGAAAACCGACAATGGCGGTTGAGAGCGACATCTCCTTGTATCTCTTTCTTTCTATTATATAATATATACCTGTGTTCATTTAAACCATGTGTTCCTGTGTCATTCATTCAGCCGTACCCAGGTCCACAACAAATGGCGACGAGGCAATTCGAACTCTTGGGTCAAAAAACTGAAAATACCACGTGAAAATGCACTCACAAGGTTAATGCACAGGCCGCACGCAAAAAAACAAAAAAACAAAAAAAAAACAAAGGTTTTTGCCGTACGGTCGAGAGAAGAAAAAAGAACTCAACTGAAAAAAAAAAAAAACACGTTGAATTCTTAAGTGCGAGAAAATTGCTTTCTTTTAAGAAAAAGAAAACTGAAATAGACATGTGCTCTAAGTTTTAAAACTGCTTATCGAAAAAAAAAAACAGCTTGAAATTTGGTGCGCGTTCCTCTAGTTTGGGAAAACTAGTTAAAAAAAAAACAAAAAAACAAAAACAACTGAAATTGAATGCGCGTTTTTTTCTCTGGGTTGGAAAAAAAACAAAAAAAAACAAAAGAAATACCGAACACGAAGGAAGCGAGTATTGTTTTTTTTTAGACGAACGTCACAGCGAGTTTTTTTTGGACGAACACACACACACAAAAAAAAAATGAAACTGACACCACGTGCTTCATTTTAAGAACAGATAAGAAAAAAACATGAAATGAACACACGTGCGTTACTCCATAAAAAAAGACGCACGATAAAAAAAAAAGGTCAGTTTTATTTTCTCTCTCTCTTTTCCGACTTGTACTGAAATATTTTAAAATGCAGAAAGAATTAATTGTGAAACAGATTTTTTTTTCTCTTCGTTAAAATTAAAAACGTGTATAAGAAAAGAACATTACATAATCTTTTCATAACTAAAAGGGCGTCTTGCAAACGCTAATTTAAAGAAAAGAACTTCTTATAAATTCATTAAATAACGAGAAAATATTAATTTTCAAAATAAAAAAATAAAAAAATAAGTGAATATACGCGTATATAGAGAAAAGGAAAAGTTTCATAATCTTTTCATAATTAAAAACGGCGCCTAGCAAACGCTAATTTAAAGAAAAGAACTCTTATAAAATCATAAGATAATAAGAAAATATTAATTTTCTAAATAAAATCAGAAACTAAATGGTTGAATATGGAAGATATTAAGTCTATAATCGCCGAACTAACGAAATTCCAAATCTCCCAGCAACAACAAACTGAGGAAAGATTTCAAAAGCTTTTATTACAACAGAACCAAAATATTTTATTACACAAAAAGGAGTATGATGAAAGATTGGAATTTCTGATACAAACAATATCGCGCAGTGACCAAAAAAATGAAAAAGACGACACGTTTTCGCAGAACGCAATTTGGAACAGTATTGATAATTACTCATACACGGAAAATAATACATTTGAAGAATATTTCCGAAGATATGAAGACCTATATAAAATTGACTGGGTGGTTGGAGTGATGCGAAGAAGCTACGCCTCCTTCTTAGAAAACTAAATACCACAGAACATACGAAATTCGTGGATTTCATTTTGCCTCGGAAAACTAGCGAGCTAACTTTCATAGAAGCGGTTGGTTTATTGACAGAACTGTTTAGTCCAAGAACTACACTATTCCACAAAAGATGGAAGTGCATGAACCTGGTAAAGAAAGACGGGGAAGACTACGCTACTTTTGCATCGATAGTGAACAAGCATTGTGACGATTTTAGACTAGCTGAATTAAGTGCAGATAATTTCAAGTGTCTAATTTTTGTACAAGGTTTAATCTCAGGAAATGACACGGAGATAAGGCGTAGAGTTCTAAATAAATTAGAGAATGAACCAAGCCTTACGCTGCAAAAGTTGGCTGAGGACTGTCAAAGATTTGTAAATGTAAAACAGGACTCAAAAGACATTGAATTGTCCGGCATTGCGCACATAAAAAAGGTACATCAAAAAACAAAAAAAAAAATAAGAAATAATAATTTTGATGTAACAAAGACAAACCAAACCAGTAAAAAAAATAATAAATTGCCACCAAGCCCTTGTTCACGCTGTGGTAATCCACATTGGTACAATGAGTGCCCATTCCGTTTTAAAACCTGTATGAAATGCAAAAAAGTTGGACATAAAAGTTCGCACTGCAGAACGGGCAGAGGAAATAAAATGCGGATTCAAGCCACTAGGATAAAGAAGGAAACTGGCATGAACATAAGAAAATATGTACAGGTGAAAATCCTGGATAAAAATATAAAATTGCAATTGGATTCTGGTTCAGACGTTTCCATTATAAATTTACATACATGGAGGAGATTAAATAAACCTACTCTATCAAGAACAAACAGGCTGGCAAGCACAGTTACTGGTGAAAGCATTACATTTGAAGGAGAATTAATCACAAATGTGTCCCTAATGGGAAATACTAAAAAACTCAAACTACTGGTACTGAAGGATTCGAATAATCTTTTTGGTTCAGATTTTATGCAGGCATTTGATTTATGGAAGTTGCCGATAAATACATTTTGTAAAAAAATAAATAGTCGCGCAACAGAATCGGAAAAACTACAACGAGAATTAAAAAACTCGTTTCCAGAAGTTTTTTCTGGCGGTCTTGGATGCTGCACTAAAATGACTGCAAAATTCCGTCTAAAAGAAAATGTACTGCCGGTATTTAGGAAAGAAAGGAAAGTACCCTTCGCCTCGATTGAAAAAATAAACGCTGAATTAGACCGACTGGTAAAGATGGGTATTTTATCGAAAGTACAACACAGCCAGTGGGCAGCACCCACGGTTTATGTAAAGAAAAAATCTAATGAGATTCGTGTATGTGCAGATTTTTCAACAGGACTGAATACTGCCCTCGCGGACTATCACTACCCACTCCATACCCCGGAAGAAGTGTTTACAAGCTTAAATGGAGGAAGATTTTTTTCAAAAATAGACCTAAGTGAGGCATACCTACAAATACCGGTTGATAAAAAGATTGTTCTAAGCTGTTATGTATAAACACACATCGTGGTTTATATAAATTCGAAAGATTAGCGTTCGGAGTTAAGGTCGCGCCAGCCATTTTCCAACAAGTAATGGACACAATGCTGGGCGGACTCGATTTCGCAATAGCGTATCTCGATGACATCTTTATCAACAGCAAAGATATCGAACAACACCAAAAACATGTAAATCAAGTGTTTGCGAGAATCCAAGATTATGAGTTCAAAGTAAAAGAAGAAAAATGTGATTTTTTCCTGGAGGAAATAAAATATCTGGGTCATGTGATCGACAAGGACGGCAGAAGACCAGACCGAGAAAGGGCTACCGCAATAAAAAACATGCCGGCGCCAGAAAACGTCATGACATTACAGAGTTTTCTGGGCCTAGCAAATTACTACCAGGCTTTTATCCCAGAAATGCATAATTTGCGTGCTCCATTAAATGAGCTATTAAAAAAAGGTAAAGCCTGGGTATGGACACCTGAATGTCAGGATGCATTTAATAAAATCATAGAAAGACTTACGTCAGAGTTATTTCTAACACATTACAACCCAGAATTGGACATAATCGTAGCTAGCGACGCTAGTTCATATGGTTTAGGAGCATGTATCCTACACAAAATGCCTGATGGAACCCATAAACCCATTGCACATGCATCAAGGACCTTGCTCCCAGCGGAAAAACAGTATTCTCAAATCGAGAAAGAAGCCCTAGCAATAATATTTGCAGTAACAAAGTTTCACCGATACATACATGGTAGACAATTTACCTTACAGACAGACCATAAGCCGCTAATTACAATTTATGGATCTAAAAAAGGCCTACCTGTATATACAGCTAATAGACTACAAAGATGGGGAACTATCTTATTAAACTACAACTTTAAAATGCAACATTTGCATTCAAATAAAATCTATCATGCAGATGGATTGTCGAGATTAGTGCCAAAACAGAGAGAGACTCTAGAAGACACAGTGATTGCGTCTCTTCAAACAGAAGGAGATTTTAAAGAGATTTTGTGCAACGCAGGGAGAGAGCTCCCGGTGACACTATACGAGATAAAAAAAGAAGCTCAAGAGGATGAATTTATCACCAGAACAAAAATGAAATTGGTAGATAAGGATTTACATGCGGCAAAGAGTTTCTTACTCTGTGATGACGTACTCATGCATAACGAAAGGGTGGTCATCCCAGAAAAACTACGAAAGCAAATTCTGAAAGAATTTCATGTTGGCCATCCAGGGATAACCAGGATGAAGGGGTTAATGAGGAGTTTTGTGTACTGGCCAGGTATGGACATTGGACAACGACATTGAAAAAGCAGTAAAACTGTGTAAAGGCTGTGCCTTAGCGGCAAAAGCACCGCATATAAAACATAGCCCATGGCCAAAGACCGACCGTCCGTGGGAAAGAATTCACGTGGATTTCGCGGGACCATTGGAAGGATTTTACTACTTAATCGTAGTCGACAGTTTTTCAAAGTGGCCCGAGGTACTATGTTGCAAGAGTCCCACGTCAGAGGTTACGATAAGATTCCTACATGAACTATTTGCCCGTTTTGGGGTAGTGGATTGTTTGGTGAGTGATAATGGGACGCAGTTCACGTCATCAGATTTTGAGGAGTTCTGCGCGACGTTTCAAATCAGACATAGAACGACGCCCCCGTATCATCCTAGGTCAAACGGCCAGGCGGAACGCTTCGTAGACACATTAAAAAGAGCATTAAAAAAGGCCAGTGATACTCCTAAGGAGAAGGCTTTACAACAATTCTTACAAGTATATAGAATTACAAAAAACATGAACATAGCATCATCATTATCCCTCGCAGAGATGATGTTTGCACGGAATGTGAAGTCCGTGTTTGATAAATTATTACCTAAACATAATAATTATGACCGAATCTCTACGGTACCGAAGAAAAAATACAACCCAGGAGATAGGGTATATTTTAAGATGTTCAAAAACAATGCATCGTTCTGGGAACCCGGTACAATTGAAAAGAGGATCGGATCGATGGTCTATATCATAAAAGGACCACGGTTCTTGCATAAGAGACATCTAAATCAGATCAGAAAAAGACTGTCAGACGACACTGACAGCGCCCCACAAGGAGAAGACGTGATGGACGTGATATATGACACCTTCAACTTACCAGCACCCCAGGTAGTCACACGTAAACGACAACCAAAAAGAAAACGAATGGCTCCGGACTACCTAGAGATAGATCCGAAAAGGAAACGTTATTAAGACTCCTGAGGAGGTAAGGCTTGGAAGGGGGGTGTTATGGTGCTGTACCTACCTACAGAGAATTAATGGACTCGTCCACCTTATAAATACGGGAAGCACGTGACACTTGTTCTCTTCTTCCCAGGCAAACCGACAATGGCGGTTGAGAGCGACATCTCCTTGTATCTCTTTCTTTCTATTATATAATATATACCTTTGTTCATTTAAACCATGTGTTTCTGTGTCATTCATTCAGCCGTACCCAGGTCCACAACACATCCCATTATTCAAAAGTTACTGAGTAAAACACTTGTTGTTATCTAGCCCCCTGAACGAAACTATTTCAAATGGTGAGGGTAAGTGAGAAAGCAAATAGCAAGTCAAACAACCACCCTCTCAAACTTACCCCGCCGGTTGAAATGAATTTGGAAAGAAATCCTCCACTCGGGTCAATGGAGAGTATTTTTTTCATTTTGCCATTGGAAATGATAATTATAATTTATATATGAAAAATTAAATTACTGATGTAATTCTATAATTTTATACAAATATTTTAGTAATATATATATCTAGATAAATAATAACTGCGAACACTGACGGAGCATAATTTTTTTCAGCCATTTGTGATAGAGAGTGTACATCATCATCATCATCATCATCATCATCATCATCATCATCATCATCATCATCATCATCATCATCATCATCATCATCTATTTTACATGCTGGGATGCGTTAGACGTCTTTTAGAAATTAACTTCAAAAGCTAACCTATCCCTGGCCAGGTTTAGAATCCTGTGTCCGGATATGTCCTACTGATGAGCCTAAAGGAGGGTAAAACTCGAGTCTAGGGCTTCTGGTATGTCGCTTTCATGGTTTGTGTGGGCTGCAACGTTGTTCGATTGTGGAAATAATTATATATATATATATATATATATATATATATATATATATATATATATATATATATATATATATATATATATATATATATATATATATATATATATTAGAAGAATATCTGTTCCAGGACGGCTAAAATTAATTCCTCGAACAGAACAGTTTTGCCTCACTTTATGTCCCCTTACAAAGATTAAAATCAAGATATAATGCTATTAAACTTTATGTCAATAATCCATTTTCTAATTTCGATCAAAATCCATTGCATGATTTTGATTCCAGAAAATGTCTAAGATTTAAGACTTAAGCTTTCTCTTACTGTTTCACTTAATCTTTAATTTACTGGTAATATAATCTGGGATAGTATTAAATATTTTGATATTTCGGGAGAAACACACCCCTCCTCAAAAACAAAAGGTTCTTTCGTCTACAGAGAAGAAACGTCCAAAGATAGCTGTTATATAAAGCATGTTAGATTCACAGAAAATATTAGGTTCAGCAGAATTATATTTTTTAATTGATATATTAATTTTATATTAATTTAGCATTATTTTTAATTTATAATTTATTTAAATTTATAACGAGTGAAATATTATTGCTTATTTATTTTTCATATTTTTTTTTTTTTTATAATTTTCTTTTCTTTTGCTGGGGATGGGGATGGGGCATCCTACCTGATGTCAAACATTCACCTGCTTTTTCAGAGACTCCTACTGAAAGATCTTTTTAGGATTGTAACCGTCCCAAGCACAGTTGTATATATATATAATATGTGTGCACATGTGTGCACATGTGTGCACATGTGTGCACATGCGTGCGTGTGTCTAATCAATGCAGTCGCACAGAACAACAAGCAAATGAAGTCAATGGCGTTGGAAGGCGACAAGCTCAAACTTGTCCGCCTTTAATAATCTTCTATTCATATTGGGATTGAACTAAATTGCTATTCAACCAAACGAAATACATTGTTGAGATTGAATGTGGCGAATAAATCAGTCCGATTAACATTTCTTCTTTGTCTTCGCGTAGTTTGAATAACAACTGCTGTATTCCCTAATTTGTGTTTGCTTCACAACAAAACAAAACAAAACAACTTTCTGTTTTACCTTTATATAGAGACTAGCGGTTCTACCCGGCGTTGCCCGGGGTCATGTACAACACAACCGTCCTCTTAAGTAATGAAATCCTGCCCTTTTCACCCATCATTTCCAATCCTCTTATAATATTGTTCATCATCCGATTGACCATCTCATTAATCCTTATCCTCGAGTGGCCCCCGGCCCTTGATAAGTGGTTAATCATTTGTATGAAAAATTTTAAGACATGTGCGTAACGTCTTTCTTTTAAAATTCTCTTTCTCTTTCCTCACTTTCTTTCTCTCTGTCTGTCTTTCTCTTTCTCTACCCCCTCTCTGATTCTCTCTCTCTCTCTCTCTCTCTCTCTCTCTCTCTCCACCTAGCTCTGCTTTTTTCTCGCAACTGGTTCAATATAATAAAAAGAAAGAAAAAAGAAAGAAAGTAAGAACAAAAGAGAAAGAGAAAGCTGAGTGATTGTTTGACCTAATTCCAGTGTTTCTGTTCAAAACTACCAATTAAAATGAAAAAAAACGTAATCCCCCCCCACTCACCCGCACTAAGTTGGTCCCTATGATGACCCCAACAGAATGAATATTACAGTATTTTGCAACTATAACCAGGTCAAGGACACACTGGATCCAATAATGTAAGTGTATCTTGTGGAGTTTCTGACTTCTAGCTGCACACACACACATACAATTCCTTTTTAATAGATAAATAATAATAAACGAAAATATTGATTAATAAAAAATTAAACATAAAGTTTTTTAGAAAGTGAAATTATATTCCTGTGAAAATAGCTATGCAGGAATATATATATATATATATATATATATATATATATATATATATATATATATATATATATATACATGGACGGCGGCACCGGGGGATGGGGCAGGGGGGGCTACAGCCCCCCCCCCCCACTTTTTAACTTGCCCCCCCCCTACTTTACGGTCATCAATAATGAAGTTATATATGCATGTGTTTAACCGGGGACCCCACTTTTTAGGAGAGCCCCCCCCCCCCCACTTTTATAACTGTGTCGCCGGTCCTGATATATATATATACAGGATGGGCAAAAATAAGGGTCCTATTTTTAAAAATTCATAACTTTTTTATTTATTGATTTTTAAAAAATTTTTTTTTTTAGAATAAGTAAAGGACCCCTTCCGAAGCAAGCATGAGCCGTATTAGCCCTAAGGAACGTACCCTCATTTAGAAAACATTATTTTTGCTTAAGAAACTCAAAACAGTGTAAAAAACAATACTTTAGTTTTTGTAAGTTTTAAGAAGTGTTTTTCGGCTAAAATTTGTTTTGTTTATTTCAAAAAATCTCAGAAGGGTCAGTCTACACACACATAAAGTTTGGTGAGTTTAACTTTTATTTTGTGGAAGTTATTCAAATTCAAGTTATTCAAATCTAAAGATAGGACCCTTATTTTGGCCCACCCTGTATATATATATATATATATATATATATATATATATATATATATATATATATATATATATATATATATATAGTCTTGGAAGTTTCTCAACCATTAAAACTATATTGAAAAAAAACCAAAAAAAACCTTACGTCCCAAGTCGTTCAGTGGAAAATCACTCATGTAAGTCAATTTAACTTTTTCAGTTATTATATTAGTTTGCTTCTAACATTATTTAAGGGATCATCAGTTGTTTACCATGAAAAACTGTTTCAGGAATTTAAAAACAAGACAGTATTTAATTTCATGGCTTCCCAGTAGAGTTTATCAGACCCCACTTCCCTTAAAAGACAAAAACAAAAACGTTCCGTATACTAAACCTAAGTTTTGTTCCGTATAAATGTTTTGCTAACTTATATTAGTTATTAAAAAAAGAAAAAAGTCCTCCTTACCTGTGTTGTTCGTCTGTCTGATAAAATTTATCCGTTACTTACAAAAATGTTGCTGCATTTTAAAGTGTGTAGACGAATCCATTAAATTTTTTTTTTAATTATATATATATATATACATATATATACTTTTAGTCCTTTTAAGAAATTAAAGTTGATCCCTGTTTGGGAGTTAAAAATAGACTGTCACATTCCGGCAATGTTCGTTGAACTCTATCGATAATTCTACTGTCTGTGCCTGCTTTGTTTAGGCATAAATAGAACTGGATTCTCTTTCTTTACGTGGTAATTCTTTGTGATCGTGTTGTTAGAATGCTTGCTTGCGGAGTCTTGGGTGATTCTGTAACTGGGTTCGGATCTTGCGACCATCTGCAACCATCTGAAATTATCAATTCTACACTGATGATAACCAAAGCTTGAAAGTCAGGTTCATATTATATTTAAATAACCATGTTTTTATTTTATTATTTTTATTTTTATTTTTTCACATTTCCAAAAACATAACATTACTGTGAGATATATTTTACGGTCCGTTTCATTTGTCTTGTGCCAAACAACATTTTTATGCTAATATCGTCTCTGCAACATTATACAAAATCATCAGAAAAAGTCACAAAGAGTAAAAAGTTATTGGATTAAAATGTCTTCAAAAAAACCTATGCTATACAGTATCACTAATTGACAATCATCGAGCTGAATCTTTTAAGGAGACTGCAAAGTAAAAGGGCACTGATAGTATATGCTAATACATATATTGTCATAAATAATTATATATATATATATATATACAATTGGTTATTAAGGAAGTAGTATTTTGAGCAATGAATTTAATAGCTGTTCTGTTATTAAATCTCCATAACAGTTACATTGTAAACAGCTGATGATCCCCGTTTTCTATTTCACATTTCAAGTTAAGGTCCATTATTTGTTTCACTGTTATATAGTTAAATCCCCTTTTGTATTCATTAATTTTCTAGCGGTAGTTGGCTTGTGCAAGTGCTAAGTCTGCAATATGTTAAACTTAGTTAGTATCCCTATGAATTTAAACTGTATTTTATTTCTTTGTTTATAAATTACTCAAAGCTTCTTTAGACTTTATATATATATATATATATATATATATATATATATATATATATATATTCATCCACATAAGACTGTTTCGCTGTATGACAGCTCTTCAGTGCAGTTAGAAAAAAAAACGACTCAAGCTAGGATAGAAACTTGTACCGGATAGATAGATATGTCTGCAATGGACAAATACAAAGTTACTTTCGTTAACTAAAAATGGCAGTTATACAAAAATAAATTCCATCCGGATAAATTAACTTGAATTTTATTGGTCTTAAGAACATGCTGCAACGATCTCCAAGAAAAATTGACGAATCAGAATCAAACATTGATTTCCTAGGAAGAAACGTATCCATGACCAAAACCGACGCACTAATTGATGTTTCTTTATTAAATAAATTTAAAATAAAAGTTATTTTTATTAATTTTAATTTTAATTTTTTTAAATTTTAACTAAAAAATGTTTTTTATTAAGTTAATTTGAGACTGTTGTACTACTACGAACTTTTAAAACCTTTGTTAGATTTTTTCAAAGATATCTCACATTTTTGATTATTGATTTTTTTTTTCTGCATCATTCTGGTAGGTCCTCCTCGGTAACACACAAACTAGTTCCAATCTAAGAGTTTTGGGGAGTGTGAGGTCACCCCTTAGTTGCCATTACTTTCAGGTCCACTCTGACCTGGAGGAGTGGTAGTACCTTTCAGAATCCCATTTTTGTGTTAAATAGAATTTTACACTAAACTGCCTCAGACACATTTGCTCTACTCCACCTTAACTGCTCCACTCATAACCGTAACCACCCTAAAATCCATCGTTCCAAGCCCTTTTTGATTTATTTCTGTCATAACCTTAACACTAACCCTAACCCTAACCTAAACCTAAACCGTAACCCTAATCTTAACCCTTACCCTAATCCTAAACCGTAACCGTAACCGTAACCGTAACCACTAACCACTAACCACTAACCACTAACCCTAACCCGTAACTCTAACCCTAACCTCTAACCCTAACCCTAACCCTAAACCCTAACCTAACATTAACCTTTACCCTAACTCTAACCCTAACCCTATTTTCTAATCCTATCACCAACTCAGCCTCTCACTACTCCCAATCCCTTTCCCCTCAACCGCCCTGACTTATCCACCAAGTTTTAGCCATGAATATTCCACGGTCTTGTGTTTTATCGCCATTAAATGACATGGGGAGGTCACTTTGGTGATCGTCTCATCAGTAGGAGTTTTGATCCTGAATGGGCTTCACACTCCCCAGACATTTTTATCAAGATAATGCATCTCAAAAAAATCCCCTGACTATTAATGAGCTGACGACGGCCATTGCAGCCCAAATCATTATATTCAGGTGCGCTTGCAATGTGGAGGTGCACATTTAGAGTATGGATCATTGAATGGCGATAAAACAAAGACTGTTGCACATTCCTAATTGAAACCTGGTGGACAAGTCAGGCATTGACTGAAGTTGATTTGTACCAAATATGGCTGGATTGCAGAAAGAATTGTTTAGTTGTTTGGTTGTTTGGTTGTTTTGTTTTATGGCATAGCAACCCTTTTTGGGTTATTTAATGCCGAATTCGGTTATTTTGGTAAAAGTTTTATGCTTTAAGTTTTTAATATCTTTAAATATAGTTATCATGTTGTTTTACGGCATATCAACACCTTTGAAATTATTTAATCCCGAATTCGGTTATTTTGGTAAAAGTTTTATGCTTTAAGTTTTTAATATCTTCAAATATTTCTCATGTTGCTTATTTGATTGTTTTGTTTTACGGCATATTAACCCTTTTTCGGTTAAGTTAATGTCGAATCCAGCCATCTTGATAAAAAGTTTGTTTTATACTTCAAGTTTTTAATATTTTCACATGTTTATTATGCTGCTTTATTTGGTTGGTTTTACGGCATATCAACCCGTTTTGAGCTATTTCATTCCGAATCCAGTCATTTTTGTAAAAGTCCTTACACTTCAAATATTTCTCAAGAAAGATAAAGGAAGAGAGGAAAATTGTTGTTTGTGTTTTTGGCTTTGCAGAAAATGATTGAGTTTTACAAAGGGTAATTTAAAAAAAACAATAACATCAATGTTTGGTGCATATTTTTTCAGGAAGTCAGTATCTGCAGACATCCTGATCTGGTAGCACCAGAGAATGGATTATGAATTTTATTAAAGATTCCGTGGGTGGCATTTTGAGGGGGGGGGGGGCAGTCACCTGTACAAGTTGCATAAATTTGTGTATGATTCTTATGAGAAAATAATTAAAAAACGTCATAATAAATCTATTTAATATTTGCATCTGGAGGGCACACATATATTTATTGATACTGATAATGATCCGTTGATTTAAAACTGACCCTACAAATATGAAAATCAGACCTTTTTTAAGGACAATTATAATAACTTATAATATTATATTCCATGAAAAATGCCAGTATAATAGGGTTAAGATGAAAATTCATATACACTAAATGTACAAAAGCAAGGAAATTCACAAATTTTTACACTTTTATTGTCATTAAGGGTATGCGAGCACAACAGGGCTATGTATTTTACTGGTAGGAATTTTTCTTCAGGGCACCTCACATACTTCATCCACTCATGCATAGAGATTTATACTGTAGTGATGTGATAATGAAATGGTTTGGTTGATATGTAGTCATACCCTTAATGACAATAAAAGTGTAAAAATTTGTGAATTTCCTTGCTTTTGTACATTTAGTGTATATGAATTTTCATCTTAACCCTATTAAGGGCATATGATTTCAGTATACTGGTATTTTTCATGGAATGTCACTACTTTTGTAAAGGCTATGCCTCAATACAATGCCTTCTCATAAGGTTTTTTGGAATTTTCTGGAAAACTAAGGTATATGGTAGACTTAAATTAAAATGCCATCAACTAGACCCTAGAACGTCTATCTCTGCCAAAAATCAGTTGAATCCATCAAATAGTTGATGAGATACAGAGTGGCACATACATACGTACGTACACACAGATAACATGATTTCATGATTGAACTTTCTGGATCTCTGGGTTGCCTTGACTAATGATGCTGAAATTCTACACACTTATAAAACCTATCAAATAAAAATTTTGTGCAAAGTTTTAAGTAATTTGGTTCATTGGCTTTTGAGTTATGATTGATCAAAGAAATGAGGTTTCCAGCATAGGCCATTCGTGTAGTCTATTAAGGGATAGAGCGCTATCGCGCCTCCCTTGATTTTTCTCCAGCTCTCCTGAAATACTAAACCAGACGTGACAATAACATATATTTATCAATTGAAAGTTCTTGTCTTTTTGCACTGTTTTTCTCTTCGTTCCTTCTTATATCGGCTTCGCTTCAACAATCACTGTTGTTTTCCTTCCCGTTTTTATATCTAACACATTTATAGACATCCGTCGTTTATTGAAATGTATATCTTATGATTACTATCTAAGCAACCATTGTAACGGTCAGTTTGATATTAATAGACTAGGCTAATGTTTAACAGAGATGGAGAAAAATGATAGGTTACAATAAAAGTCTAATTTTAGGGTATTTGTAGAAGAGCCTGTAAAAAAAAATACTCCCACCACTCAAAAATACTCCCACTGATCAAAAAAAAAAATACTATGCACTGATCAAAAAAAAAAAAATACTATGCACTGATCAAAAAATAAAAATACTACGCACTGATCAAAAAAAAAAATACTACGCACTGATCAAAAAAAAAAAATACTACACACTGATCAAAAACATAAAATACTACGCACCGATCAAAAAAAAAATACTATGCACTGATCAAAAAAAAAAATACTATGCACTGATCAAAAAAAAAAATACTACGCACTGATCAAAAACATAAAATACTACGCACTGATCAAAAAAAAAATACTATGCACTGATCAAAAAAAAAAATACTATGCACTGATCAAAAAATAAAATACTACGCAGTGATCAAAAAAAAAAATACTATGCACTGATCAAAAAAAAAAATACTACGCACTGATCAAAAAAATAAAATACTACGCACTGATCAAAAAAAAAAATACTATGCACTGATCAAAAAAAAAAATACTACGCACTGATCAAAAAATAAAATACTACGCACTGATCAAAAAAATAAAATACTACGCACTGATCAAAAAATAAAATACTATGCACTGATCAAAAAAATAAAATACTACGCATTGATCAAAAAAATAAAATACTACGCACTGATCAAAAAAAAAAATACTATGCACTGATCAAAAAAAAAATACTACGCACTGATCAAAAAAAAAATACTATGCACTGATCAAAAAAATAAAATACTACGCACTGATCAAAAAAATAAAATACTACGCACTGATCAAAGAAAAAATACCTGCGCCACTCAAAAAACAAACAAAAAAAATGCCACTCAAAAAACAAACAAAAAAATGCCACTCAAAAAACAAACAAAAAAATGCCACTCAAAAAACAAACAAAAAAATGCCACTCAAAAAACAAACAAAAAAAATGCCACTCAAAAAATAACGCCATTCAAAAAAGAAAAAAATACCTGTGCCACTCAACAAAAACAAAATAATGTTAACTAAAAAAAAAATACCCGCGCCACTAAACAAATATATCCCAGCCACTCCAAAAAAACAAACTCCTGCTACTCAAAAAAAATAATAACCGCGCAACTCAAAAAAATACCCTTGCCACTCAAAACAAAAAAATACCCTTGCCACTGAAAACAAAAAAATACCCTTGCCACTTAAAACAAAAAATACCCTTGCCACTCAAAACAAAAAATACACGCGCCACTCAAAAAAAATACCTCCCCGCCACTAAAAAATACCTCCCTGCCACTAAAAAAAATACACCCACAACTCAATAAAATACTTCTGCCACTAAAATACAAAATACCCCGCCACCCACAATAACAAACAAAACGCAGATTGTAATAAAAAAATTTTTAAAAAGTTTTATTACTCAAAAAGATGGAATCCATTCATATCATTAAGTATTTGCATAAAAAAGATCATTTCTCAGATATTTCTGCCTCCTCATGTTTAACACAGATAATTGTTCACCATTCCACAATGCGTTCTACAGTGGCGTTTATTCTGCATTTTTTAACACTCTAACCCTTCCCTTGCCCTAACCTAATCCTAAAGCTAATCAAAGCATGTCTAGATAGGACTCACGAAAGTAAGACAATGGCATGTGCACGCACTGTGTATGACTCTAGGGATTTCATTTTTGCTAAATGAAGACCCCTAATTTTGATCAAAAAATGCTTGTAGGAACACTATTAGACTGGGATAGTGCTCAGGAGAGATGAATAAAAATGATAGGTTACTTGGACCATCCATAAGTATACAAGTCTGATTTCGATCAATAAGTGCTTGGTCAGTTTCAATGTTTGTTTCATCTTCGCAGAGACTTGAAGCATAAAATACCAGACTCTTTCGAAAAGGTTAAACCACTTATACAAAGTTGAACCAATAACGATAGAAACGGTCAAGAAACATCTTATTGGATTTATACTGATCTCTGTTGATTTGAACATTGATAAAAAATATCCATACAGAAAATATAATTTTGAAATATAAAGTGACCTTTCTAAACGTAAATTGTTTAAAAAAAAAAAATTTCTGATATATCTAAATCAGATAACATTTTTACAAAATGAAAAATGGATACCACCTCAGACTCTGGGATCCCTTATGCCAAGGTTAAATCGGACCTATTGTGTTTAGTTATACACTAATATGCACTTAACTGATTAAGGAGTTAATGCAGAGGGGTAGTACCTTTCTGAGACAGCCTTCAGAGGCCCTTTCGACTGGTCCCCATGCAACCAGCACTTTTATGCAGCTACAATCTGTAATTAGCCTCTCTCTTTTTTCTTTTTTTAAAAATTTTCTTATCTTTTTGTTTTTGCTAGGGATGGGACATCCTACCGGATGCCAAACATTCACCTGCTATTTCAGACACTCCAACCGAGAGATCTTTTTAAGATTCTAACCGTCGCTTTAAGTGCAATTGTTTGTATCTCTCTTGCACTTTGTTCACCGGGTATATTCGCCAGGTAGTTTTTAAAACTCTTTTTTATTATTCCGGTTGCTCCTACAATTACTGGGATGATGGAGATCTTCCTAAGATTCCAGTTTCTTTTCATGTCGTATATAAAACCTTGGTATTTTGCAATCTTTTCCCTTTCAGCTCTGTTTAAGCCAGCATCATTAGGGACACTGACTTCAACTAGGGTTGCTACTTTCTCCCTCTTGTCCCATATCACTATGTCAAGTTGACATGACTCTCCTTGTGTGGTGCAAAGTCACATCTTTCACGAGGTAACCCGACTAATGTGGATAGTCAGAACACAACGGATCCAGAGGAGTCCAACTCGATAACAAAAATATCTCTATCGTTTACGGGGAGTTGTAGTTCTTGTGGCAATCATCAATAAACGGATGCTTTGACAGAGATAATGTAGCAGCATCGTGAAACACAAGCGGAACGTGCATTGCTTCAGTTAGCAGAGAACTGTAATACAATGCTTCGGAATTTTTGAGATGAGGGTTGATTATTTGTAGAATTTGGTATATTCGGACTACTGTTCTCATCTTGGGTGTTTTTATCACAATGTTTCGGGTGATGTAACCTCCGACCTTCTTCTGGTGTACTTTGTCGAACTCGGGAATCTTTCTGTCGAACTCGGGAATCTGTGTGAAATGTGTGAGTGAGGCTAGAAATTGGGGACTACACAAGTACACCAGCACCCCAGTTCCGAAACAAAGAACCAAAAATAAAAATTGCCTCGCTCTAGAAGGACTTCTTCACTGACCGAGGACAGAAAAGAAGAAATTCAGCAACCGAACAAAATGTTTGCTCCTATCCCAAAAGGTCACACGTACGTACACACGATGATTGTTTTAGTAAATAGTATTAATAATACTGCTCCTGGAAAGAAAATGAAGGGTTACCAGCTTTGAAGTGTGTGGACCGTTTCGCATGGTGGGCATGTTACGGGGTCGATCGTTGTCGTTGATCGGACTCACAACTAAGAAAAGGCGACACAGGCAAGAAGGTAAACGGCAATGACAAAGAAGAGAGGACAAACGCAGATGAATAGTTTTAAAATAAATTCGAAATTTCGTCCAGATTCCCGAGTTCGACAGAAAGATTCCCGAGTTCGACAAAGTACACCTGAAGAAGGTCGAAGGTTACATCGGCCGAAACGTTGTGATAAAAACACCCCAGATGAGAACAGTAGTAAAAATATACCAAATTCTATGAATTGTAATACATTTATATATATCGAGTATGGCCATTGCTTGTTCATTCAATTCACATGTGAGCATATTAAATATGGCTTTTCAAGCCTTCCATACTCTTACACTCTCTGCAACAGTAATTGCAGACATGTTGTCCTATGAAAGTTGTTGATTGTTTATTATTTTTCAATTTTATTGTCTTTTTGTTTTTGCTGGAGACGGGGCATCCTGCCGGATGTCAGACATTCACCTGCTATTTCAGACACTCCAGCCGAGAGATCTTTTTAGGATTCTAACCGTCCCTTTAAGCGAACTTGTTTGTATCTCTCGGGCACTGTTATTTGTAGTTTTTGAAATTCATTTTCGTAAGCCCGGTTGCTACTATGATTGCTTGAATGATGGAGATCTTCCTAAGATTCCAGTTTCATTTCATGTCGTATATAAGACACTGGTATTTAGTTATCTTCTCCCTCTCAGCTCTATTTACGCCATCATCAGTAAGGACATTGACTTCAACTAGGGTTGCTACTCTCTTCTTGTTGTCTCATATCACTAAGTCAGGTTTAACAGCTCCGTTTTCTAGGTATGCAGCTGTAGGGATTGCATAGTCATAGTGGATGGTGTATGACTTATCTTCAACTGTTCTTTCTGGTATTTTTTTTGTTTCATTTTACGTCAGTGTAAGTTCTCAGAAATCAAGGGGCTAACACTTGATCTCTATATGAGATACATAGATATTCGAATATTCTATTAAAGTTTTCCTTTACCTGTCAAACGTTGAGTTAGTAAAGAAATGAAGAACATGAATTTTCCTAGATTGATATGTTTTGGATTGATATGTTTTAAATTGATATGTTTTAGATTGACGTGTTTCAGATTGATATGTTTAAGATTGATATGTTTTAAATTGATATGTTTTAGATTGATATGTTTTAAATTGATATGTTTTAGATTGACGTGTTTTAGATTGATATGTTTAAGATTGATATGTTTTAAATTGATATGTTTTAGATTGATATGTTTTAGATTGATATGGTTTAAATTGATGTGTTTTAGATTGATATGTTTTGGATTGATATGTTTTTGATTGATATGTTTTAGATTGATATGTTTTTGATTGATATGTTTTAGATTGATATGTTTTGGATTGATATGCTTTATATTGATATGTTTTGGATTGATATGTTTTGGATTCAAATGTTTTAGATTGATATGTTTTATATTTATATGTTTTAGATTAATATATTTTAGATTGATATGTTTTAGATTGATATGTTTTGGATTGATATGTTTTGGATTGATATGTTTCGGATTGATATGTTTCAAATTGATATGTTTTGGATTGATATGTTTTATATTGATATGTTTTAGATTGATATGTTTTGGATTGAAATGTTTTGGATTGATATGTTTTGGATTGATATGTTTTGGATTGATATGTTTTAAGTTGATATGTTTTAGATTGATATGTTTTGGATTAATATGTTTAGAATTGATATGTTTTGGAGTGATATGTTTTAGATTGATATGTTTTATATTTATATGTTTTATATTTATATGTTTTGGATTGATATGTTTTAGATTTATATGTTTTGGATTGATATGTTTTGGATTGATATGTTTTAGATTGATATGTTTTGGATTGATATGTTTTAGATTGATATGTTTTGGATTGATATGTTTTAGATTGATATGTTTTAGATTGATATGTTTTAGATTTATATGTTTTGGATTGATATGTTTTAGATTTATATGTTTTGGATTTATATGTTTTAGATTGATATGTTTTGGATTGATATGTTTTGGATTGATATGTTTTAGATTTATATGTTTTAGATTGATATGTTTTAGATTTATATGTTTTGGATTTATATGTTTTAGATTTATATGTTTTGGATTTATATGTTTTAGATTGATATGTTTTGGATTGATATGTTTTGGATTGATATGTTTTAGATTGATATGTTTTAGATTGATATGTTTTAGATTTATATGTTTTGGATTTATATGTTTTAGATTGATATGTTTTGGATTGATATGTTTTGGATTGATATGTTTTAGATTTATATGTTTTAGATTGATATGTTTTAGATTTATATGTTTTAGATTTATATGTTTTGGATTGATATGTTTTGGATTTATATGTTTTAGATTGATATGTTTTGGATTGATATGTTTTAGATTGATATGTTTTGGATTTATATGTTTTAGATTTATATGTTTTAGATTGATATGTTTTGGATTGATATGTTTTGGATTGATATGTTTTAGATTGATATGTTTTAGATTGATATGTTTTGGATTTATATGTTTTAGATTTATATGTTTTGGATTTATATGTTTTGGATTTATATGTTTTGGATTGATATGTTTTAGATTGATATGTTTTGGATTGATATGTTTTGGATTGATATGTTTTAGATTGATATGTTTTAGATTGATATGTTTTGGATTTATATGTTTTGGATTGATATGTTTTAGATTGATATGTTTTGGATTGATATGATTTGGATTGATATGTTTTAGATTGATATGTTTTTGATTGATATGTTTTGGATTGATATGTTTTAGATTGATATGTTTTGGATTTATATGTTTTAGATTGATATGTTTTAGATTTATATGTTTTGGATTTATATGTTTTAGATTGATATGTTTTGGATTGATATGTTTTGGATTGATATGTTTTGGATTGATATGTTTTAGATTGATATGTTTTAGATTTATATGTTTTAGATTGATATGTTTTAGATTTATATGTTTTGGATTTATATGTTTTAGATTTATATGTTTTGGATTTATATGTTTTAGATTGATATGTTTTGGATTGATATGTTTTGGATTGATATGTTTTAGATTGATATGTTTTGGATTTATATGTTTTGGATTTATATGTTTTAGATTGATATGTTTTGGATTTATATGATTTGGATTGATATGTTTTAGATTGATATGTTTTTGATTGATATGTTTTGGATTGATATGTTTTGGATTTATATGTTTTAGATTGATATGTTTTGGATTGATATGTTTTGGATTGATATGTTTTGGATTTATATGTTTTAGATTGATATGTTTTGGATTGATATGTTTTGGATTGATATGTTTTGGATTGATATGTTTTAGATTTATATGTTTTGGATTTATATGTTTTAGATTGATATGTTTTGGATTTATATGATTTGGATTGATATGTTTTAGATTGATATGTTTTTGATTGATATGTTTTAGATTGATATGTTTTAGATTGATATGTTTTGGATTTATATGTTTTAGATTTATATGTTTGGGATTGATATGTTTTGGATTGATATGTTTTTGATTGATATGTTTTAGATTGATATTTTTAAGATTGATATGTTTTGGATTGATATGTTTTAGATAAATATGTTTTAGATTGATATGTTTTGGATTGATATGTTTTGGATTGATATGTTTTATATTTATATGTTTTTGATTGATCTGTTTTGGATTGATATGTTTAAAATTCATATGTTAAAAGTTGATATGTTTTAGATTTATATGTTTTAGATTGATATTTTTTAGATTGATATGTTTTGGATTGATATGTTTTAGATTTATATGTTTAAGATTGATATGTTAAAAGTTGATATGTTTTGGATTGATATGTTGTGGATTGATATGTTTTAGATTGATATGTTTTAGATTGATATGTTTTGGATTAATATGTTTTAGATTGATATGTTTTAGATTCATATGTTTTGGATTGATATGTTTTAGATTGATATGTTTTAGATTTAAATGTTTTAGATTGATATGTTTTAGATTGATATGTTTTGGATTGATCTGTTTTGGATTTATATGTTTTAGATTTATATGTTTGGGATTGATATGTTTTGGATTGATATGTTTTTGATTGATATGTTTTAGATTGATATTTTTAAGATTGATATGTTTTGGATTGATATGTTTTAGATAAATATGTTTTAGATTGATATGTTTTGGATTGATATGTTTTGGATTGATATGTTTTATATTTTTTATGTTTTGGATTGATCTGTTTTTGATTGATATGTTTAAAATTGATATGTTAAAAGTTGATATGTTTTAGATTTATATGTTTTAGATTGATATTTTTTAGATTGATATGTTTTGGATTGATATGTTTTAGATTTATATGTTTAAGATTGATATGTTAAAAGTTGATATGTTTTGGATTGATATGTTGTGGATTGATATGTTTTAGATTGATATGTTTTAGATTGATATGTTTTAGATTCATATGTTTTGGATTGATATGTTTTAGATTGATATGTTTTAGATTTAAATGTTTTAGATTTAAATGTTTTAGATTGATATGGTTTGGATTTATATGTTTTATATTTATATGTTTTACATTTATATATTTGAGATCGATATGGTTTGGATTGATATGTTTTGGATTGATATGTTTTATATTTATATGTTTTAGATTGATATGTTTTAGATTGATATGTTTTATATTGATATGTTTTATATTGATATGTTTTGGATTGATATGTTTTAGATTGATATGTTTTGGATTGATATGTTTTGGATTGATATGTTTTAGATTGATATGTTTTGGATTGATATGTTTTAGATTGATATGTTTTGGATTGATATGTTTTAGATTGATATGTTTTGGATTGATATGTTTTAGATTGATATGTTTTAGATTGATATGTTTTGGATTGATATGTTTTATATTGATATGTTTTAGATTGATATGTTTTAGATTGATATGTTTTGGATTGATATGTTTTAGATTGATATGTTTTGGATTGATATGTTTTAGATTGATATGTTTTGGATTGATATGTTTTAGATTGATATGTTTTCGATTGATATGTTTAAGATTGATATGTTTCGGATTGATATGTTATGGATAGATATGTTTTAGATAGACATTTTTTGGATTGATATTTTTTAGATTGATATGTTTTGGATTGATATGTTCGATTGATATGTTTTAGATTGATATGTTTTAGATTGACATGTTTTATATTGATATGTTTTGGATTGATATGTTTTAGATTGATATGTTTTAGATTTATATGTTTTGGATTGATATGTTTTAGATTGATATGTTTTAGATTCATATGTTTTAGATTTATATGTTTGGATTGATATGTTTTGGATTGATATGTTTTAGATTGATATGTTTTGGATTGATATGTTTTAGATTGATATGTTTTAGATTTATATGTTTCAGATTGATATGTTTGGATTGATATGTTTTAGATTGATATGTTTTGGATTGATATGTTTTAGATTTATATGTTTTAGATTGATATGTTTTAGATTGATATGTTTTAGATTTATATGTTTTAGATTGATATGTTTTGGATTGATATGTTTTGGATTGATATGTTTTAGATTGATATGTTTTGGATTGATATGTTTTAGATTTATATGTTTTAGATTGATATGTTTTAGATTGATATGTTTTAGATTGATATGTTTTGGATTTATATGTTTTAGATTGATATGTTTTAGATTGATATGTTTTGGATTTATATGTTTCGGATTTATATGTTTTAGATTGATATGTTTTAGATTGATATGTTTTAGATTGATATGTTTTGGATTTATATGTTTTAGATTGATATGTTTTAGATTGATATGTTTTGGATTTATATGTTTTAGATTGATATGTTTTAGATTGATATGTTTTGGATTGATATGTTTTAGATTGATATGTTTTGAATTGATATGTTTTAGATTGATATGTTTTGGATTGATATGTTTTAGATTTATATGTTTTAGATTGATATGTTTTAGATTGATATGTTTTAGATTGATATGTTTTGAATTGATATGTTTTAGATTGATATGTTTTAGATTGATATGTTTTAGATTTATATGTTTTAGATTTATATGTTTTAGATTTATATGTTTTAGATTGATATGTTTTGGATTGATATGTTTTAGATTTATATGTTTTAGATTTATATGTTTTAGATTGATATGTTTTAGATTTATATGTTTTAGATTGATATGTTTTGGATTGATATGTTTTAGATTTATATGTTTTAGATTTATATGTTTTAGATTTATATGTTTTAGATTGATATGTTTTGGATTGATATGTTTTGGATTGATATGTTTTAGATTTATATGTTTTAGATTTATATGTTTTAGATTTATATGTTTTAGATTGATATGTTTTGGATTGATATGTTTTAGATTGATATGTTTTAGATTTATATGTTTTAGATTTATATGTTTTAGATTTATATGTTTTAGATTGATATGTTTTGGATTGATATGTTTTAGATTGATATGTTTTAGATTTATATGTTTTAGATTGATATGTTTTGGATTGATATGTTTTAGATTGATATGTTTTAGATTGATATGTTTTAGATTTATATGTTTTAGATTTATATGTTTTAGATTGATATGTTTTGGATTGATATGTTTTAGATTTATATGTTTTAGATTTATATGTTTTAGATTGATATGTTTTGTATTTATATGTTTTAGATTGATATGTTTTGGATTGATATGTTTTAGATTTATATGTTTTAGATTTATATGTTTTAGATTGATATGTTTTGGATTGATATGTTTTGGATTGATATGTTTTGGATTGATATGTTTTAGATTTATATGTTTTAGATTTATATGTTTTAGATTTATATGTTTCAGATTGATATGTTTTGGATTGATATGTTTTAGATTTATATGTTTTAGATTTATATGTTTTAGATTGATATGTTTTGGATTGATATGTTTTAGATTTATATGTTTTAGATTGATATGTTTTAGATTTATATGTTTTAGATTGATATGTTTTAGATTGATATGTTTTAGATTGATATGTTTTAGATTTATATGTTTTAGATTTATATGTTTTAGATTGATATGTTTTGGATTGATATGTTTTGGATTGATATGTTTTAGATTTATATGTTTTAGATTGATATGTTTTAGATTTATATGTTTTAGATTGATATGTTTTGGATTGATATGTTTTGGATTGATATGTTTTAGATTTATATGTTTTAGATTGATATGTTTTAGATTTATATGTTTTAGATTGATATGTTTTAGATTGATATGTTTTAGATTTATATGTTTTAGATTGATATGTTTTGGATTGATATGTTTTAGATTTATATGTTTTAGATTGATATGTTTTAGATTTATATGTTTTAGATTTATATGTTTTAGATTTATATGTTTTAGATTGATATGTTTTAGATTGATATGTTTTAGATTTATATGTTTTAGATTTATATGTTTTAGATTGATATGTTTTGGATTGATATGTTTTGGATTGATATGTTTTAGATTTATATGTTTTAGATTTATATGTTTTAGATTGATATGTTTTGGATTGATATGTTTTAGATTGATATGTTTTGGATTGATATGTTTCAGATTGATATGGTTAAGATTGATATGTTTTGGAGTGATATGTTTTAGATTGATATGTTTTGTATTGATATGTTTTAGATTTGTATGTTTTAGATTGATATGTTTTAGATTGATATGTTTTAGAGTGATATGTTTTGGATTGATATGTTTTATATTGATATGTTTTAGATTGATATGTTTCAGATTGATATGGTTAAGATTGATATGTTTTGGAGTGATATGTTTTAGATTGATATGTTTTGTATTGATATGTTTTAGATTTGTATGTTTTAGATTGATATGTTTTAGATTTGTATGTTTTAGATTGATATGTTTTACATTTGTATGTTTTAGATTGATATGTTTTAGATTGATATGTTTTGGATTGATATGTTTTGGATTGATATGTTTTAGATTTATATGTTTTAGATTGATATGTTTTAGATTTATATGTTTTAGATTGATATGTTTTAGATTGATATGTTTTAGATTTATATGTTTTAGATTTATATGTTTTAGATTGATATGTTTTGGATTGATATGTTTTGGATTGATATGTTTTAGATTTATATGTTTTAGATTGATATGTTTTAGATTTATATGTTTTAGATTGATATGTTTTGGATTGATATGTTTTGGATTGATATGTTTTAGATTTATATGTTTTAGATTTATATGTTTTAGATTTATATGTTTTAGATTTATATGTTTTAGATTTATATGTTTTAGATTGATATGTTTTAGATTTATATGTTTTAGATTGATATGTTTTAGATTTATATGTTTTAGATTGATATGTTTTGGATTGATATGTTTTGGATTGATATGTTTTAGATTTATATGTTTTGGATTGATATGTTTTAGATTTATATGTTTTGGATTGATATGTTTTAGATTTATATGTTTTGGATTGATATGTTTTAGATTTATATGTTTTAGATTTATATGTTTTAGATTTATATGTTTTAGATTGATATGTTTTAGATTTATATGTTTTAGATTGATATGTTTTAGATTTATATGTTTTAGATTGATATGTTTTGGATTGATATGTTTTGGATTGATATGTTTTAGATTTATATGTTTTAGATTTATATGTTTTAGATTGATATGTTTTAGATTTATATGTTTTAGATTGATATGTTTTAGATTTATATGTTTTAGATTGATATGTTTTAGATTTATATGTTTTAGATTTATATGTTTTAGATTGATATGTTTTAGATTTATATGTTTTAGATTGATATGTTTTAGATTTATATGTTTTAGATTGATATGTTTTGGATTGATATGTTTTGGATTGATATGTTTTAGATTTATATGTTTTGGATTGATATGTTTTAGATTTATATGTTTTGGATTGATATGTTTTAGATTTATATGTTTTGGATTGATATGTTTTAGATTTATATGTTTTAGATTTATATGTTTTAGATTTATATGTTTTAGATTGATATGTTTTAGATTTATATGTTTTAGATTGATATGTTTTAGATTTATATGTTTTAGATTGATATGTTTTGGATTGATATGTTTTGGATTGATATGTTTTAGATTTATATGTTTTAGATTTATATGTTTTAGATTGATATGTTTTGGATTGATATGTTTTAGATTGATATGTTTTGGATTGATATGTTTCAGATTGATATGGTTAAGATTGATATGTTTTGGAGTGATATGTTTTAGATTGATATGTTTTGTATTGATATGTTTTAGATTTGTATGTTTTAGATTGATATGTTTTAGATTGATATGTTTTAGAGTGATATGTTTTGGATTGATATGTTTTATATTGATATGTTTTAGATTGATATGTTTCAGATTGATATGGTTAAGATTGATATGTTTTGGAGTGATATGTTTTAGATTGATATGTTTTGTATTGATATGTTTTAGATTTGTATGTTTTAGATTGATATGTTTTAGATTTGTATGTTTTAGATTGATATGTTTTACATTTGTATGTTTTAGATTGATATGTTTTAGATTGATATGTTTTAGATTGATATGTTTTGGATTGACATGTTTTGGATTGATATGTATTAGATTGATATGTTTTAGATTGATATGTTTTGGAGTGATTATTTTTAGATTGATATGTTTCAGATTGATATGGTTAAGATTGATATGTTTTGGAGTGATATGTTTTAGATTGATATGTTTTGAATTGATATGCTTTGGATTGATATATTTTAGATTGATATGTTTTGGATTGATATATTTTGGATTGATGTTTTAGATTCATATGTTATGGATTGATATGTTTTAGATTGATATGTTTTGGAGTTATATGTTTTGGATTGATATGTTTTCAATTGATATGCTTTGGATTGATAGATTTTAGATTGATATGTTTAAGATTGATATGTTTTAGATTGATATGTTTTTGATTGATATGTTTTGGATTTATATGTTTTAGATTGATATGTTTTAGATTGACATGTTTTTGATGGATATGTTTTAGATTAATATGTTTTAGATTGATATATTTCAGATTTATATGTTTTGGAGTGATATGTTTTAGATTGATATGTATTGGAGTGATATGTTTTAGATTGATATGTTTTAGATTGATATGTTTTGGATTTATATGTTTTAGATTGATATGTTAGATTGATAGGTTTTAGATTGATATGTTTTAGATTGATGTGTTTTGGATTGATATTTTTTAGATTGATATGTTTTGTATTGATATGTTTTAGATTTATATGTTTTAGATTGATATGTTTTGGATTGATATGTTTTAGAGTGATATTTTTTGGAGTGACATGTTTTGGATTGATATGTTTTGGATTGATATGTTTTGAATTGATATGTTTTAGATTGATATGTTTTAGATTGATATGTTTAGATTGATATGTTTTGGATTGATATGTTTTGGATTGAAATGTTTTGGATTGAAATGTTTTAGATTGATATGTTTTGGATTAATATGTTTTAGATTGATATGTTTTAGATTGATATGTTTTGGATTGATATGTTTTAGATTGATATGTTTTGTGATTGATATATTTTGGTTTGATATGTTTTAAATTGGTATGTTTTAGATTTATATGTTTTGGATTGATATGATTTAGATTTATATGTTTTAGATTGATATGTTCGATTGATATGTTTTTGATTGATAAGTTTTGGATTGATATGTTTTAGATTGATATGGTTAGGATTGCTATTTTTTGGATTGATATGTTTTTCCATTGCCATGGAGGGAAACCTTCTCATTCTCTGCTGACCAGTGTGCAAATGAATTAACTGAATGGGTCAAAGTAGGCATTAAATCCTATGTCCCTATGCAAAAATTCTCCTCAATGGTTTATTTCGAAATCTGCCATTGCTGAAAGGCAGCAAGCATTCCGAAAGTTCGTCCGCCATAAGTCAGCTGCGAATAGACAGAAATTTATAGAGTCAAGAAATGATTGTAAGGCAGTGATAGGTGAAGCAAAAAGAATGTATACTGAGTTAACAAAAAAAAAAACGCATTCAGTCACAGAAACTAGGTACTCGCAATTTCTGGAAAATCTATAATAGTGTGGTGAACAAGGACAATCAACTATTCCCCTGCTATCAAACCACAATGATGTCGTTTGTAAATATATACACCATTACAGATGCATGCACATATACATATACATATAACATAAACATGCATAAGATCATTATATATGCACGTAGGCAACATACACACACATACACATGTGTATACAGACATTTGTATGCATGCACACAAACACATGCACATGTACACAAACATCGATATTTCTATAATTAAAACTAAAGTGCTTATATCATTCATTGTTGTTCCTGTTTATCTCAGTTCAATTTGCTTACATTTATACCTGCTCTAGTATTAATACAATGAACTTACAAGATAAGTACCATAAAAGCAAGCAAACTAATTTAATATAGCGTATGTAATTACAATATATATATATATATATATATATATATATATATATATATATATATATATATATATATATAAAGTGATAACTATGAGGAAGTGCCAAAATCATATCATAATAGGGTGAGGTGTAGTGATTTTTGATAATATAGATTACTTACGTTCAAAAATATAAAGACATTAGAATTTTAAATTTAAAAAAAATAATAATAAAAGTTAAAAAAATAAAACCATAAAAATAAAATAAAATATAAAATATAAAATAAAAAATTATAAAAAAAGGAAAAAAAGAAAAAAGAATAAAAGAATAATAATTGAGTATGTCTTATACTAACAATGAAGTAAAAGTCAATAAAGTGATAGTAGTTATTCGTAATCTAAAGTCTGCTTAGCGTGTGTTTCTTGAAATGTTTGCAGCTTAAACTCGTTTCGTGTCTGACGTTGAGTAATTTTCCCTATTTTACAATTTCAAGTTTCTCACCTAGGCATAAGTGAGTGAGGTGAGTGATCTACATGTTTTTGCTTTTCTTATTATGCTCCATCTAATTATTGTTTTTTTTTCCTCGTCTATCAATTTCCAAAAGTATCGGGACAGCGATGTGTTACTGTATTTTTTATTTCTAAAAGATAATTTATGCATGTAATACCTATCCTTAAAACTTCCTATATAGAAATTATTATCGTCTGTATTTTCAGCAGTGTAGATTTTAGCACAATATATTACTGATGCGGTGACGCAATTTTTTTGTAGGGGACATTCATCCTGTCTATGACAGTTACAATTGTTAGTGGTTGGATTAACTTCAATGTCACTATTTGTATCATTCCTTTTAAGTATTTTATTGTTGTGCTTTTTAATTATTCTTTCTACGTTATCTGTGCAACTATAACTTAGTTTTAATGTATTCTTATTAGATAGCTTATCGAGTGCGTTACCAGGTGGGAAGTGTTTGTTTATAAGTTGTAGAAATTTGTTACCAATTTTTGTTTTCAACATCATATTAAAGGGGGGTGTAAACCAGATTATTTTCCTGTCTCGATTGCTAGGGTTGTTAGCATTTGTAGTTATATTTTTATATTTTATATCAGCATTTACGTACCCGCTATTCTTTAAGGCAGTGTTGTAAATATTGTTATAGTTGTTAAACGTTGTCTCTTCTGATGAGTTATTACTAATTCTACTTTCTATTGACTTGGGTATGTGTTTAATTATTGAAGGGCGTGATTTGATTGTGGATGTACGTATATGGGGCTGGAGTTTTCTTTCATGAAGGATTTATATTTGTTATCAGTTAGGTTAAATTTAACATCAAGGAAATTAACTTGTTTGACATTGCCGGTAATTTCAACCTTAATAATCCCTAGTTTATTCATTTCTTTATGAATTATTTTTCTTATCTTATCGCATTTCGCGCTAGTAGATTCCCTGACTATCATCAGACCGTCATCTTTATATAAACCTATATCTTCTACATCTATGTTATTATTCATGGTAATATTTCTTGATATATATAGGCCAACTAGATTAGATGCCTCTGCGGAGTCTAGCGATCCCATAGAAACATCGAAAGATCCGTTTTCTTTGTTTTTAGTCCATTGCTCACCTTCGCTAATGAGAACTGTTGTACGACAGCTTTGTATAATATTGATATCTTTTTCCGAGATATCTGTGGAATCCTTCGCAAACTCAATTGCATGTTCAAAGAGGATTTTAGTCATGGACGGGTAATATTGCATGATGTCGAATTGGATAAAGGTACATCTACTCTTGCCGTTAATCTCTGAAAACCAATTGATAGTATCCATAGTGTTAGTCCATTGATTTAGATAGTATTTATGCTTGATTTTTAGATTGATTCCTTCTAGGATTCTTTTACTTATCCTTCCAATTTCTTGTCGGGTTGGGTTGATCAGTCTAGTTGATGGTTTCCTGTTGAAATCAGGCTTATGATCCTTAAACAAAATGTATGCTTCGTTTTCTTTTAGTTTTCCTACTCTCTCGCTAATTTATAACTCCTCGGTAATCCTTTTACCTTCTACATTATATTATATATTGTATATTGATGATTTCTACTAGGTTGGTATGCGCACGTGTGTATTTTATATATTGACCAAATATTTATGCTTGAAAATGAATAAATGCGTATATATGGGTATATCCGTGTATGGATATTTGTGTATATATTTGTGTCTGTTATTTTTTATTTTTTATTCTTTATATTCTATATATATATATATATATATATATATATATATATATATATATATATATGTGTGTGTGTGTGTGTGTGTGTATATGTACTTGGGTATCTATTAATTTGTGCACACGTGTGTATTTTATACAAAGCTCAGATATTTATGCTTGAATATGTTTGTAAATAGATTAAAACTTTTAAGTGTTAAATAAAGAATGGAATCCAGGCTAAGTAGGTAATAAAACAATAGAAAAAGGAAAGAATAAGAAGGCAGGTAATAAAAAAGAATAAAAAAGATAGAAACTAATTGAAAGAGTTAACAAGTAAAGTATGTAATCCGATACTAATTTATAAAAAATATCTCATCCTCCAAAAAGATTTAATTAAAGGGAAAGTTTTCCAAATCCATCTCACTTCTCTGTCTTCTTTGGTCTGAAGAGGTTGACTCTCTGTTAAGAGTACAACCGAAACATGTATGCACATATGTAACCACTAATGTTTGTATAAATAAGAATTTATACATTATATATATATATATATATATATATATATATATATATATATATTCCGAATACGCTCGTAGAACACTCTCGACCAGTCTTCTATCTGTGCCCGCTTCTAGGTACATATAGATCTTAATTTCCCTTAATTATGTGGCAGTTTCCGTTGACCGAGTGGATATGGCGACTGCTTGCAGATTCTGTGAACCGGGTTCACGCCCCCCTCCTGCGCTGATGAGAGCAATAAGCTTGAAACGCTAGCGTCTGTAGATATTAATAATTTAATATTTATTTATAAATATTATGTGTGTGTGTGTGTGGGTGTGTGTGTGTGTGTGTGTGTGTGTGTGTGTGTGTGTGTGTGTGTGTGTGTGTGTGTGTGTGTGACATATTTTGACCTAGACAGACTCGCTAGCTAATAATAGGTATGGGAACTAAGAAATCCAAGCCGTCACCCCATCCACTCTCGCTTCCCTTGACTGCTGTTGATAACGGACTAGCCTAAATCGCGGTTTTCATTCTTCGCTCTCATCCACTTGGAAAATATCTGGCAAATCAAAATTAATAATTGCATGATTCTTCTGCATTTTTCTTTATCCTGAAGAAGTTAACAATAAAGACGAAACGTTGATGAATACATAAATAATATAGTTTTTGGCTTTCCTTTTTTCATTTTCCATATATATATATATATATATATATATATATATATATATTGAAATAAATAAAATTAATACATTATTTATACTAGTTCAAACAATTCAAACACAACGAATATTTGGCGTACGATCGTTTCTAAAACGATTCGGAATATTTTATTTTGTATTAGACGATTTAAAAAAGTCATCTTCAGCGCCCCTCATAACATCACATGTTAAGACAGAAAAACATTTTAGTATTATATATATATATATATATATATATATAGTCTAAAGAAGCTTTGCGTCATTTTAAACAACAAAAAAAAAAAGAAAAAAAGTAAAATGCAGTTTAAATTCCCAGAGAAACTAACTAAATCCAAGATATTGCAGACTTAACATTCGTTGGAAAATTAATAAATAAAAAAATAAGTAAATAAAATAAAAATAAAAAGGGGGGGGGTTAAGTATATAAGAGTGAAACAAAAACAGGAGACCTTATATATATATATATATATATATATATATATATATATATATATATATAAATGACTGCTTTTATTTTTCAATATGGTTTCCATCCGTATATGATGGCATGTAAATGAAATTACATGGAACAACCCAACCTCCAGAGAAATGCTACCTGCCAATATAAACCAGAAGTTGTTTCCATTATCGCTGCAAATTCTTTTTAAAGCGCTGACATTTAACATGGAACCCGAACGTTGGATCCACCCCCATTCGCGGCGTTATCAGATTAATACTAGTATTACTTCCATTACAACTAATACGACGACAGCCAAGAATACTGAACAGTTTCCCGCTGGTATATTAATGCGAGTATCCATGTTGTTAGATATAAAGACGATCCTAGATCCCTCCCCTTCTCTCACCCCCCCTCTCTCTCTTTATTTCACTCTCTCTCTCTCTTTCTTTCTATCCCCCTTCTCTTTTTCGCTTTCCTTTCTCTCTTTCTTCACTCTTTCTTTTTCTACTTTTTCTTTAATCATTCCTCTATCTGCCGCTCTTTCTATTTTTAAATATCTTGTACTTTCTTACACTCTTTCTCTTTCCATTCTCTCTCTCTCTCTCTCTCTCTCTCTCTTTCTCTTTCCATTCTTTCTCTCTCTCTCTTTCTCTTTCCATTCTCTCTCTTTCTCTCTTTCTCTTTCTCTTTCCATTCTCCCTTTCTCTTTCTCTTTCTCTCTCTCTCTCTCTCTTACTTCGATTTCTTCACTCTCTGTTTCTACTTTCTCCCCCCCTCTCTCTCTCCACTCTATTTCTCTCTTCTCTCTTTCTCTTTCTCTGTCTCTTTTTCTCTCTCTCTAGTTTTTACTTGCAGTTATTTCTACCCCCCCCTCTCTCTCTCTCTTTAATTATTACTCCGCTCTTTCTCAACAGTCTCTTTTCCCACCTTTTCTCCAATCTCTCTTTCACTTTGTCGATCTGTCTCTCTCTCTCCCTCCCTCTCTCTCTTTATTTGTCAATTTGTCGCACTTTCCCATTCTCTCTCTCTCTCTCTTTCTCCTATCTCTTTTCCCAATTTCTCTCTCTGTGCACCCCGTCTTCCCGCACTCTATTTTCACTCTCCCTTCCTCTCTCTCTCTTTCTCTTATATCAGCCTCTTTCAGTTTTTCTTTATCTTTCAAATAAGTATTTCGTAACATAAACCCTAACCCTAACCCACTCACATAAAGACAAAAAGATGACATGAACATTTTTATGAAAAGTACAGACGTAATTTGAAACGGAAAAGATACAACAATATTTTTAAACAACAAATAAGTAAAACTTTATCGGAGATAACAATATTATACTAATAGACGACATAATAGCAAAGTACACACTGCTAGGCCTTCAGCTAAGATCAAAGTGTAGTATCATTCCAATGAAATTGTATACACACACACACACACACACATACATATATATATATATATATATATATATATATATATATATATATATATATATATATATATATATATATATATATAAACATTTAATGAATGAAAGCATTACTTTTACTGTTCCAAGAATTACATCAAGTTCATTATGGTGTACGATCGTTTTCAAAACAGTTTGGAAATACTTTATTTTATTTTATAATTTTATAAAGGTGGTCCAAAACATCCTTCATCAGTGTCTATAGCAACACGTCTTACAGAAAATCAAAAAAATACAATGATACTTATAAACAAATAACCGGTACATATAAAAAATATAACACAAAATGTTCCAAAGATTTTTCCTATTCAAAATTCTGCAAAAAATTAAAATTAAAAAATATTTTCTTATCAGAGGGTATCGAAATTTCGCGGTTGTTAGCAAAATCCGAATTACTTGATAACAAAGTGGGTTAAAAACACAGATTAAAAGAAAACATGACAAGGGGAAAAGAAATTAACATTAAAATGGGGCTGGCTGCTTTTATTTCCCAAAGCAAGTTTAACAACGTTAACCCATAGAAACCAAGATAAAATTAAAAAAAACTTAAGACATGAAAAATCACATAGGAATAAAGTTCATTGGCACAACGAACTGGAAACAAATTAATTACTTTGTTTTGTTCATATAAAAATTTAACAAATGGGTCTCAAAGGGCATAAAACAATAAAAATAAAACTCAAGATATACAATGACCGTCGTCTCCGGCATAGTCTGGAATAGTTTTTTTGTTTTTTTACTGTGATGTCCGTTTCAAATGTCACTTTTTGTCTTTCTTTCAACATTTTCATTCCAAGGGGCTCAATCCTCGAAATTACTTCATAAATGAAATTCTCCAAAAACATCAACCTCCAAAGGGCAGTATTTAGTAATTTTCTTTTAAAATTCACAGACGCTTGTCTTTACACAACGCACAAAAAAAACTTTTGTCATAAGGTTGATCCATTATCCAGAAACGTCCTTCGTTAATCCCTTCTAGGAAAAATATGTTTCTGTATAAATAGAGTCTCTCAAATACCCTGAATTGCAAATATTTCGTTCTTACTCTAAGAACGAGTAGAAATCATCCACATATTTTACGTCCATTTTAGCCAACAGACGGAGCCGGGAGAAAAGTGAACTTCACTCTTCAAAATTCAAGCCGGTACTGATTCAAAAAACCCGCCAAAGGCACCGGTGAGACACCGGTATGACGTCACCTCTAGACTTCATTACATCGATGATGATGCTGAAAGGAAAGAAAGGCGGGAAGACGACACGCAACTCAGACAGATAACCTTGACATACATTCTCACCGTGGCGATATGTTGACCTCCCCACCCTTTCATGCCCAAAATAGAAATACATTTCCGAAAAGGGGTAGAGAATCAATGATGCATATTAAAAAAAAAACTTTTTTATTTACAAGAATTTTATCGAGGGTATTTCCTTTTCAAAATTTCCTATAAAAATCAGAAATTAAAAAAAAAAACTTTAAAAGAAGATTAGAGAATTAAATTAGATAAAACAAAATAAAACAAAATAAAACAAAATAAAATAAAAAATACAAAAATACAAAAATAAAAATAATTTTTTTTTTTTAAAGTGAATTAATATATATATATATATATATATATATATATATATATATATATATATATATATATATATATATTTTTTTAATATTTTTTAATACAGATTTTAATCAGACATGGACCAGTGGTTTCTGACAAGAAAAGGGTTTTTATTTTTTTATTTATATATTGATATTTTAATTATATATTGATTTTTGATTTTTTATTTATATATTATTTATTTATATATTGATTTTTTATTTATATATTTATTTATATTTGTATATTTTTACTTTAATTTGACATTTATTAATTGAAACCATCGTGATTTATATATATACATATATATATTTTATATAATAATAAATAGTTACCTCCCCTGCTTAGATAATTTAATTAATTAGAGTTACGTACCTTATACTATGCTCTAAATATAAATATAAATAAATAATTTTTTATTTACTCTTAATTAATAAATTTTTTTATTATTATAAATTTAATTTCATTTTAATTTATTTTCCCTTCCTTCTTTCTTTCTTTCTTTCTTTCTCTCTTTTCTGTCTTTCTTTCTTCTTTTCTTTCTCTCTGGTTCTTTACTTCTAAATATAGAATCTCTTACTTAACGGTTATTTTTCTGACCTAGCGTCTGGCCGGCCCCTCATTTCGCATTCTTTGTCCATAGCGTTTTATAACGGTTATAAATGTTTTTTGAAGAAATTCCATCATTTACTATTTCAGACTATGCTGAAGAAGACGGAATAGGGGATTTAAAACCTTTTTCTTGTCAGAAACCACTGGTCCATGTCTGATTAAAATCTGTATTTAAAAATAAAAAAATATTACGCTCTTAATTTAATTTAATTGAGCACTCTGCTGGTATTTCCCTTTTATTCTTTTTTGAGTATACCTTTATACTTTATATATATATATATATATATATATATATATATATATATTATACATGTGTCATTGAAGACCACAGAGTTTTCTTTCTTTGCTATCTTTCTGGTTAATTTCTCGACGCAGCGAGTGATTCGTCGGTTTTCCGGTGTCAATTGGTGGATTATGGCACCTAACGTTGTATCTTGAGCCATTTCTTGAGCGTTTTCGGTCTCGCGACCGTCTTCAGGAGCCTCCTATAATTTAATATTTATTTATAAATATTATACATATATATATATATATATATATATATATATATATATATGTGTGTGTGTGTGTGTGTGTGTGTGAGTATATATATATATATATATATATATATATATAAATATTAACAAATCCCGGACGGACAACACCGAGTTAACCAAAGACAGAGAAGTTGTTTCTCCTGAGCAATGCTGTTATTAAATACAACTGCTCTATCTAGAATGTTGGACACTTTTGGATTACTATATTCCATTTACATTTATTGCTCCAGTTATTAGGGGGCCTCCAGAGCGCTACTGAAATGAGCCAAATAAAATTAAGGATGCATCCAGAGCACTACTAAAACCAGCTTTCCGAGTTTCTTAACTCCCCTCCATTTGAAAAGAAATGACGTTATGAAATGTTAAATAAAATTTTTAAAAAATTACCGGAAGTAATGACTCAGCATTTTTAAATTATTACATATTACATAGACATTTGATGAAAAATGACTGACGAAATCTGCCCGATAGGGGCTATCGGGCAGATTTAGCTATAGGGCTATATTTAGAGATTCGGGAATACTGCCATTATCTACCCCGGTTAATTTTATATAAGAACACACTTTTAGATTTTATCTAGATTCTCTAACCATTTTTTCTATAGGGCACACCCACACACATATACACACAGCCATTGAGTTATATATATATATATATATGTGTGTGTGTGTGTGTGTGTGTGTGTGTGTGGAAAAAGAAAAACCGAAAATTGTTTATACGTTCACCAACGTTTCGTTGTTATTCAAAGACTTTCTCAAGATGTTAAGAAAAACATAGAAGTCAAAATTTGAAAATACGCTGCGCGTCTATGACGTTGAGAGAATGTTTCTATTCTTTTTTCGAAACAAACCATTAACGTTAAGATTCAAAATATGTGGTGCGTTTATGAAGTGGAATGAATGTTGTTTTTGTTTTTTAATATCAATGTTATGTAGAAAGTTTTGCTGGAAATGTGGCTTGGATCTCAGCTCAAGTTCTGTTCGGATAAAATAAGTTGACTGATTAAAGGAGATAAAGCGTAGAAGCCGTTACATTGTTTAATTGCGTCAGAGTTTATAATGAGTGTTGATTCAAGAAGTCTTTGGCGAGATTTATTTAAAATAGAATTTTAGTTTGAATGTTAACGTGTAGGTTCCGTTTATAAAAGAAGAATAAAAACATTTGCACGTCATAGAAACATCACGTATTTTCCAATATTGACTTCTATGTTTTTCTTCAAGTTAGTCATCTTGAGAAAGTCTGCGAATAAAGACAAAACATCAGTGAAGATATAAACAATTTTCGGTTTTCCTTTTTTGTTTTTCATTACGTTAGATTAAATAATGGGTTCCGTTCGAAATTCCGTCCAGATTCTTGAGTTTGATAAAAATATTCCTGAGCTCAACAGAAATATTCCCGAGTTCGACAGAAATATTCCCGAGTTCGAAAAGATACACCTGAAGAAGGTCGGAGGTTATATCAGCCGAAATGTTGTGATGATAACACTCAAGATGAGAACAGTAGTCCAAATAATCCAAATTAGATATATCCATCGTTTGTCTTCAAAAATGGTAGTGCAATAGAATCAGTGGAATTCTTAGACATCGCCAGAACAAAGAGATCTTAGGACTTGACTTTCAGGCTCTGAATCCCAAAACCCCCAAAAAGAGATAACTTTTAAAGGGAGATAACTTTGTCGTACCTACAGAGTGAATGTGGTATTGGGGTATGCAAGTATGAATGTAATGAATAATTGAAAATGCTGAATGTTATTGTCGGTAGGCATTAGTCAAAGAAAGTGTCTATTTTAAAGAATATGATAGTCAGTAGAAGACAGACAGACCCCTCCATTTCGCAAAATTCACGACCTTCTGCCTAATCATCATCATCATCATCATCATCATCATCATCATCATCATCATCATCATCGGTTTAATCTATTTTACATGCTTGCATGTGTTGGACGGCTTTTAGAAATGTACTTCCAAACTAACCTATCTCTGGAAGGTCTTTATTTATCCCGCTTTCTCTCAAATCCATCCTTATCACTTCTTCTCATGTTTTCTTTGGTCTGTCAACTAACCCTGCTACATCAACTGTTCTACATCTACTAACCCAAGAACTCTCATCCATTCTTTCAATGTGGACAAACCAACAAAGTCTCCTGTTCGGCACACATTTCCCTATACTGTTCAGATTTAATCTTCCACTGATGTTATCAGATCTAAGCATTTCTTTAAGACTCACATTACACATGCATTGTATCATTCTCATATCATTTCTCTCCATGCAACACATGTCCTCAACCCTCAATGGCCAGGTTTCACTTCCATTCATTGTTGGTTAGTAATGGCAGAAGTTCCCTGAACTTATTCCATACATTCTTAACTCTCGCAATCACACCAGCACCTCCCTGTGTTCCAATGGTATCACCAAGGTAACAAAACCTCTGGACCACCTCAATTATGAACCTATCTTGGCCTGGCTGTCACTCAGTGTGGTATTTTGGGATGAATGAAGGAAGAATGAATGAACAAAAAGAAAGAATATTGAGTGAAAGAAAGTAGGAATGATTACATAGATTAGGTAAAAATGAATGAAAGAAAAAGAAAGAAAAAAAATCAATGAAGAAAGAAAGAAAATTTAAATGAAAGAAAAAAGAAAGAAAATTATTGAATAAAATCATGGAAGCAAAAATAAATGGAAAGAATGAATGAAAAATATTTTTAAATGAAAGAACGTATGAATGAAAGGGAAAAAAGAAAGAATAAATGAATGAAAGAATAAATGAATGAAAGAATGAACAAAAGAAAGAAGTAAACAGAAAAGAAAGAAATAATATAAAATTATCGTTCCGTGATTGCCCGAGTTCAAGTCTGATGCCACTGGGATCGTATGAGCACTGACTAGTTGCTCTGTGCCCATATAGCAATCATAAACATTAGCATCTCTTTTTTATCTCGCATAGAGCAGCCCCTGTGATGTGGTTTGGTCACACGAGGACCAATCAGACTCCAGGGCATACTAATTTCGACCGAACTATTGAAAGATTACTTCCAGACCCTTTGGGATTTGCAGGTCAGACAGAGAGCTTCCCGGCACCTACGAAGAAAGACGTCCTTTCTTCTGCCTCCATCACCTAGATGATGAGCAAAATTATTTTCGCTTGAAGATATATTGCCACAAGAAAACTTTTGGCAGCCGAACTCTATTACTTTAATTCCTTTCTTCACCGTCTAAACTTCTGGCAACCTACACCCAACGGTGTAGGTCACTTAAATGAATACATATTGTTGTTGTTTATAAAAGGACTTTGTTTCCCTTTTTTTGACAACCGTTTTATTATAAAACATATTATAGGGGTTTGTCTAACAGTCCATGCGAAAATTAGCTGTGTCTAAAGATCTGAAAAACTTTAGCATTGACGCCGCTGGTTGTGAACTTGGGTCGGCATTTCTTCTCTGCTTTTGTCATCAGCTTAATTTCGTGGATCAGGGTTCGGTAGTGTTTTAATCTTAAAAGGGAAATAGTTTCCATTCGGTTGCTTGGTAGAGGCCAATTTAACAGAGCAAGAAATAGCAGTGAATGGAGGTAATGCAACCTTTTTAATAGAGTAGACGTTGATTCTATTTATCTTCCTCCCACAAGGTAAGATGTGACACAAGGTTGGGAAAGTAGGGAAAAAACCAGCGCTCGAGAATTTGAGCACTCTGGCTGTTTAAAAATTGCCTGGGCAGCCCCGTCGGCATTCCCCGGTAGGGGCGTCTCAGGCAGTAAGCAATAAACTTACTCCTTCCCAAAGAGGGGAGGCAAAGCCTGGGAGGGTGGACCTCCTAGAACTGCACAGGACGGACAACTGATAGACCGGCGTAAATCCAGACCCAAAGGCCCGGACAATACCGGTTTATTACCACTGACGTTACTACCAAGTGGTATAGTCATCCCTTTTACCCTTAATTAGTTCGGGTGAAATTTTAGTTGCGCTCGGTTCTTTTTCAACCAATTTACATCCAATATCATCACCCGATCCAAGTGCCACGGACATATCTCGGGGTCAAATTGTGAACCTATCATGGCTCAGGAAGGGTCACTTACTGTAGTATTCTGGGTGGCTCAACACTAAATGTGAAACCATTGTTCTAACCCTAACCCTAACCCAAGTTCGAGTCTTGTGACAAGAGGATCACATGAGTTCCAACAAGAGGCTCGGTCAGCAGCTGCATCTAAAGACCCGAAAAACTTTGGTATTGACGCTGCTGGTCTGGAGCTGGGGCTAGTGTCTGGTTAGCATTTTTTCTTTGTTTTTCTCAGAGAAACTGTGTCTCAATCCAAGGACGTGCTGTGTCCAACAGGGAGTTAATAGACAAAGACATTTTTATCTTCAAAAATATATACTTTATTATATCATTAGCTAATGGTGTAGCTTCATTACATTAAGCTGTGAACGAAACCCTTATTTTTCAGCCCATCACTGAATTTTCTCCAACTCAGAAAATCTTTCTTTTAAAAAAATTTCACCTACTCCATAACCATTTAACTCACAATAAACAAGTATCCATACGAGAAGCCGACAATGTAGAGGCATGAATCACACACATACAAAGACACACAGGACGTGGTGACAATTTTATTAATATGCAAATGAAAAAAAAATTTATATCAAAATAATATGCAGCGACAAATAAAAAAAGTGAATTGAAAGAACAATTCATACCAAATAATTACAAGGAGTAAAGTCTTCGTATTAATGTTAAAGTTATCCTGTCTGTATATACGAGAAGTAATTGTTTATGTGTATTTATAGTCAGTATGCGTGTGCATAGAATGAGAATTTCTAAGAAGGAATGTTGTTACTGACTGAGTGGCTCCAAAATGTCTGACGTGATGCACTGTGATTTCCACATTCTATCCTCAGTTGATTATGCCTTCTATTTATATGTGCGAGTTGAACAATTTCTGGTGAGAAACAGGTGCTTTTAGGTTTAGCAGGAATCATCCTCATTGGTTGGATAATATATATATTTTTTAATATGAATTTTCTAAGAAAAACAACAGCAGTCGAGTTGAATTATATGACATTTTTACTTAATTAAACATTTTTTACTTAATTAGACATTTTTACTTAATTAGACATTTTTACTTAATTGGACATTTTTTATTTAATTAGACATTTTTTCTTAATTAGACATCTTTACTTAATTAGACATTTTTTATTTAATTAGACATTTTTTATTTAATTAGACATTTTTTATTTAATTAGACATTTTTACTTCGACATGTTTTACTTAATTAGACATTTTTTATTTAATTAGACATTTTTACTTAATTATACATTTTTACTTAATTAGACATTTTTACTTAATTAGACATTTTTTTTACTTAATTAGACATTTCTAACTTAATTAGACATTTTTACTTAATTAGAGATTTTTTACTTAATTAGACATTTTTACTTAATTAGACATATTTTACTTAATTAGACATTTTTACTTATTTAGACATTTTTACTTAATTAGACATTTTTTCTTAATTAATTCATCATTATTATCTATTGGTGCTGGTGCTAATTGATATAATTTGACAATTTTTACATTAAAGTAATTATTTTTTATATACTTTAAAAATTTGTAATGTTCTTAACTTCAACATCGTTTATTATACTTTTAACTAAATCAACCTGGTCTATCCCATACTCATTTAACTAAATGTTAAATTATAACATTCTCCTTAAATTATATATAAATGTTTATGTGATAACATTTAAAAAAATAGTTTTTTAAAACAAAACTAAAATGGTAAGCAGGAACAGACATTTATTTATGGCATTGCAGTTCAAACAAAAATAAATAATACACTGTCTGACCCTCTCTTTCTCTCTCTCTCCTTTTTTCTCATTTTCTCTCTCAATTTCTATCTCCCCCTTTCACTTTCTCTCTCTTTCTCATTTTACCTTTTCTACTTTCTCTCTTTCTTTCTCTCTCAATTTCTTTCTTGCTCAGTTACTATCACTCTCTATCATTCTCATCTCTCTCTCTCTCTTTCTCTCTTTCTCTCTTTCTCTCTCTCGTTCGCTCTTTCTTTCTCTCTCTGTCTCTGTCTTAGTCTCTTCCCCCCTCTCTCATTTTACTTCCTATCACTTTCTCTCATTCTTAAACTGATAGAGACTTCTCTTTCTCTCTCTCTCTCTCTCTCTCTCTCTCGCCCCCTCTCTCTCTCTCTCTCAGTTCCTTTCAGTCTCATTTTCTATCACTTTCTCTTTTTATCTCCCCCACTCTCTCACTTTCTATCTCTCTCCTACTTTCCCCCCCTCTCCCCCTCTCTCTCCCAGGTTCTAAAATATTTCCTCACCTAATAATTGAAATTCTTTTCCCCAATTCATCCTGTTGCATAGTAACCGTCTCTAGGGAGACGAACGGGTCCCATTTATTCAGTTCATCTCATTTCTTTGTTGTCGAGATCTAATTACAAATTCATTCGGCCATAGTGGAAGGGAGTGCATAGTGAGGAACACAGAATAGACTCTAGCTTAATGACCCCCCCCCCCCGCCGCCCCTGGCTGCGTACTTACGTCCAGTGGTCAGCTCTCGATTGAAAACACAACTGTTTTCTTTTTGTTTTACTAATGAGTCAACACTTATCAAGGCTAAAAAACACTCGAGGATAAGGGTTAATGAGATGGATAAATTGAGAGTTGAATGATGATAAATACTAATAATGCACTTGATGGCGAGCAGTGGTCTTTGCAGACAATCTTCTAGTGGGGTCGTAACTCCCCGTACTCCCAATGACTCGTTGGAATGGCTGCAGGGACATTTTGGTAATTGTATCATCAGTAGAAAGTGTGATCCTGTGACGAACGTCATGACCCTGAACCAGGATCAAGTGGTGGAAGTGGTCCAAACTTGCCTCATCTCCGTTATAAAAGAGTTTGCCTTTGCCTGGCGTGCAATTTAAAAGTTAGAAAAAAGGTGTTAATTGTCGGTCGAGTAAGGATTCAAACACTGCCCGATGGATTACGAATACTGGATTAATTTTAGTTATTTTTATTTTAACATCCGGGACAGCAAATCGATGTGTAGTTATACAAATCGAGTTGGTTTTGATATGCCTGATTTGACTCAATAAAAGAAGGAACAGAAATCGCATTTGTCATCGGAAATTCATTTCGGTGTTTGTCTGTCACGTTATTCTTGTCGGTTTGTACCTCTTGTTTTGCGACTTTTGTTAAAAGTTGTTATTTTTATTCCTACCCGTTATTATTGTTATTGTTGTTGTTATTCCTGTAATGAACAATTACGAATAATTTCCCTATTCTAAATTATCTCCCCTTTGGAGAACTCTCCTGTTCGTCTTAACAATATAAATAGCAGCACCAATATTGTACTGACAGTTTATGCCGAATAAAGCTTTCTTAAGTTACGACTGTTCTCGTTTGTCATTACAATTCCTACCCGCTTATTATTGTTATTGCTGTTGTTATTCGGTTTCTCTTTTTTAGAGCCGAATTATTTTGGACGTTTAAAACTTTTTTTCTTTTTTTTTCTCTTTTTTTTTGTTTCCCTCATAAGGAAATGGGGTCGCTACCTTCTCCCCAACCTGGGACGTTGGGTTTGACCAAACCCCCAGCAGTTAACATCAATCACAAAGAATTCCGACCGAAAATGGAAAATTATAAAAGTAAAATTACTGACATCGGACTCATTATTGACCTGCCAAAATTGGAAGAAATACAAAGAAAGACGCTTACCATGTTCGCCATAGACAGAGGAACAAAACGGGCAATACGAGCATCTGTAGATATAATTACAAAGTTGCTAGCTATGGTGGGTCATAGGCCAGTTAAAATAATTAAAACTCGCGGATACAATAACTGGTCTGCACTTTTCCCATCGGATACTGAATGTATGATACTCGCCAAAAAGGAAATAATCACTCAAGATTATATATTAAGAATGGAGCACTTGGGACGGCAAAGAACTACAATCATGGTATTTCCTGTTCCCTTCTATATTGAAGGTGAACACATCGGCACATTCTTGACCAGGTATGGAGAACTGATGTCGGTGTCTTGCGACCAGTACCTTTCAAATTGGAATTACATCATCCTAATTAATCGAGATCCCTTATTATCTCAAGGTAGGAGACAGGAAGCTGCCAGTTATCGTCGAAGATAGAAGACCTGCCTGCTGGACTTGCAATGGCATAGGGCATCTTGCGTTTGACTGCCCTGAAAGCAAAAAAACGACAAACAACCCCAAAAACAAAGTTGGGGAACATTTAGGCCCTAAAATTGGCTTTTTTATTACCAGAGTCCCCCCAAAAATCTCCAGAAAAGGAAAGCAATGAAAAGGAATTCCCAGAACTTAGTAAATCAGACGAAGAGGGGGATAGATAGATGCTAGTCCAAGAAAAAAAAGAAGCTCCCTTAAGACTCGCCCTGGAACAAATGAGAAAAGAGGAAGAATATAAGATGTCGAAGGATCCAGAATGAGAATCATATGTTGAAGCAATACAGCTCAACAAAATACTAAGGAGAAAAAAGACACAACCAGCTCCCCCACCCAAAAAAAACACAGCGCAGCAAAGTGGCCCCTAAGTCCAACCCCAAAAATATGTCTACAATATCGCCTGTTTCCCCACCTACAAAACCCAATCCACCTCACAAGATGTCGCCTCCAGCCACCGTTCCTATCAAAGAAAAGGGAATATAAACTGATTCTATTAAGTCAGACTCCTAAAAAAGCCAAAATCGACTCTCCAAGACCTTCCCCCGTTCGTCTCCCATCATCAGACCCCCAAAAACACGCCTCCTGCTTTCCCTAAGAAAACACCAGTGCTCCGTCCCCCTTCCCCGTTTCTCAAGCAAGCTCTGAGGCTTACTCCCCCCCCCCCCACTCCCCAATAAACATTCCTTCTCCACCGTCCCAAATGTGTGAAAATGTAACTGCCCCCCCCCCCCGCCAAAGGAAATGGAGAGAAAAAGACAACTCTTCTACCCTGATGAAGATATATGTAGAATACCAGCAGAGGTTATCACCAGGGGAAGAGACATCACTTCACTGATTTGAAGAGGATGCTCACTTTTACGGAGGTGAGAGGCAAATCCATTGAAAACCCTTACAACTTTCGCAATGCCTCCTGAGTACTGACTGTTGTACGGCCTCGAGATGATGCAAAGGCTTTATGGCGAATGCTAGAGGAGGCCAACCTCACTTTCAACATCTACCCACAATTAGCTAATCATAAAGACCCAAATTTAAAAAGCTTAAGAACATCATGTCATGGGAGGGTCCACATACTTTTACACCCCTCCTTGTATAGGGCAGCAAAATTAATATTCTCCCTTGATGTTGGCGGCTTGTCCCAAGATGGCCTCATCAACACTGCGATGAGCACTCATTCTATGGAAAAGGCCGTCGGCACTTTGACCCCATTAATGTTCGTTGGAGAAACTAAACCCTAAAATACTACAATGGCACTCTTTCTAGCAAGTGTGAATGTCCGGGGTTTGAGGGCCGGTTCTCGAAAATTGTGAGTATGGCAGGACCTTCAAAGCTTTGGAGTGGATGTTGTATTCAGGACACTCACTTAATGCAAGGTGATTATTTGAGTGCGTTGTCTAGGAATTTTCACGTCTATTCAGCATACTTCAAGGGGGGAGGGGTTCCTGGTTAGTGAAGCGAACTTTAGATGCATCATGTAACCCTTGTTTCATTGATTCGGAAGGAAGGCTTTGCGTTCTGGATGTTACTATAAAAGGAAATTGATTGGGGTTTATGCGCTCAACTACCAGGCTGAGCGTGCTCCTTTTTTTAGTGAATCGAGCAGTTCATGAACATACCTTGTTCACTTATTTTAGCGGGAGACTGGAACGCGGTCTTGGATCCCGATTTAGATCGCACAGGTAATCTTTCTAGGAGTACTAACACAGATCGTGATGCTATAACATTTCGTGAATTTCTCGATGGGTTTGATCTTATCGATAAATTCCGAGAAGCCCCGTATGGCCTTGGACATCTAGTCACGGCTCCGGTTCAGTACAGCTTTCGAGTTATATTGACCAGTTCTTAATTAGGAGAGTCGACGTAGGTTTAATAGAGTGTCCAAGTTTTCATAATATAGTTTACTCGGATCATAGACTTGTTCATGTCCGTGTAAACTTAGATAGCCGTAAACCTAGATTAGTTGGATACTGGAAACTAAACACTTTGTTGTTCAATGTGAAGAATTACCTGGAAATGACGGGGGCTATAATTGGGAATAAGTTGGGGGTGAAGTTTAAGAAAATCATTAGGTCCTTTTCTGCTGACTTTAGCCGACGACTCAACCAAGAATCTAGGGCAGCAAAAGCGACACTAGAATCTAGATTAGATCGGACGGTGGTGGCGGGGGATAGTAATAATGTTACTATAATTAAGGCGAAACTCGTCTCTTTGACTATCAAGGAGAACGAAGCTTCTTTAATAAGAGCTAGATTAAAGAGAATGCTTCAAAAGGCGACAAATATGGCCGCTGAATTGCGTGCAGAGGAGCATCGACGTGCTACTGACCGATCGACATATCGCACGTGTCACATTGCCGGACGGACGTACCGTGACCACAAACGAAGGTATCTTGGAGGCGTTTCGTTCTCATTTCCAGGATCTATTCACCAGGGAGCCCGGTCTGTCTTTAGTGCATTTCGACCCCTATTTAGCTGACTTTTCTCGCCTCGGAGCGACCGAATTGGCTAGGTGTGAAGGTTGCATAACGGAGGATAAAGTCATGGAAGCCCTAAAGGGAGTCAGTCTTAATAGATCTCCTGGGAACGATGGTTTGTCCTACGAGCTGTATTTGAGGTTGTCGCACATTTTTGTACCCTTGCTGACAGTTTTATTTAACGCTTGGTTTAGGAACGGATCAATACCTGAGTACTTTACCAAAGGGGATTGTGAAATTGTTATGCAAGAGCAAAGATGGTGGGGATGGGATAAATAATTTTCGGCCCTTAACTATGCTAAACACAGAGTTAAAGATTTTGGCCAAGATTTTAGCAAATCACCTGCAGGGTGTTTTGGCTGGTCTGATTAACCCCGAACAGACTTGTTCTGTGAAGGGTAGGACCATTCAAGATAATTTTCACGCGATACACTTAATCATTGAGAAAGTCGACCCAGAAGCCGTGCTGATCAATTTAGATCAGTCCAAAGGGTACGATAGGGTGAACCATCGTTACTTGGAGGCTGTTTTGTCATCGGCCGGTTTTGGCTCGCACTTTTGCTCCTGGATTCGCCTCCTTTATGCAAACCGCTTCAGATTATCTAGATCTCTTCGTCAGTGTTGTCCGCTTTCACCGATGCTCTATGTGCTTGTGTTGGAACACTTCCTTCACAGGCTTAGGATGAACCCGGTCCTACGCGGGGTTACTTTGCCAGGTGCTTGCACCACATTGAAGTATTCTGCCTATGCCGACAACGTAACAGTGCTTGTAACGAGCAGTGCCAAGATTAGTGTCGTCGACAGAGAAATCAAAATGTATGAAACAGTAACACGGGCCAAAATTAACTGTGACAAGTCTGTGGGCTTGCGTGTTGGTGCCTGGAAGGGTGTATCCCTACAGGGGCCTTTCAGCTGGACTGACGGGCTTGCAAGCTACTCGGCGTCTGGTTTGTTCCTGATCTTCAGCTGGAGAAAAATTGGACTGCAGCTGGTATGTGGATCCATAGAAATCTTTCATTAAAGGGAAGATCGGAAGTATGTGTTTCACCATCTTATATCGTCTATCAGTGCTTCCACTCCCATCGGATACACTGCTTGAATTGCAGGTGGCTCTTTTCAAGTTGTTATGGCTTGATAGATCCCCTATGGTCCGTCACGAGATCTGTTATCTACATCCTTCTGAGGGCGGTCTGGGTATGCCAAATGTTGAGATTCGTCAACATATGCTTCGGCTATACTACCTGGATCGAATGTGTACACCAGTTGAAGGAAACGGTGGCTTCTGGAAGGAAGACACTAAGAAAGCTTTTCCGGCTTTGAAAAGTGTGCATTTGAATAAGGGGGAAGCACACAGGTTGCCTCGAGGCGAGTGTTCCTTTTATCGCGAGTGTCGACGGACCTTGAAGTTTCTTTTACGGGTGAAGAAAAACCTCTCTGACTCCCAGCTGTTGTCTCGAAAGGCATTGTATTGGGTTATGGTGAGGGGATCTGTTCGAGATGAGAAGATTGAGGGGCTCGGTCTGGCTGATTCTTAGAAATGCTCTCTGGATCGCCTATTTGTCTTCATTGTGGTGATGAAGACAAGACTGTTAGTCACGCCTTTGTTTATTGCCGCATCGTTAAGTTAGTTGCAGGTCTCATGGTCCGCATGTAACGTCCTTCGAACTGGAACCTTCGAACTGGAACCTATTAATGTATGTAGCAATTGGGCTCCAACAAATGATAGACGTTTTGTGTTTTATTGCTTACTAGCATTGTTAAGAAATGTGATATGACAGACACGTATGAAAGTTGTCTACGAAGGTGAGACCTTCGCTACCCCTGACTTTATTCGAATTTTCAAATATCGTCTGAAGATTCGCATTAAGACCAAGAAGGCAAAACTCCCTTTAGCAGATTTTGGTGAAAGGTGGTTGACAATTGCACGATTGTGTCGAGTGAGAGGGCTAGACTTGAGTGATATTCAGACGTGCCTTAGGCGAAGGATTTTGCGTTACTTCAACGAACGTTGATCATGTCCCGTTTAAGGCTATATTACGAGATCTGCTTTGATCATCATTTAGTTCATAACTTACCTAGTGCATGAATGATTTTATTAGGCTCCCCCCCCGCTTTATTTTCGCCCCCCCCCCCCCCCGGTAATTTTTTTTCTTTTCTCCGAAATTTAAGTTTTTTTTAATTCCCCAATCCCTTCCCCAATTAGGTGACAGATAGCTTGATTTGCCAGAGATGCGGGTCACCTTTCGAGATTTTCGAAAGAGATGGTGATAATAAAGCATTCGGGCCTGCATCATGGTTCGACTGGCAAATCCGCATATCTGCCACAAGCTTAGAAATGGGGGATCCTTATACTAACACTGGATCTTTTATTTTTATTCATTGCTTATAATTGTCTAATTTTTTCTTGCATATCAAATTTTTATTACCCAAATCCCCCATTGCACATTGTATAATTGTGGGTTTTAAGTAGGATAGTCATGGTATAAATTCTTTTGGTGTATGGTGCATGAATGTAGTATGAATGTGGTATTTTGGTGAATGATGGTCACGAATGAAACTAACCAAGTTAGACCAGTTAGAATATGTTAGTGAAGACCGATCTTTACCCATCCCCTTTTTTGGTCTAGTGCTGCATTTTTGTGATAATTTTCATTGCGAAATAAATATCATCGGCAATTCATTTCTAAACTTGAGGTTGTAAAGAGCAGAACGGAGAGAAAGAAAAGAAAAGAGGAGAAAGGAGAGAAAATGTCGGGCGAGCGGTGAACCGTTTTTTTTTTACTGAGGCAACAAGTGGAATTAATTTTATTTAATTCCGTGACATTTACTTTTAACGGTCCCTTTGAAGTCAGAGTGAAATCTCTTCCCCGATAGACTTCCAAATCCCCTCTTTCAGATCCTTAATGGGCATCACCTATTTGGAGCATATCATTGAATGGAAATAAAACAAAGACTGTTGGACATTCATGACTGAAACTTGGTGGGCAAGTCAGGCATTGACTGAAGTTTATTTGTACAAATATGGTTTGATTGTAGGAAGCATTGTGGATTTTATGAACGATTTCATGGGTGACATTTGGAGGGAGGGGCATCCTGTATTTGTCCCTGCAAATCTTGTAGGAAACCTGTAGCACCATCATCAGATGTCTCTTTGAGATGAAGAAATCTGAAACCCATTTCCTTTTTCCTTAATTATCATCCCCTTTTTCTTTGTGTTAGTCCTGCGCTACGGCAGGGTCCCGCAATAATGGATTTTTGTCTCCACTTAGCACGATCATAATCTTGGTCCGGGTGAAGGCCGATGTTACACAGATTACACATTGAATTTAATTTTTTTTTTAAATCTACTATTAATCGAATATTTATTGAAATAAAAAATGCAATATGATAAAAAAAAAAAAAAATTTTTTAAATCCTATTAAAAATTACTTTAATTTCGTAAAAATCCACCAGAATGCATTTCGCTTTCTTATCTATCGAACAGCAGAATGTTAGAGACGTTGGGTTGAGACGATTGAGAAATAGATTTTGATTACAGCAATACAATAACATAGGGTTTAGTGCTGGATGCATGCGGACACATTTTTCCTCATTCATTCCCGGGCAACGCTGGATTTCCCTGCTAGTTTGTCATCATTTTACAAGTATTTAACTCTAACTTGATTTTACTTCTCTGTTATACTGAGTTACACAAAACATCTCTGCTTCCCTGTGGAGACATGTTTGATATAAGATCGGTTTAAAGCGGAGTATCGAATGCCTTGCAGCATCAAATAGCAGACACAAAACAAAATGATTGCTGTCACCTGCACGTGGGGGCGCCACCGGCAATCACGGATTAACCCTGAACGTCTAACTTTGAAGCAATTGAGCCTGTGCGGCCTTGGAGAAAAGAGTTGAGCCTGGCTACCCTTTTTTTTTTTTTTTTTTACATATACATTTGACAGTAAATGCAGTCTGTGTCAATTAGGATCTATTTAATTTGCTTCTAAATTATATCAAGTCTGTTTGTAGATTAACGTTAATCTATTTGTAGATTAACGTTAATCTGTTAATCCCGCATGAGTTTATTGATATTCATGCGTTCATTGTTATTGTTTAAAAGCTGATAAACACTGACAGTGAGATTAAAGTGACTTCTTATTCACGGTAAACGAAAAACAGCTTTCTAACGCATTCAGTTATGTCGATGCAAACGACGTCCAAAGGTTAACTAATATTTATTATTACTTAAATTCACCCCAAACTGCACACCCACATTGCAACTGAGACGTAAGGGCTACTGTGAATTAGGGGCGATAGCTACAGGGGCATCCTAACTGGGGAGTTGTGCAGCAAGATGTTTGTTCACATTACATTTGCATATTGCTTTGCAAAACGAAGTCTCATTAATTAAATATTCGTTTTTTTTTTTTCCTTTTCTTCTCTGATGATTATTTTCATTTTACTACTACCCACAGTTCTATTTACAAATATTTTCTAAATCGTGGATAAATGCTTAGCATCTTGGGTGAAAAGAGTTCGAGATGGGATTCCTAACCTAATTAAGCAATCATTATAAATTTTGGAACACAGCTACAAGGCGTGAGGGGCTGGAATATGAGCTGTATTTAGTTTGATTTTGTTTCATGCAAAGGGGGTAAAAAACGAGTGAAAGCCCTTCATGAAAATTCATAAAAGAAAGTGGACGGCTTTACGTTCGGCAGCCTCGTAACTCTCGCTTCCCTTATCTTGTTCTTTAGTCCTCACATTCGATGAGCGATGTTTCTGACAAAGTGGAAATAATTGCTGTTTCCTAGGTCGAAATCTATCCATCTAACACTTATCGTTGACTAGTTTTTGACCTGGAAGTAGTATTTTTTTAGCTCCTTAGATCAAGTGGCTTCATGCCTTGTCTGGAGCGATTTACATGAAAAAATATATTAAAAAAATATACATCCGATTATTGTGAAATTTTAACAAATAGGTATCAAACATCAATAAATAAATATTCGCCAAATTTCAGTTTCTTTGGAGTATTTTAAAGGGTGTTAAAGGGGACAATTAAAAAATGTTATAAACAAAACAGCCCGCAAACAATACACACACATCGCAAACAATACACACACATCGCAAACAATACACACACATCGCAAACAATACACACACATCGCAAACAATACACACACATTGCAAACAATACACACACCCCGCAAACAACACACACACATCTCAAATAATACACACACACCGCAAACAATACACACACATCTCAAACAATACACACACATCGCAAACAATACACACACATCGCAAACAATACACACACACCGCAAACAATACACACACACCGCAAACAAGCAAAGAAAACAAGTCAGTGTGGATACCCCACAATAAATAACTTTTTCAAAATATTATTTCTAAAAATAATTCCATTATGAAATTATTTCTAAAAATAATTTCATTATGAAATTAAATTTAACAATAATGCATTTCGGTCCCTTCATAAGTCAGCCTCACTTTTCTCGGTCAACGCCAGAACACGTGCCCCGTTAGTTATCAATAAAATGATACAATTTTTTAGATGCGTACTCGGATTTCATGGAGAGGCTGTCAATCATAGGTTGGTCTGTCACACTCACTTCAGTTTGAAATAACATTTTCTTTTATCGCTAAACGTGCACATTGAATGGATGAATTTATTTTAGATGCATCTGTTATGCTTAAGTTTGGAACAGCATCTTTGCAGCATCTTTTCGACATCTTTTCAGCATCTTTGCAGCATCTTTTCAGCATCTTCTCAGCATCTTTTCAGCATCTTTGCAGAATCTTTTCAGCATCTTTGCAGCATCTTTTCAGCATCTTTGCAACATCTTTTCAACATCTTTGCAGCATCTTTACAGCATCTTTGCAGCATCTTTACAGCATCTTTACAACATCTTTGCAGCATCTTTACAGAATCTTTGCAGCATCTTTTCAGCATCTTTTCAGCATCTTTGCAGAATCTTTTCAGCATCTTTTCAGCATCTTTTCAGCATCTTTGCAGAATCTTTGCAGCATCTTTTCAGCATCTTTTCAGCATCTTTGCACTGTAGCGATATTTGACTTGGGTGTGGAAAAATAAGGTTAATAACAGAAAATTCCACGTACGGTTAGTATTTTTTATTAGAAGATAAAATTTAGAGTTAGGGCTACGTGTCAGGATACTGTGTCATAGACAAGAAGTCGATAAGCTGATCAAATCCTTCTCTTTTTTCTGAACTGCAGGAGATAGCGGTTGTGCTTAAGGACACCTGCACCCATTTCTCTATGAGGGATGGGTTGAGGGAGTTATGGTTGGGGATGGGTTGGGTGTATTATCTATGTATACTGTAAACTGAAGAAGAAAACTGAAAACCTTGAAAGCATTGTTAAACCCCGAATGATTTTGTGCTGTCATTTTTAATAACTTTCACAACCGCTGTTATTAAAAAGAAGGATACGGCGGCAACAAGAAAAAAGAGGGAAAGAAACAGGGAGACGTCATTATCCAATTACAAACAACCCAGATATATTTTTTTACGGTCTGGAATACTTTGGAATATGATTTTCATCAGTAAATGTGCAGATTGAATAAATGTATCTTGATTTCTGAAAAGCTTAAACTATCATTTTGTTTGTCTGTCAACAGCATATGGTGACTTATGTTGTTCAGACCATGGTCAGAAGGACTGACAGTGAGAAAATGCGAGTCACCATATATAAATGTTAAAATTTACAAAACAAATAATGTGACCATGTTACTCACCATGTTGCCTCAAATATATATTCCAAAATTGATGATGATCCGTTTATTAGTTTAGGAGATTATCCTTCTTCTTTTTCTTTTCTTTATTCATTTAACGTCATTCTCCTCTTTTTCAGGGTTCAGACGTTTTCTGATATTATGCAACCTCACTCTCCACTTCTCACGGTTCAGTGGGCCAGCAGTCTCCAAATTCCACTCTCTGTATGGTCTTGTCTAATCACTTGCTTCCAAGTTTTCCTTGACCGGTCAACCTTCCTGCAATTTATGACATCCATGCTTCTGCAACGGTTTATCCAGGAGGATGAACGTTCCACATGACCATACCAGCGTAATCGATTCATCCTTAGGGTAATCTCCATGCGGGGCAAGTGTAGTGCTTTCAGCAAATCCTCTGACCTGATGTGTTGGGTTTGGTCAGATTTCGCATTGCAGATCCATCCGACCATGGATCTGTCAAAAGCTGGAGAAAGAAGAGCATTTTAAAAAGACGGCAGAGAAACGTACATAGAACGTTTTTCGCATTATTTCAGGAAGTCGTTAACGATTTAAATTTAGCAACGCTGGATGGCATCACAGAACAAAATCGCATTACATGAAGCATTTCTCTGCTGTCTAAAATTTAAAATGCTCTTCTTTCTTCAGCTTTTTTGTTCTATTTGCTTTTGACACCTGAGGATGATTCGACGAAGAATCGAAAACGTTTGTGAAACCTGTGAAACCTATGGAACATTTATTAATTTTTTTTGATTTTAATACAAAAAAGACCATCAAGAAAATGGAAAATTTTTTAAAAAGGTATAATTAAACAGACGAATTCTGTTATTTTTAACAATATTTGCATAAATATATATATTTTGGCGTTTATAGATTTAAATCCCTCTTAATTGTCATGCGAATTCACGCCGCCCAAGTGGAAAGACACCCCACTACGAATCAGTGGCGATTTGTAAAAACCGGGTTCGTGCCCTCCGACCGATGTGAATTAACATCCCCTACACTAAAGATTGCGTAAGCATGAAACATCGATGTCTGTAGGTAAAAATAATTAATATTTACTTTAATATATATATATATATATATATATTAGTAGTAAGTTTTTGAAAGGCTGTGGGCAATGCAATTCCGGGTAAGATGCAAGTTGAAAGGAAAGGAACAAAAACAATAACAATAAATCGAATACGATATAAGACTTACTATTTATTTTTCCTTTTTTTTTCCTTTTTTTTTTTTTTTTTTCTTACATAACAGCAAGAGTGTTTTAGCTGTTCGTGTGATGTCCGGGTGATTAAAAATCACTATTTGATATTTCGGGAAAAGACATCCCTTTTTCAAAAATAATTAGACCAGAAGAAGAAAAATATTACACCAATCATATATTTAACATAATATTAAAATAAAACTTAACTTAATTTATATTCCCTGTGAAACTGCTTTTTTGCTGCGGTCTATATCTGGCAGCCATTTTGTTTTGTATTATTCTCTACACAGTCGGAGAAGAATAAAATATTTTTCTTCTTCTGGTCTAATTATTTTTGAAAAAGGGATGTCTTTTCCCGAAATATCAAATAGTGATTTTTAATCACCCGGACATCACACGAACAGCTAAAACACTCTTGCTGTTATGTAAGAAAAAAAAAAAAAAAAAAGGAAAAAAAAAGGAAAAATAAATAGTAAGTCTTATATCGTATTCGATTTATTGTTATTGTTTTTGTTCCTTTCCTTTCAACTTGCATCTTACCCGGAATTGCATTGCCCACAGCCTTTCAAAAACTTACTACTACTATACCCAGCAATGCTTCAAGCAAACTACCATTCTCTACTATATATATATATATATATATATATATATATATATATATATATATATATTTATAAAATACACATACTTAACTTTATATAGAGAAAGATATACTAGACTATCTGTGACCCATTGGGTCACAACTATTGAAGTTCATAAATTGTGACATATCTTTTAAGACATTCTTCTCACATGACTAAAACTAATAAGTAACGTTACTTCTATATTATCCTTATAAAGAATAAAGAAGTAATAGACTTATTTTATTTTACTATCAGATTATGACGTGTACGAAGCCACTCCATAAAAAAATGGTGGAAATAGAAAGTCGCTCTTTCTCTAAATGCTTACAGAGACATTAAGCAATATCAGAGAGTGATTGAATCAACATAAAGTGAAGGGGGTGAGAGAAATAGATAAGATAGCTAAGAGAGAGATATGTGACGTGTTTGGTTAATTATAAATTATGGCTAATTAGAACAATTAAAACATAATATTTTTCAAACATAACTCAATCCCAGAACTAAGGTATATGTTAGCATGTATTTTGTGTTATTAAAGTATATGGGAAAAAGGTCTTAGGGAAACAAATGTTGATTAACTCTCATTTAGTAGGATGACAATTAACAAGAAAACTCACTTCTCAAAATCGAAACATAACCGAACAAAGACAGCAGACCATGGACAAACAGAGGGCTCAACAGATAGCTATATAAATAATAAATGTTATTTTAACAGTTTACTGCAATTTCACGGTATTACCAAGCATCAGAAGTGTGTCCGACTGGCATTAATACAAAAAAATAAAAAATAAAAAGTTTTTCTACACTATTTAAATTTGGAATGCTTTAAAGCGTATACCAGCAGCTTATTTCACTTTAAAAAAAAATTAAAATTAAAATAATTCAGAACGAGACTTTAACAATTTAATTTTATTGATCAGAACAGATTCTACACATTCGTCTTTCATGAATCAGCAAAGAAGATGTATTGACGAGTGATCATTTCTGCTCTCTGTCTGATTCGAATATCTGGTTTCATTCAATTTCAGGCAGACAGTTCAAGAGATTGGTATTTGCAGAGTTCCTCAAATTCCTTTGATCCTATGCGAATGCATAAGAATTTCTGCGCAGTATCCATTTGTGTTTTCCACGATTCTAAGACGTAATTCTTAATTCTATTGGTTTTTGAAGAATCTGCAAGTTTTGCTCTTTTGTCTGACGTCATCATCAGATAAGCCCTCCTTCTTCTTTTCTTTTTTATTATTATTTCCCGGAGATATCAGTTTCACTTTTCTTTTTGTGCATATTTTATAATGTCAGGCAAAAATACACACCCATTTTTTTCTAAACTCAGAGAGTGCTCAACACTAAAATTGTTATTAGTAGAGCAAATATATTTATAAGTTATTTGGTCTGCACAATGTCCATATTTCAACCTATTGCTTACTTCAGATTCACAGAGTTTCAGAGTTTCTTTCCAAGAACTTCCCTGCGGACTACAACATGGTCGTCTTCAAATCCAATGTCAACAAATACTTGTCACAAACCGTTCTCATAAATAATCAAATTTTAATTATTCCATTCATTATTTTCAATCGTCTCATAATATTCTTCATCATTCAACTGAAAATCTATCAATCTCATTAATCCTTATCCTCGAGTGGCTTTTTAGCCGCAATAAGTGGTGATTTATTAGTAAATGAAAAGAAAATTATCACTATTCTATTCTTCTATTGTTGCACGAAGAGAGATGATAGGTGAATGATACGATGAATGTGTAATGTAAGTCTTAAAGGTAGGCTAAGATCTGATGACCTCAGAGGAAAATTAAATCTGGACATTATCGGGAGATGTGTGCATAACAGGAGACTTTGATGGTATGGCCACGTTGAAAGAATGGATAAGAGTTCTGGAGTCAGTAGATGAAAAACAGTTGAGGTAACAGGTTCAGTTCATATGGTGAGGCCAAGGAAAACATGGGAGGAAGTGATAGAAATGGACCTGAGGAAAACAGGGATAAATAAAGACCTGGTCAGAGATAGGTTAGTTTGGAAGTCAATTTCTAAAAGCCGTTAATATATATAAAATAACAGATCAGTTTGGAGCAAAAAAACATCTTACACATGATTCTGGAGAAAATTCGCAACATACTTGAACAAAATCCAAGCTATCATATAAACACCATGTATTCAGAGATACTAATAGCCATATGCATCTTCATAACATCCAGGTAAAAAATCCAGGTAATCATGCTATCATATAACTTTTATCTGTCATTTTATTTATTAATAACTCTATTGGAATTTAACATTTTTTTAAAGTAACTCTTTAAAAGTGAATATTGAGCTTTATTTACTTTGGAAATTGATTCTCATAAAAATCGATCTAAATTATATAAAAGTATTGTTTTTTATATTGTTACATACTATATATATATATATATATATATATATATATATATATATATATATAATATATATATGTGTGTGTGTGAAAGGAAGGATGAGAGTAATCCGACGTAATGGGAAATGAAAAAGGAAAAAACCAAGAGATATTTTTTATACATTCATCAACATTTCGTCTTTATTGTAAGACTTCCTCAGGATGATAATTTAAAGAAAACTGTCATGCAAGTACATCGAGATTTTGGGTTGACATGATGTAGAGATAAAGGAAAGTAGTAGCCGTGGCTACTGTGAGCGCTGGAAGAGAATCCAGGCTGTGAGTAGTCAGTGGTAGCAAAGAATGAAATGAATATGAAAAGCTTTGAGTGGATACCAGTAAGGCAGCAGTGAAATGGGGAGGGGTGAGAATATAATTGAACTTGCCTTAGGGTGGGAGAGATGAAGGGGGCCTGAGATTTTTGTCGTGGTGAGGTGTTGCATAGTACTTGAGAGGCTGTGTGTTTAGCATGTAGGTGGTATCATAGTTTTAGAAAAAGATATGGAGAAATGAAAATAACTTAAAAATACGGGTAAGAGTGTGAAGGAAATAGTCAAAAGGGTGGGAGAAGTGAAAGGGGGGAGGTGAGATTTTTGTTGTGGTCAAGTTGCTTTTTTCTTTTTTCATTTCCCATATATATATATATATATATATATATATATATATATATATATATATACTTTTTAATTATATTGCAATGACCAAAGGAAAAAAAACAATCCATTACCATCATTTTTATTTATTTATTTTTCTCTATTGCCTCATTTTCCGACTTCGACGAATACCTGTATTTTTTTCCTTCAATTTACAACAAAATTTATGCTTATTTTTTCCAAATTTTTTAATGTTTTCATATCTTATGCACGTTTAGTAGCAAAGTCAAGAAAAATATATAGTTTATATTTTAACATTGCTGATCATCAGAGAAATTGTTCATTTAATAGTCATGGAAAAAGCATATCAAACCAAAACAGAAAAAAAGAAGATGAGAAAAGCCCAAGAAGATAGCTTGATAAAAACGATTGCAAGTTAAATGGCATGAAAAACTCACATCAAAAGTTACCATATATCTCGACCCCCACACCCCAAAACGCGTTGCACACGAAACCTGAAACGATTTTCACGTCGTCATATAGGATTCCCTATACACACATTATATATATATACATATATATATATATATATATATATATATATATATAAACAATAATATATTTTATAAATATTAAATATTTAAAATATACCTAGAGACATCGATGTTTCATGCTAACGCAATCTTCAGTCTAGGAACTAGTTCTCACCGGTCACCGGGCGCGAACTCCGAACACAAATCGCCACTGATTCGTAGTCGAAGATCTTACCCGAAGGCCACTGGAAACTAATTAGTAAATAAAGGGGAATTTCAACTGTAAATAGTAGAATTACTACTATCCACCAAGTAATTAAGAGTGATCTACGAGTCGGATCATTGCATATAGCTATTTGTACTACTTGTTATTGAAGCTCCTCGAAAAGTGCCCAGCCTCTGTGGGAGGGGGCTGATAAACAATAATATTTTTTATAAATATTAAATATTTAAAATATACCTAGAGACATCGATGTTTCATGCTAACGCAATCTTCAGTCTAGGAACTAGTTCTCACCGGTCACCGGGCGCGAACTCCGAACACAAATCGCCACTGATTCGTAGTCGAAGATCTTACCCGAAGGCCACTGGAAACTAATTAGTAAATAAAGGGGAATTTCAACTGTAAATAGTAGAATTACTACTATCCACCAAGTAATTAAGAGTGATCTACGAGTCGGATCATTGCATATAGCTATTTGTACTACTTGTTATTGAAGCTCCTCGAAAAGTGCCCAGCCTCTGTGGGAGGGGGCTGATAAACAATAATATTTTTTATAAATATTAAATATTTAAAATATACCTAGAGACATCGATGTTTCATGCTAACGCAATCTTTAGTCTAGGAACTAGTTCTCACCGGTCACCGGGCGCGAACTCCGAACACAAATCGCCACTGATTCGTAGTCGAAGATCTTACCCGAAGGCCACTGGAAACTAATTAGTAAATAAAGGGGAATTTCAACTGTAAATAGTAGAATTACTACTAGGCAAGTATTGTTGAATGTAAAATACAACTCATGTCTAGATATCCTTTGGTAGATCCTTTCAATAGTCCGAATTAGGATCTTAGTTTCGGAGGGGAATTGGCTGATGAATTTGCCATAGTTTAGGTTTGTCTCCCAAGTCTATACCTGATTAACCTCATTCCCCTGAAGATGGGTCCAAAAGTACTTGGGAGACAAATCCAAATTATGGCAAATTCATCAGCCAATTCCCCTCCGAAACTAAGATCCTGATTCGGACTATTGAAAGGATCTACCAAAGGATATCTAGACATGAGTTGTCTCTTATATTCAACAATATATATATATATATATATATATATATATATATATATATATATATATATATATATATATAGATATATATATATATGTGTGTGTGTGTGTGTGTGTGTGTGCTGGATCCGTGAAGGTAGAGTAATTTTGATAGGAAATCCTGATTAAGAGAGCTCAACGCAATACAGAGCAAGAATAAAGCTTAGAAGAAAAAACTCAAACCAACATTATAATGCAAATGGCTTAAATTTTGGTTAGTACAAATAGTTGTTCTGACAACTATTCCGATGGGTGGTTTTCTGTTTTACACAGTGCCAGGTCGAACTACCATCTCAATATTATTGAGGCGTTAGTCATTAACAACTCTCGACCTAGCCTGTGTAGACAAAAGATTTTGAAGCATCAGTTGGAGATCTTTAATGATTCAAAGCCACCATAATGTTGAGAGATTTACCCTTTTTTTTTTCCCCCCTCTCAATCGTTTCCTCCAACTGAAATAAGTTTTTCCCCCTCATATCTCATTCGACTTTTAGTTTTTAATTCACCATTCTGACGTTTCCTCTCAGAGGGTCAGACGATAAGGCCTTAAGGTAATTTTAACAATTTTCCTTTTTTTTTTCCCACCTGTCTGTTTCATTGATTATCATAATGCTTCCTCTAAAATTGATCCTACGATTCTGTTGTACACGAAATTTACTTATATATATATATATATATATATATATATATATATATATATATATATATATATATATATATAAACAACACGTATATCGGCATGACTAGAACTAGCATATCACGCCGACTAACTTGCCATCTCACCTCCCCTCAAAGTTCCATCTACCAACACTTGATAACACATAGCATCCCCAAAAAATGAATTCAGGAATATTTTAACTAAGAACACAGCCATTATTGGGATCTCATATTGCAGTATTCGTCTCCCCATAATGGAAGCGTTGTTTATTCAAGTAAATAAACCTAGTATCAACCATGCTCGTTATGAGGGGGGGGGGTGTGAAGGTATATTGAAGTGTTGTTGAAGTGGTATTGAAATGTTTTTTAAAAACGTCTTCTTAATAAATTCACCAATCTTTTATTTTGCATACTCATTCATCTGCCTGAAGATGACCGACGTCGGTCGAAAACGTTCGCGAAAATATGGCGATTTTTTACACAACATGGACGACAATACCAAATCGGTCGTGCGACGAATCGAAAAAACGAATAAGAAAATAAATAAACAGAAGCTGTCGCTACTGTTTAACCAAACATGCATATATATATATATATATATATATATATATATATATATATATATATATATATATATATATATATATATATATATATATGTGTGTGTGTGTGTGTGTGTGTGTGTATGTTTATGTGTGTATGCTTATGTGTGTTTATAATATCCTCATTTTATGACTATTTTTGTATGACTATTTTATCACAGATTTTCCGTCATCTTTTTAATAAATATGTTGAAAGTTTGCATGAATGTTGTATTTTTCCATAAAGATTAAAATCAACTGACTTTACTTATATTTACTTATATCCAGTAGAACCCCCCCCCCCTTTTTTTATCTGATCTTATATGTTATCTTACACCGACCATCATGACGATTCCTTTTTCTTTCATATAAAAAAGGATGTATATCATTATTGGGATGCCCTGATTTTCAGTCTAAAAAGAATTTGTTGAAGAACTTTGATATCTTATCTTGAATTCCTTGCAGGTCAATGTTGTTTCTACATGATCCACAGGAATGTGTGGAGTCGCTGTCTTTTTTTTTTGGGGGGGGGGGGGGGAAGGAGCGGATACCAATTCCATTGGCTTTTATTTTAAGAGAAGTGAAAAAAGAAACAAGAATAAACTTTTTTTTGTTTCAACTAAAAGTTTGGTTTCATGAAACGGTTTTGTACAAAGAAATAAAAACACTTAAAAGCGCTCTCTCTCACACACACTATCTCTCTCTATCTTATATATATATATATATATATATATATATATATATATATATATATATATATATATGAGAGAGAGAGAGAGAGAGATAAAGATAGATAGATAATCTATCTTTATCTCTTTCTCTCATATATATATATATATATATATATATATATACTAGTTAGTTAAAAATCCTTAAACTTACATAACCCTCAGAAACTATTAAATATTTACACCCAGATGGTGCATATATTTGGTAGCAAAGGTTAATTACTAACTACGGGGTGACCGCTCCCCTGTCTTCCCCCAAATGCTACCCATAGAATCTTTAATAAAATTCACAACCCTTTCTGCAATCTAGGCATATTAGGTACAGATAGACTTCAGTCTAGGCCTAACCTGTGTTTGGTTTAGTTGTTTTGTTTTACGGCATATCAACACTTTTTTGGGTTATTTAATACCGAATTCGGTCATTTTGGTTAAAGATTTTATGCTTCAAGTTGTTTATATTTTTAAATATTTATTAATGTTTTTTGGTTGTTTTTTTTAATTGTTTTCCAGCATGTCAACAGTTTTTGGGTTATTTTATGCCGAATCCGGTCATTTTGGTAAAAGAATTTATGCTTCAAGTTCTTTATATCTTCAAATATTCATTCATGGTGTTTGGTTTGGTTATTTTGTTTTACGGCATGTCAACACTTTTTGGGTTATTTAATCCGAATCCGGTCATTTTGGTTAAAGATTTTATGCTCCAAGTTGTTTATATTTTTAAATATTTATTAATGGTATTTAAAAAAAAATTTGTTATTGTTTTCCGGCATGTCAACACTTTTTGGGTTATTTAATGCCGAATCCGGTCATTTTGGTAAAAGATTTTATGCTTCAAGTTCTTTATATCTTTTGGCCTAAATAAATTCAAGTTCTTTATATCTTAGAATATTTATTTATGGTGTTTGCTATGATTGTTTTGTTTTACGGCATATCAACCCTTTTCAGGTTATTTAATGCCGAATCCGGTCATTTTGGTAAAAGATTTTTATGGTTTTTTGCTTGGTTGTTTTGTAGAGGAAAATTGTTGTTTTTGTTTTTGGCTTTGCAGAACATGACTGAGTTTTTCAAAGAGAAAGGGAAAACACAATAACATCAATGTTTGGTGCATTTTTGGTCAGGAAGCCAGTGTCTTTAGACAGCCTGATCTGGTAGCAACAGGGATAGTTATTTAAATTATCCAAATGCAAAAGTTCTCTTTTTTTTATTCAAGTAAATTTCCCATGAACCATTTATAAACACAATAGAGAAAATATGCATCAGCTGGCTTTACTTTATATATCAGATATAGATGAGATTTAACCAAACATATTTTTGTGCGCGACAGATTAGAGAAATGTTCAAGCTTTGTAAGCTAAGAGACTATATCGAAGTAATCACCTAGGAAACTATTAAAAACTCTACAAATTCTTTTATTGATGAAATTCAAAATGGAATTGTGTTAAATATTAGTAGGTATATTAACTAAAATATAATTGCTCAGATAGATCTGACATGATGTTGATAACAGGAAATACTTCTGACAAGGGATCATGAAGAGTTCAAACGTTTGAACTTTCTTTTATAAGCTAAAAATCGTGAGAAAGGAAGTCCATAATATTTAGTCGAAAATGACGTCTGGAGTTTGGATGGAATAGCTTAACTGATAACACGCGTTTAATATGGTCTAACACTATGTTAAATAATTAAGCAATTAAAATAAGTCTCTCTCTCCTTTTCTCCCCCCCCTTTGACATTGTTATTCACATGTGTAAATATATAATTATATTTAATTAAAAGTAATAAAAAATATATATAATATGAAGATAAAATGATAAAATTTAAATCTCTTTCTTTTATTCACCATGGAATTTCCACATTTCGTGCTCGTACTATGATGCTCAAATAAAGTGTCAACCGCCTTTTATGCAGGAGTCAGACCAAAGAAATGAACACTTATGGGTTATAAATCTAGTGGTGAGAATTGCACCAAACTTTGAATAAAGAGTCCTTGGGATTTGGTATATAATAAAATGAAGATGTTTACATAGAATTAAAAGTTCCCTTTGGCTTTGGAAGACTTTATTTTGTCCTGGTTTAAAATATTGTGTTGTGAACAGAGCCCAACGTTAACCTAATGTGAGGCCTCCAGCCACATGGAAATTAAAGCCCTTTCTCTACAATAAAATTCGTTAAAGCAATTAATAATAATTATATATGATTATTAGGTACTACTCCAGGGTTTGCGCCTAATTTCCGTGACTGCTCGGCAGCAGCGATCCGACAGCTTGCGGAAGCATCCGAGACCTGCCGAGTCGAAAACGAGGCTGTAAACAAAACTGGACAAAAAAAAAATGTCTGTCGCGCAACGCTCGGCGACTCGGAGGCCCAGGGCATATGGTGGAAATAGACGAGTCTCTATTCAACCGCCGGAAAAAAAACCCAAAAGAATGCTGGCCGTGTTCTCCAGCAGCTCTGGGTCTTTGAGGGGGGGGGATACGACCCTGCAGAGAAGGAGGGGTTTCCTGGTGACAGTGCCTAACAGGAATGCCGAAACCCTAACTCTTCCAATAATCAGGCAGTACCTGGGACCACGGTAGTATCCGATTGCTGGAGGGCGTATAACAGTCTTTTGCTCAGCCTAACAAAACAAGCGGCAGCAAAAGTAGCAGTAAACCCAGAACATCTGCGAGAAAATATACGTAATTCCCCCCCCCCCCCAAAAAAAAAATATATAAAAGAACTTGCCTAATTGTAAAATTGACTTCTTTGCTTTACGTAACACGAAACACATAAAAAAAAACATAAAAATGTTTCATTTTGCCCACGAAAACAATAAAAAAAAAAGTTTATTTATAGTTCTTCAGCTATGGGTTTGTTCATTTCTTTCATTTTTTTTTTTTAATAAAAATATATGCATTTTTTTTCTTTCTGTATATTCATGGTCTTATATTGTCGTCTGCCAACCTTCCATTTTTTTTTTTGCACGATTTTTCGGTTTTGTTTATACAGCCGCGTTTTCGTCTCGACAGCCTCGTTTTCGACTCAGCAGGTCTCGGACGCTTCCGCGACCTGTCAGATCGCTGCTGCCGAGCAGTCACGGAAATTAGGCGCGAACCCTGAAGTAGTACCGATTATTATTTACGAGCTAGCTTGACACGCTCGCTATCGCTTCGCAATTCAATTCCTATTCTACTACTTGAAATCATTGAAACGAAACTAATCGATAAGAAAAAGAAGAAAAAGTTAATCGATAAGAAGACAAAAATAATTGATAAGAAAGAGAAAACAAATTAAATTCAAAATAGAAATCACCAAATTAATAAAAATAATTTTTTTTTTTAAATTTGAAAGTCTTTTCCTTCAACGAAAAGTCAATCAAGCAAGCGAGATGTTGTTGTTATTTTATTCTCTTACTAACCATTTAAATATTTTTAAAAAGTTTCTTAAACAAAATTTCTAATGAAGATAAATTTTTCGTTTTTAAAATGCATTGTTTACAATCAACGAACTTCAAACTTATTTTTTAGCCATTTCAAAGGTGAATTTAAACATTTTTCTAACTTTTAAAAGGTAAATAACATATTAATCTATTCGCTAAATAAAATACTCCTCCTTCCCCCCCTCCAAATATATTATTGGAATTCATTAACGTCCCCCTCACTGACTGGCTGCAGCCTTGTCCCTTAAGGGTCTCACGGATTGGCTGTCAGACATCCCAACCCCTACTCCCTTAGGGGTCACGTGATTCAGCCCATAAAAACGCTTGCATGCTGTGTCCCGGCCTCTTTTCGATCCACCTTTTGAACCTGGTAGGACCACGGCTGGATCCTTCTGAGACAAAGCCCACGACAACAGTCGCAGAGAGCCCCTACTCCTTCCTGTTACCAACCATCTTTGACTGAAATGACTACATCTCGACAAGAGCCAGAATTGAGGCGGGCGTACGTGCAACCTGTTACCAGAACTCCCACAAGATAAGTTCACGAAGCACGTTTTCGCAAACCTAAATTAACTTCCTCCTTTCTGAACTTTGAACTCACCATTTGTTGTATATATTTGCCCTCATGTTTTCTCACAAGTAAAACTGTTTTAAACTTATTGTTGTGTTCCTTCTCACAAAAGCTGTTGCCCTGTTTCTATTTCGCACTTATCTACATATAATTGTTACTGCATTCTCACGTGCGAGAATTGAACTGTCTTCCAGGGATATTTAATCCCAACAATATAAGTTGAGATGGGGTTTATTTTTTTTTTAATTTCAACGACGAAAGGGAATTTTTTTAAAATTCTCGATTGACATTGAGATCTTGTTTTACAGCATTTCTCCCTCCCCTCCTCTGCCTACTCCCTTGCTTCTGTTTGTTGTTTTGTTTGTTCTTTTCACCTTCTTATTCGCTCCCCCTCCTCCTACCTCTCCATATCACAAAGAGCGGCGAACAAACATTTGCTCGCTTTTATTGTATAGACAAATCAATAGCACAGCTACTCGATCTGTCAGGCTTAAGTTTTAAATAGCATTTTTGTTGGTTGGTAATGCTTAAGTATGAAGTAGCATTTCCGTTGATTTGTTACACTTCAGTTTTAAATAGCATTTTCATTAGTCTGTCAAGCTTGTTAGAAATAGCATTTCACACTTAAGTTTGAGGTCTGTGATGCGGACATTGTAAATAGGATTTTCGTTTGTGTCATACTTGAATTAGCGATACTATTTCTGTTAGTCTGTTATGTTTAAATTTGAAATAGCATTCTCGTTGATCTGTCATATTAATGTTTGGAATAGCATTTTCATTAGTCTGTCACACTTAAGTTTGAAATGGCATTTTTGATTGTCTGTTATACTTGAGTTAGAATTAGCATTTTTGTTGGTCTGTCATGTGTACATTTGAAATAACATTTTCGTTGGTGTGTCAGGCGTAAGTGTGAAAAAGTGTTTTCATTCATCCGTCATACTTGAGTAAGAAATAGCATTTTCGTTGGTCTGTCACACTTTAGTTTAAAATACCATTTTCGTTGGTGTGTCATGCTTAAGTTTGAAATAGCGTTTTCATTCGTCTATCATACTTGAGTAAGAAATAGCATTTTCGTTGGTCTGTCACGCATAAGTTTAAAATAGCATTTTCGTTGGTGTGTCATCCTTAAGTTTGAAAAAGCATTTTCATTCGTCTGTCACGCTTAAATTCGAAATAGCATTTTCGTTGGTCTGTCACGCTTAAATTCGAAATAGCATTTTCGTTGGTCTGTCACGCTTAAATTCGAAATAGCATTTTCATTACTAAAAACGTAGATTGAATACTCGTTGTTTATTTTCTATATCGTTTCGTCACAAATTCATTTGTTTTAATGACTGCCCTCCATAAACAATGGCTTAAAAGTCGCACCTAAAATACGAATAAGTTCGGACTCTTATTCGATTCTGCCGAGCCCGCAGCATAAATGGCTAGCTTTCAATAGTTTCATCGGTACATTAAGTGCCTCCATCACTTTCCAGAGATGCTGCTACAGTCAACACTGCAGTCTCCGCTGCAATCGCTTCTGCAGTTGCCGCTGCATCTGCCGCTGCTCTCGCCGCTGCTACAGTTGTTGTCATCTCAGCTGAAGCTTTGTGTTGTCACTAGCTTCTGCTTCTCTGTCTGGCTGCTTTAAGTGCAACCTACGCTGCACAAGGAGTGTGAGTGGGCGAGATTAAGTGATAACACGAACTGGCAATATCAGAGACAGGTGTCTCATTGCTTATTTGTCTGTCTGTTTGGTGTACCTGTCTGACGGCATATCAACCTTTCCTAAAACAGAATATCTATTGTCAATGATTAATTGTATGTGATTAGCTGAATGCATGTCACCTTTTCAACCATACCTGGGGGCAGGGGGGCGTAAATTGTGGCTCATACCTATCTCAATGGTGTTGGCCCGTAATCAAATACAATAGGTCTCTTTGGCTGTCTGTTAAATGCTTTCCAATTATTAGACCTAAGAACTAGAAATTTGGTCGGAATGATTCCCACATATACAGATTGTATTAAAGGGGTTATATTTATCTATTTTATCTTCATAATAGGGGATGGGGGGGGCTGGAGGAGCATAATTATTCTTTACTCACTTGATTTCACTGAGATTTAAACAATCGATGAAGGACACAAAATTATACAGATTCGCCAAATGTGATCATTTTTAAGACGAAAATTTCCAATCACATAACTTCAGTGATGTAAACCTTATTTTCACATAGTTCTCTACCATTTTGCTGTTTATAAAGTCGAGCCATTTATCGGGCTGACAGAGAGATTAAAACACCATATTCCTATTCAAAATAGATGAACAAGAGCTTTATAAAATACTGATCATGTGTCTTCTATAGACGCCTTAAAGTTAACTCATTTTCATATTTCTCTGCAAAAGGACATCTCATTAATTCACTGTTCCTTCTTATTGCTTTATAATTGAATGATTGTTGTTATTTTGTTATCAGACATAGTCCTGTTCACGCATATCTTTTTAGTCCTTTCCAGTCAATTTACTTCTAGGGGTTGCGATTCTTGCTTTCTTCAATTTTTTCCGACAACGCTGGGACACGATTCCCATTAGTAGTAATACACTTTTTGATTGTTTTCAAGTACTTATTAAATGGTCTCAGTATTTTAAACCCGTCAGATGTGACATTGGTGCAGTGATTATCAATGTCAACTGTGGACTCGGCATGCCATATTCAAATTCTTTCAGAGCTATGGGAAAGGTATGAACCCATATGTCCTCCCTCCAGCTATGGGTTTAATAAAAGGGCTGACTAGATTTGCAAAGCCTAGGTTGAGCAACTAGTCTAGGAGAAGAAAAATTCTTATTATAACACCTGCAACCAGTTAGGTTTCCATCATATGGCACACATTGTGATCCTGAATAGTCATCACTTACCTAGTGGAGAGAGTGGCTCGTGTTCTTCACAATCACATGATCTATTTAAAAATTTATAGAAGGTAATCCGGTAATTTTGGACCGTCATCTTCGTCTTTCTACCATGATGAAACGTGCCTTCTTTGAAGCTAGTGTTAACGCAGTTTTGGTGTACGGAAGTAGCAGGCGGACTTTTACCAAACAATTAGAAAGGAAACTTGGTGGTGTGTACACAAGATTCCTAAGAGCTTCTTTCAAAATCTCGTGGAAGCAGCAGCAGCCTACATAGGATCTCGGCCTTGATCAGAAAGAGAACCAGGTCGCTGTTGGATGGTTCAGGATATAATTGTTAGCAATGTTGTTTTGTGGTTGTCAAAACCGGGATATGATGATTCATTGTGGAGAAAGTATGCAACTTATGTCATGGACACACACTGCACATGAAGATTTACTTGGTGTGATTGAGGATAGAGCGAGATGATATGAGAGAGTCAAGAAGATCCCTGACACTAGAACGACTCTATAGTGATGATGATGATGGAGGACCCATCTTGGGATGCATATTTTAAATCTTGTCTAACATAGAGTGGCGTGTGGGTGATGTGTAGCAAGTGGAAGTGGGTGCGATGGAGTAGAGTATTTATTTACCTCCTCTCCAGGAGGTTAGGCACAAGGCCAGTTTTTATCTTACTCCCACAAGTAAGATGTGACCCAAGGTCGGGTCGGGAAAGTGGGGGTTGAAAAGCCAGCACCCGAGAAGGTGAGCACTCTGGCCATTAAAAATTGCCTCGGCAGCCCCGTCGGCATTTCCCGGTAGGGGCGCCTCAGACAGTAAGCGATAAACCTACTCCACCCCAAAGAGGGGAGGCGAAGCCTGGGAGGGTGGACCTCCTAGAACTGCACAGGACAGACCCATAGACTGGCGTAAATCAAGCTCCGAAGGCCAAGACAATACCAGTCTATGGGGTGCAGTATCCATCGGAACAGATACTACACTTCGATCTTAGCCAAAAAAGGTTGAATAGAGTAGCTAGGATGAAAGTGATTAGCAGAACAGTGCGATGTGTATGGGGAAGGGGATGTTGTCCAATGGATTTGGTAATTAAGTAAATATGATGATGATGATGATGATACCCCCTATCATCAACCAGTGATGATGATAGACAATCATAACGAAACGAAATATTGTCACGTGTTAAGATCTAAGACTTATTTTAACTAGTATTTAATCTAGTCAAACTAGTATTCACTTGATATTGATGTATTTTTTGTCAAATCCTTAGATTGTTAAAGAACAAGAATGTTTTTTTAATGGTTCACCGCTTACCAAGGCCAAAAGCCACTCAAGGATAAGGGTTAGCGAGATTTTCAATTGGAAGATGGAACAGTACTATAAAAAGATCGAGACCTATGATTAATTCGCAAGACGACATGGCAGATATTTGTTGACATTGGACTTGAAAATGATAATGTTGTAGGCTGTAGGGAAACAATACCGTGGTGACGTGTTCCATGGGTAGGAAGTGTTTGGAAAGAAACTTTGTTCATGGAAGTGTTGGTAGCAACACGAGTTCTGGCTGAGAAAGTTTTTGAGAGGGGGGGGAAGGGATTGAAGCTCAGTCGAGCACCTACCATGGAAATATCGGTAGAGAAAGACGAGCAACGTCGATTTTGTGAGAAAGAGGCAGTAGGGAGAAGAGATAATCTCCCACTAGATTGTGAAGTCTATTTTGTACGATGTGTCGATTCAATCTGTGCAGTTAAAAATTATTAATAGGTTACCACTTATGAAAACTAACCCTAACCCTAACCACTTATGAAAACTAACCCTAACCCTAACCCTAACCCTAACCCTAACCCTAACCCTAACCACTTATGAAAACTAACCCTAACCCTAACCCTAACCACTTATGAAAACTAACCCTAACCCTAACCATTTATGAAAACTAACCCTAACCCTAACCACTTATGAAAACTAACCCTAACCTTAACCACTTATGAAAACTAACCCTAACCCTAACCCTAACCACTTATGAAAACTAACCCTAACCTTAACCACTTATGAAAACTAACCCTAACCTTAACCAATTATGAAAACTAACCCTAACCCTAACCCTAACCACTTATGAAAACTAACCCTAACCCTAACCACTTATGAAAACTAATCCTAACCCTAACCAATTATGAAAACTAACCCTAACCCTAACCACTTATGAAAACTAACCCTAACCCTAACCACTTATGAAAACTAACCCTAACCCTAACCACTTATGAAAACTAACCCTAACCCTAACCAATTATGAAAACTAACCCTAACCAATTATGAAAACTAACCCTAACCCTAACCCTAACCAATTATGAAAACTAACCCTAACCCTAACCACTTATGAAAACTAACCCTAACCCTAACAAATTATGAAAACTAACCCTAACCCTAACCACTTATGAAAACTAACCCTAACCCTAACCCTAACCACTTATGAAAACTAACCCTAACCCTAACAAATTATGAAAACTAACCCTAACCCTAACCAATTATGAAAACTAACCCTAACCCTAACCCTAACCACTTATGAAAACTAACCCTAACCCTAACCACTTATGAAAACTAATCCTAACCCTAACCACTTATGAAAACTAACCCTAACCCTAACCACTTATGAAAACTAACCCTAACCCTAACCCTAACCACTTATGAAAACTAACCCTAACCCTAACCACTTATGAAAACTAACCCTAACCCTAACCCTAACCACTTATGAAAACTTACCCTAACCCTAACCATTTATGAAAACTAACCCTAACCCTAACCACTTATGAAAACTAACCCTAACCTTAACCACTTATGAAAACTAACCCTAACCCTAACCCTAACCACTTATGAAAACTAACCCTAACCTTAACCACTTATGAAAACTAACCCTAACCCTAACCAATTATGAAAACTAACCCTAACCCTAACCCTAACCACTTATGAAAACTAACCCTAACCCTAACCACTTATGAAAACTAACCCTAACCCTAACCACTTATGAAAACTAACCCTAACCCTAACCACTTATGAAAACTAACCCTAACCCTAACCAATTATGAAAACTAACCCTAACCCTAACCAATTATGAAAACTAAAAGCCTCCCATTTCTCTTTCAGCTATCTAAGTATTTATCTCGTCCCCTATCACTCTAATAGTTCTTAATATTTCTGTGAGTATTTATAGAAAGCATGACTCTGTTTTTCAGCGTTGTCATCTAATTTACATATGCGTGTCTGTAGCACCACAAACACGTATGTTAATTAGATAGCAAAATAATAAGTTTCTTTACTTCTATATAAGAATAATAAAGAATAATGCTAAGTCAGAGTTTATGAATTTTCGAATGAAATCAAAGTAAAATAAATAATGGTAGCGGTTGTGACGAGTCGATAATTTGTCTAGTTTCGGTTCATATTTCTTTTCGATAATTTTTCAGAGAAATTCAAAACAATTTATCCATTTCGGTTGATAGATAATTTCATTTTAATATTAAGTATTTCTTTATTTCTTTGTTATGCCTATTTGGAGATCATCTTGAATTTTAATCAATATTAAAACATCAACTACACGAAGAAAGAAAACCACACATATATATATATATATATATATATATATATATATATATATATATATATAGATATATATATATATATAGATATATATATATAAGGTCGTTCTAAAAAGTATCTGATAGGGATGCTGTGTACAGGATGATCTATATGCAAAGGAGGAATATACAGATTGCACTATTATCTAAGATTGAATTCCCCCAACAAAAGAATATATAAACATAAAAGAGTTATTAAACTAGGAAATAAAAAAATGCTCTCGTCTCGTATATTTTAGAGTCCAATCATAGTTTCGACTTTATAATTCAAATCTGTACACAACGTCCAACATAGACGCTTTATGGAAGCCGCCATGATTGCAATGATATAAAACTGAGACCTGTTTTTTTTCAAATTCTTCTTGTTCATGCCAAAAACATATTTAACTTCCCCGAACAGGGCTGAACTTTAATCTTATTAAAGGGGCTTATAACAATATTAATTTTAAGTAAATAATATTAAATTATTTTTACCTACATATGCTAGCGTTTCGAGGTTTCGCTTTCATCAGTGCAGGGATGATAATTTCGGAGGGTCGCACAGTTCGAACCCTTGCCAAGGCTCCGTAAGCAAGCGCTGTAAACATTAGACTATGGGACATTACAACATTCAAGAAGGGAATTTAAATTCTATTTATGTGAAGGGCGGCATATGAAATATAATTTTGTTTAAGAAATCGATAACACGCCAGGATTTATTTATTTTTTTTATATATAATAAATCAAATATTTCGAGCGGAGCCACTCTTTTTCAATGAAAATAAGAATCCGACATTGTTATATATTTTTTTTTTATTTATCATTACGCCGACCGTACGAGAGAGACTCCCAAACGGCGATGCTCTCCCCGGTGTAAAATGGATACAGTGTCGTGTTGAGATGTGTGATGTTAGTGAACATAGCAGTAGTGAAAACAAGCGTTGATGCGCTGAAAGGTAATAATAAAATGTATTTTCACATTAGAAGGCATTTTTCTTAAATGAAATACATTCTTTTTAAGAAATCCATAAGATACCAGGATGTTTTATAATACATATATATATATATATAAATAATGCAAACATTGTGAAAATAACAGAATTCGTCCGTTTAATTATACTTTTTTTTATTTTTTCAATTTTTCTCGTGGTGTTTTTTGTATTAAAATTAAACAAAATAATAAATGTCTCATAAATGTCACGAACTTTTTCGATTCTTCGTCAAATCATCCTCGGCAAATGAACAAAAAAGCTGGAAAAAGAAGAGAATTTTTTAAAAGACAAAGGCGAAACAACGTTTCTGCATTGTTCCAGGAAAGACGTTCCCAATTAAAATTTACCGATGCCTGAGTGGCAGCACAAAATAAAATCGCATTCCGTTAAACCTTTTAAAATGCTTAACGTAATGCGATTTTATTCTGTGATGCCAATCTAGCATTTTACATCTATTAAAGTATTTAAACCTAAGGATTCTAATATTTTGCTTTGTAACAGACATCTTTGATTTTTTTTGTTATTTTAGTTAAAGTCTTCAAAATGACCAAGAACAGTTCATCAGAAGAAACTCACCAACGATGCAATTTCATTCTTTTGCAATTACCTCTGAATTCATCCAGTTCATTCTTAAAACTTTCTGCATTATGTTTGATTTTATTAGGCTTGGCAGACCTACGAAATTGGCATTTCAAACTTACGTGTGACAGATTGACCGACCGACTAGCCTTTATAATCTTTGAATGCATCTAAAATCTAATTGTTTAGTAGATTTAATTTTTGAAATCTATGTTGCCAATACATTTCTGTTTCAAGAAGAGATATTAAAAATCTCAGTTCCATATTTGGACATTCCATTAATGATTCTGAACGTTTCAATTGAATCTTTTTCTCTCTCCAGCATGAGTAGAAAAAGAAAAAAACTTGTAAGAATTAATATTTTAAATAAGTTGATTAATTTTCTTTGTTTTCATATCTAACTCGACTGAGATCAAAATGCTACTGTCACAGAGATCACGGGTCAAAAGTGAAATGTGTGGGCGAATGGGAGGAAAACGTGTGATCACATAAGCATGCTACGAGGTTTAACTGGAGTTTTAACGAGAGTTAAATGAGAGAGTTCCTATCTACTTGCCTCCCCATGAGGGAAGAGTTAGACACAAGGTCGGTTTTTAATGTGGGGAACATCCAGTTTCCCAAAATCGGGTATTCTGGATTGGGACAAAAATTAAACTTGCCTCAGTCTAGAAGGATTTCTTCTTAACTGACTGAGGACAGAACAGATAAAGTGTAGTATCAGAACAGATACAACACTTTGCTCCTAACCAAAAAGCCAGAGTCGTTAAGAAGTGAACGACAATAGACATAAGCCTCTCTCTCTCTTTCTCGCTCTCTCTCTCTCTCTCTCTCTCTCTTTCTCTCTCTCTCTTTTTCTCTCTTTCTCGCTCTCTCTCTCTCTCTCTCTCTCTACCCGAAAAATGTATCCTAAAATGTAATAAAGAACTATATGTATATTATCTTACATTTGAATCATTCCCGATTGTGACAATCCGGCCATAGAGACAGAAGATTCCCAGCAAGAGAAATTTCTAACAGATCCGTAGAAACAGAAGAAACAGAAGAAGTGTTTAAATCCTCACCTCACATTACGAGAGAAATTGAAGAGAAAAAAATACAGTGCCACCAACATCGGTTGGTACCAAAGAAACTGGCTCTAAGAGAATGGAAAGACCGAGGAAGGATAGCACCATACAGACATTGACTGGAAGGGTACTGAGAGTACTGGAATCCTGAGACGACTTATTGTAACTCAAATTTCAGAGAAAATCATCGACTGTTACCAACAAGACACGATGGTAAACGGCTGGTGCGAGAACACTAAATAAATTGCAATGGTGATGGAAAGAAGCAGAGAGTACTGGAAATCTGGGATACTTGCTGTCACTCGGACTACATGGAACACCACCTGTATTTGACTCCTGTGAAAACTAATGAATAAGAAATAATGATAATTCTAAAAAACAAAAAGAAAATGCAGTTTCGTACAAATAATATTATGAGGAATCTAGAATGGGACGACTTGGTCAAATTGAAAAAATAGATGAAAGCGCATATATTAGTAGATGTAGAACAGTTGAGGTATCAGGGTCGGTTTGTAGAGGAAGACCAAGCAAAACATAGGAAGACGTGATAAGGGTGAATTTGAGAGAAAGAGGGATAAATAAAGACCTGTCCAGAGATAAGTTAATTTTGGAAGTCAATTTCTAAAAGCCGTCCAACACATGCCAGCATGTAAAACAGCCGTGAAATTAAAGATGATGATGATGATGATGAACGAATGGATGAGAGTACTTGAGTTAGTAGATGTAGAACAGTTAAAGTAGCAGGGTTCGTTGGCAGGGGGAGACATGTGATAAGGGTAGATTTGAGAAAAAGGTGGATAAATAAATACCTGGTCAGAGATAGATTAGTTTGGAAGTCAATTTCTAAAAACCGCATGTAAAACGGACGTTAAACGGAAGATGATAATGACTTGATTTTATAATTTGATTCATGAAATGACCCCAGTTGATATCACTTGATTTTATAATTGATTCATTAAATGACCCCAGTTGATATCACTTGATTTTATAATTGATTCATTAAATGACCCCAGTTGATATCACTTGATTTTATAATTTGATTCATTAAATGACCCCAGTTGATATCACTTGATTTTATAATTGATTCATTAAATGACCCCAGTTGATATCACTTGATTTTATAATTTGATTCATTAAATGACCCCAGTTGATATCACTTGATTTTATAATTGATTCATTAAATGACCCCAGTTGATATCACTTGATTTTATAATTTGATTCATGAAATGACCCCAGTTGATATCACTTGATTTTATAATTTGATTCATGAAATGACCCCAGTTGATATCACTTGATTTTATAATTGATTCATGAAATGACCCCAGTTGATATCACTTGATTTTATAATTGATTCATTAAATGACCCCAGTTGATATCACTTGATTTTATAATTTGATTCATGAAATGACCCCAGTTTATATCACTTGATTTTATAATTTGATTCATGAAATGACCCCAGTTGATATCACTTGATTTTATAATTTGATTCATGAAATGACCCCAGTTGATATCACTTGATTTTATAATTTGATTCATGAAATGACCCCAGTTGATATCACTTGATTTTATAATTTGATTCATGAAATGACCCCAGTTGATATCACTTGATTTTATAATTTGATTCATTAAATGACCCCAGTTGATATCACTTGATTTTATAATTGATTCATTAAATGACCCCAGTTGATATCACTTGATTTTATAATTTGATTCATGAAATGACCCCAGTTGATATCACTTAATTTTATAATTTGATTCATGAAATGACCCCAGTTGATATCACTTGATTTTATAATTTGATTCATGAAATGACCCCAGTTGATATCACTTGATTTTATAATTGATTCATGAAATGACCCCAGTTGATATCACTTGATTTTATAATTGATTCATTAAATGACCCCAGTTGATATCACTTGATTTTATAATTTGATTCATGAAATGACCCCAGTTGATATCACTTGATTTTATAATTTGATTCATGAAATGACCCCAGTTGATATCACTTGATTTTATAATTTGATTCATGAAATGACCCCAGTTGATATCACTTGATTTTATAATTGATTCATGAAATGACCCCAGTTGATATCACTTGATTTTATAATTGATTCATTAAATGACCCCAGTTGATATCACTTGATTTTATAATTTGATTCATGAAATGACCCCAGTTGATATCACTTGATTTTATAATTTGATTCATGAAATGACCCCAGTTGATATCACTTGATTTTATAATTTGATTCATGAAATGACCCCAGTTGATATCACTTGATTTTATAATTGATTCATGAAATGACCCCAGTTGATATCACTTGATTTTATAATTGATTCATTAAATGACCCCAGTTGATATCACTTGATTTTATAATTTGATTCATGAAATGACCCCAGTTGATATCACTTGATTTTATAATTTGATTCATTAAATGACCCCAGTTGATATCACTTGATTTTATAATTTGATTCATGAAATGACCCCAGTTGATATCACTTGATTTTATAATTGATTCATTAAATGACCCCAGTTGATATCACTTGATTTTATAATTTGATTCATTAAATGACCCCAGTTGATATCACTTGATTTTATAATTTGATTCATGAAATGACCCTAGTTGATATCACTTGATTTTATAATTTGATTGATGAAATGACCCCAGTTGATATCACTTGATTTTATAATTGATTCATGAAATGACCCCAGTTGATATCACTTGATTTTATAATTGATTCATTAAATGACCCCAGTTGATATCACTTGATTTTATAATTTGATTCATGAAATGACCCCAGTTGATATCACTTGATTTTATAATTTGATTCATTAAATGACCCCAGTTGATATCACTTGATTTTATAATTTGATTCATGAAATGACCCCAGTTGATATCACTTGATTTTATAATTTGATTCATTAAATGACCCCAGCTGATATCACTTGATTTTATAATTTGATTCATGAAATGACCCCAGTTGATATCACTTGATTTTATAATTGATTCATTAAATGACCCCAGTTGATATCACTTGATTTTATAATTGATTCATTAAATGACCCCAGTTGATATCACTTGATTTTATAATTTGATTCATTAAATGACCCCAGTTGATATCACTTGATTTTATAATTGATTCATTAAATGACCCCAGTTGATATCACTTGATTTTATAATTTGATTCATGAAATGACCCCAGTTGATATCACTTGATTTTATAATTTGATTCATTAAATGACCCCAGTTGATATCACTTGATTTTATAATTTGATTCATTAAATGACCCCAGTTGATATCACTTGATTTTATAATTTGATTCATGAAATGACCCCAGTTGATATCACTTGATTTTATAATTGATTCATTAAATGACCCCAGTTGATATCACTTGATTTTATAATTTGATTCATTAAATGACCCCAGTTGATATCACTTGATTTTATAATTGATTCATTAAATGACCCCAGTTGATATCACTTGATTTTATAATTTGATTCATTAAATGACCCCAGTTGATATCACTTGATTTTATAATTGATTCATTAAATGACCCCAGTTGATATCACTTGATTTTATAATTTGATTCATGAAATGACCCCAGTTGATATCACTTGATTTTATAATTTGATTCATTAAATGACCCCAGTTGATATCACTTGATTTTATAATTGATTCATGAAATGACCCCAGTTGATATCACTTGATTTTATAATTGATTCATTAAATGACCCCAGTTGATATCACTTGATTTTATAATTTGATTCATGAAATGACCCCAGTTGATATCACTTGATTTTATAATTTGATTCATGAAATGACCCCAGTTGATATCACTTGATTTTATAATTTGATTCATGAAATGACCCCAGTTGATATCACTTGATTTTATAATTTGATTCATGAAATGACCCCAGTTGATATCACTTGATTTTATAATTTGATTCATGAAATGACCCCAGTTGATATCACTTGATTTTATAATTTGATTCATTAAATGACCCCAGTTGATATCACTTGATTTTATAATTGATTCATTAAATGACCCCAGTTGATATCACTTGATTTTATAATTTGATTCATGAAATGACCCCAGTTGATATCACTTAATTTTATAATTTGATTCATGAAATGACCCCAGTTGATATCACTTGATTTTATAATTTGATTCATGAAATGACCCCAGTTGATATCACTTGATTTTATAATTTGATTCATGAAATGACCCCAGTTGATATCACTTGATTTTATAATTTGATTCATTAAATGACCCCAGTTGATATCACTTGATTTTATAATTTGATTCATGAAATGACCCTAGTTGATATCACTTGATTTTATAATTTGATTCATTAAATGACCCCAGTTGATATCACTTGATTTTATAATTTGATTCATGAAATGACCCCAGTTGATATCACTTGATTTTATAATTGATTCATTAAATGACCCCAGTTGATATCACTTGATTTTATAATTGATTCATTAAATGACCCCAGTTGATATCACTTGATTTTATAATTTGATTCATTAAATGACCCCAGTTGATATCACTTGATTTTATAATTGATTCATTAAATGACCCCAGTTGATATCACTTGATTTTATAATTTGATTCATGAAATGACCCCAGTTGATATCACTTGATTTTATAATTTGATTCATGAAATGACCCCAGTTGATATCACTTGATTTTATAATTGATTCATGAAATGACCCCAGTTGATATCACTTGATTTTATAATTGATTCATTAAATGACCCCAGTTGATATCACTTGATTTTATAATTTGATTCATGAAATGACCCCAGTTGATATCACTTGATTTTATAATTTGATTCATGAAATGACCCCAGTTGATATCACTTGATTTTATAATTTGATTCATGAAATGACCCCAGTTGATATCACTTGATTTTATAATTTGATTCATGAAATGACCCCAGTTGATATCACTTGATTTTATAATTTGATTCATGAAATGACCCCAGTTGATATCACTTGATTTTATAATTTGATTCATTAAATGACCCCAGTTGATATCACTTGATTTTATAATTGATTCATTAAATGACCCCAGTTGATATCACTTGATTTTATAATTTGATTCATGAAATGACCCCAGTTGATATCACTTAATTTTATAATTTGATTCATGAAATGACCCCAGTTGATATCACTTGATTTTATAATTTGATTCATGAAATGACCCCAGTTGATATCACTTGATTTTATAATTTGATTCATGAAATGACCCCAGTTGATATCACTTGATTTTATAATTTGATTCATTAAATGACCCCAGTTGATATCACTTGATTTTATAATTTGATTCATGAAATGACCCCAGTTGATATCACTTGATTTTATAATTTGATTCATTAAATGACCCCAGTTGATATCACTTGATTTTATAATTTGATTCATGAAATGACCCCAGTTGATATCACTTGATTTTATAATTGATTCATTAAATGACCCCAGTTGATATCACTTGATTTTATAATTGATTCATTAAATGACCCCAGTTGATATCACTTGATTTTATAATTTGATTCATTAAATGACCCCAGTTGATATCACTTGATTTTATAATTGATTCATTAAATGACCCCAGTTGATATCACTTGATTTTATAATTTGATTCATGAAATGACCCCAGTTGATATCACTTGATTTTATAATTTGATTAATTAAATGACCCCAGTTGATATCACTTGATTTTATAATTTGATTCATTAAATGACCCCAGTTGATATCACTTGATTTTATAATTTGATTCATGAAATGACCCCAGTTGATATCACTTGATTTTATAATTGATTCATTAAATGACCCCAGTTGATATCACTTGATTTTATAATTTGATTCATTAAATGACCCCAGTTGATATCACTTGATTTTATAATTGATTCATTAAATGACCCCAGTTGATATCACTTGATTTTATAATTTGATTCATTAAATGACCCCAGTTGATATCACTTGATTTTATAATTGATTCATTAAATGACCCCAGTTGATATCACTTGATTTTATAATTTGATTCATGAAATGACCCCAGTTGATATCACTTGATTTTATAATTTGATTCATGAAATGACCCCAGTTGATATCACTTGATTTTATAATTGATTCATGAAATGACCCCAGTTGATATCACTTGATTTTATAATTGATTCATTAAATGACCCCAGTTGATATCACTTGATTTTATAATTTGATTCATGAAATGACCCCAGTTGATATCACTTGATTTTATAATTTGATTCATGAAATGACCCCAGTTGATATCACTTGATTTTATAATTTGATTCATGAAATGACCCCAGTTGATATCACTTGATTTTATAATTTGATTCATGAAATGACCCCAGTTGATATCACTTGATTTTATAATTTGATTCATGAAATGACCCCAGTTGATATCACTTGATTTTATAATTTGATTCATTAAATGACCCCAGTTGATATCACTTGATTTTATAATTGATTCATTAAATGACCCCAGTTGATATCACTTGATTTTATAATTTGATTCATGAAATGACCCCAGTTGATATCACTTAATTTTATAATTTGATTCATGAAATGACCCCAGTTGATATCACTTGATTTTATAATTGATTCATGAAATGACCCCAGTTGATATCACTTGATTTTATAATTGATTCATTAAATGACCCCAGTTGATATCACTTGATTTTATAATTTGATTCATGAAATGACCCCAGTTGATATCACTTGATTTTATAGTTTGATTCATGAAATGACCCCAGTTGATATCACTTGATTTTATAATTTGATTCATGAAATGACCCCAGTTGATATCACTTGATTTTATAATTGATTCATGAAATGACCCCAGTTGATATCACTTGATTTTATAATTGATTCATTAAATGACCCCAGTTGATATCACTTGATTTTATAATTTGATTCATGAAATGACCCCAGTTGATATCACTTGATTTTATAATTTGATTCATGAAATGACCCCAGTTGATATCACTTGATTTTATAATTTGATTCATGAAATGACCCCAGTTGATATCACTTGATTTTATAATTGATTCATGAAATGACCCCAGTTGATATCACTTGATTTTATAATTGATTCATTAAATGACCCCAGTTGATATCACTTGATTTTATAATTGATTCATTAAATGACCCCAGTTGATATCACTTGATTTTATAATTTGATTCATGAAATGACCCCAGTTGATATCACTTGATTTTATAATTTGATTCATTAAATGACCCCAGTTGATATCACTTGATTTTATAATTTGATTCATGAAATGACCCCAGTTGATATCACTTGATTTTATAATTTGATTCATGAAATGACCCCAGTTGATATCACTTGATTTTATAATTTGATTCATTAAATGACCCCAGTTGATATCACTTGATTTTATAATTGATTCATTAAATGACCCCAGTTGATATCACTTGATTTTATAATTTGATTCATGAAATGACCCCAGTTGATATCACTTAATTTTATAATTTGATTCATGAAATGACCCCAGTTGATATCACTTGATTTTATAATTTGATTCATGAAATGACCCCAGTTGATATCACTTGATTTTATAATTGATTCATGAAATGACCCCAGTTGATATCACTTGATTTTATAATTGATTCATTAAATGACCCCAGTTGATATCACTTGATTTTATAATTTGATTCATGAAATGACCCCAGTTGATATCACTTGATTTTATAATTTGATTCATGAAATGACCCCAGTTGATATCACTTGATTTTATAATTTGATTCATGAAATGACCCCAGTTGATATCACTTGATTTTATAATTGATTCATGAAATGACCCCAGTTGATATCACTTGATTTTATAATTGATTCATTAAATGACCCCAGTTGATATCACTTGATTTTATAATTTGATTCATGAAATGACCCCAGTTGATATCACTTGATTTTATAATTTGATTCATGAAATGACCCCAGTTGATATCACTTGATTTTATAATTTGATTCATGAAATGACGCCAGTTGATATCACTTGATTTTATAATTGATTCATGAAATGACCCCAGTTGATATCACTTGATTTTATAATTGATTCATTAAATGACCCCAGTTGATATCACTTGATTTTATAATTTGATTCATGAAATGACCCCAGTTGATATCACTTGATTTTATAATTTGATTCATTAAATGACCCCAGTTGATATCACTTGATTTTATAATTTGATTATTGAAATGACCCCAGTTGATATCACTTGATTTTATAATTGATTCATTAAATGACCCCAGTTGATATCACTTGATTTTATAATTTGATTCATTAAATGACCCCAGTTGATATCACTTGATTTTATAATTTGATTCATGAAATGACCCTAGTTGATATCACTTGATTTTATAATTTGATTCATGAAATGACCCCAGTTGATATCACTTGATTTTATAATTGATTCATGAAATGACCCCAGTTGATATCACTTGATTTTATAATTGATTCATTAAATGACCCCAGTTGATATCACTTGATTTTATAATTTGATTCATGAAATGACCCCAGTTGATATCACTTGATTTTATAATTTGATTCATTAAATGACCCCAGTTGATATCACTTGATTTTATAATTTGATTCATTAAATGACCCCAGTTGATATCACTTGATTTTATAATTGATTCATTAAATGACCCCAGTTGATATCACTTGATTTTATAATTTGATTCATGAAATGACCCCAGTTGATATCACTTGATTTTATAATTTGATTCATGAAATGACCCCAGTTGATATCACTTGATTTTATAATTTGATTCATGAAATGACCCCAGTTGATATCACTTGATTTTATAATTGATTCATGAAATGACCCCAGTTGATATCACTTGATTTTATAATTGATTCATTAAATGACCCCAGTTGATATCACTTGATTTTATTATTTGATTCATGAAATGACCCCAGTTGATATCACTTGATTTTATAATTTGATTCATGAAATGACCCCAGTTGATATCACTTGATTTTATAATTTGATTCATGAAATGACCCCAGTTGATATCACTTGATTTTATAATTTGATTCATGAAATGACCCCAGTTGATATCACTTGATTTTATAATTTGATTCATGAAATGACCCCAGTTGATATCACTTGATTTTATAATTTGATTCATTAAATGACCCCAGTTGATATCACTTGATTTTATAATTGATTCATTAAATGACCCCAGTTGATATCACTTGATTTTATAATTTGATTCATGAAATGACCCCAGTTGATATCACTTAATTTTATAATTTGATTCATGAAATGACCCCAGTTGATATCACTTGATTTTATAATTTGATTCATGAAATGACCCCAGTTGATATCACTTGATTTTATAATTTGATTCATGAAATGACCCCAGTTGATATCACTTGATTTTATAATTTGATTCATGAAATGACCCCAGTTGATATCACTTGATTTTATAATTTGATTCATGAAATGACCCCAGTTGATATCACTTGATTTTATAATTTGATTCATTAAATGACCCCAGTTGATATCACTTGATTTTATAATTTGATTCATGAAATGACCCCAGTTGATATCACTTGATTTTATAATTGATTCATTAAATGACCCCAGTTGATATCACTTGATTTTATAATTGATTCATTAAATGACCCCAGTTGATATCACTTGATTTTATAATTTGATTCATTAAATGACCCCAGTTGATATCACTTGATTTTATAATTGATTCATTAAATGACCCCAGTTGATATCACTTGATTTTATAATTTGATTCATGAAATGACCCCAGTTGATATCACTTGATTTTATAATTTGATTCATTAAATGACCCCAGTTGATATCACTTGATTTTATAATTTGATTCATTAAATGACCCCAGTTGATATCACTTGATTTTATAATTTGATTCATGAAATGACCCCAGTTGATATCACTTGATTTTATAATTGATTCATGAAATGACCCCAGTTGATATCACTTGATTTTATAATTTGATTCATTAAATGACCCCAGTTGATATCACTTGATTTTATAATTTGATTCATTAAATGACCCCAGTTGATATCACTTGATTTTATAATTGATTCATTAAATGACCCTAGTTGATATCACTTGATTTTATAATTTGATTCATGAAATGACCCCAGTTGATATCACTTGATTTTATAATTTGATTCATGAAATGACCCTAGTTGATATCACTTGATTTTATAATTGATTCATGAAATGACCCCAGTTGATATCACTTGATTTTATAATTGATTCATTAAATGACCCCAGTTGATATCACTTGATTTTATAATTTAATTCATGAAATGACCCCAGTTGATATCACTTGATTTTATAATTTGATTCATGAAATGACCCCAGTTGATATCACTTGATTTTATAATTTGATTCATGAAATGACCCCAGTTGATATCACTTGATTTTATAATTTGATTCATGAAATGACCCCAGTTGATATCACTTGATTTTATAATTTGATTCATGAAATGACCCCAGTTGATATCACTTGATTTTATAATTTGATTCATTAAATGACCCCAGTTGATATCACTTGATTTTATAATTGATTCATTAAATGACCCCAGTTGATATCACTTGATTTTATAATTTGATTCATGAAATGACCCCAGTTGATATCACTTAATTTTATAATTTGATTCATGAAATGACCCCAGTTGATATCACTTGATTTTATAATTGATTCATGAAATGACCCCAGTTGATATCACTTGATTTTATAATTGATTCATTAAATGACCCCAGTTGATATCACTTGATTTTATAATTTGATTCATGAAATGACCCCAGTTGATATCACTTGATTTTATAATTTGATTCATGAAATGACCCCAGTTGATATCACTTGATTTTATAATTTGATTCATGAAATGACCCCAGTTGATATCACTTGATTTTATAATTGATTCATGAAATGACCCCAGTTGATATCACTTGATTTTATAATTGATTCATTAAATGACCCCAGTTGATATCACTTGATTTTATAATTTGATTCATGAAATGACCCCAGTTGATATCACTTGATTTTATAATTGATTCATGAAATGACCCCAGTTGATATCACTTGATTTTATAATTGATTCATTAAATGACCCCAGTTGATATCACTTGATTTTATAATTGATTCATTAAATGACCCCAGTTGATATCACTTGATTTTATAATTTGATTCATGAAATGACCCCAGTTGATATCACTTGATTTTATAATTTGATTCATGAAATGACCCCAGTTGATATCACTTGATTTTATAATTTGATTCATGAAATGACCCCAGTTGATATCACTTGATTTTATAATTTGATTCATTAAATGACCCCAGTTGATATCACTTGATTTTATAATTGATTCATTAAATGACCCCAGTTGATATCACTTGATTTTATAATTTGATTCATTAAATGACCCCAGTTGATATCACTTGATTTTATAATTGATTCATTAAATGACCCCAGTTGATATCACTTGATTTTATAATTTGATTCATGAAATAACCCCAGTTGATATCACTTAATTTTATAATTTGATTCATGAAATGACCCCAGTTGATATCACTTGATTTTATAATTTGATTCATGAAATGACCCCAGTTGATATCACTTGATTTTATAATTGATTCATGAAATGACCCCAGTTGATATCACTTGATTTTATAATTGATTCATTAAATGACCCCAGTTGATATCACTTGATTTTATAATTTGATTCATGAAATGACCCCAGTTGATATCACTTGATTTTATAATTTGATTCATGAAATGACCCCAGTTGATATCACTTGATTTTATAATTTGATTCATGAAATGACCCCAGTTGATATCACTTGATTTTATAATTGATTCATGAAATGACCCCAGTTGATATCACTTGATTTTATAATTGATTCATTAAATGACCCCAGTTGATATCACTTGATTTTATAATTTGATTCATGAAATGACCCCAGTTGATATCACTTGATTTTATAATTTGATTCATGAAATGACCCCAGTTGATATCACTTGATTTTATAATTTGATTCATGAAATGACCCCAGTTGATATCACTTGATTTTATAATTGATTCATGAAATGACCCCAGTTGATATCACTTGATTTTATAATTGATTCATTAAATGACCCCAGTTGATATCACTTGATTTTATAATTTGATTCATGAAATGACCCCAGTTGATATCACTTGATTTTATAATTTGATTCATTAAATGACCCCAGTTGATATCACTTGATTTTATAATTTGATTCATGAAATGACCCCAGTTGATATCACTTGATTTTATAATTGATTCATTAAATGACCCCAGTTGATATCACTTGATTTTATAATTTGATTCATTAAATGACCCCAGTTGATATCACTTGATTTTATAATTTGATTCATGAAATGACCCCAGTTGATATCACTTGATTTTATAATTTGATTCATGAAATGACCCCAGTTGATATCACTTGATTTTATAATTGATTCATGAAATGACCCCAGTTGATATCACTTGATTTTATAATTGATTCATTAAATGACCCCAGTTGATATCACTTGATTTTATAATTTGATTCATGAAATGACCCCAGTTGATATCACTTGATTTTATAATTTGATTCATTAAATGACCCCAGTTGATATCACTTGATTTTATAATTTGATTCATGAAATGACCCCAGTTGATATCACTTGATTTTATAATTTGATTCATTAAATGACCCCAGTTGATATCACTTGATTTTATAATTTGATTCATGAAATGACCCCAGTTGATATCACTTGATTTTATAATTGATTCATTAAATGACCCCAGTTGATATCACTTGATTTTATAATTGATTCATTAAATGACCCCAGTTGATATCACTTGATTTTATAATTTGATTCATTAAATGACCCCAGTTGATATCACTTGATTTTATAATTGATTCATTAAATGACCCCAGTTGATATCACTTGATTTTATAATTTGATTCATGAAATGACCCCAGTTGATATCACTTGATTCTATAATTTGATTCATTAAATGACCCCAGTTGATATCACTTGATTTTATAATTTGATTCATTAAATGACCCCAGTTGATATCACTTGATTTTATAATTTGATTCATGAAATGACCCCAGTTGATATCACTTGATTTTATAATTGATTCATTAAATGACCCCAGTTGATATCACTTGATTTTATAATTTGATTCATTAAATGACCCCAGTTGATATCACTTGATTTTATAATTGATTCATTAAATGACCCCAGTTGATATCACTTGATTTTATAATTTGATTCATTAAATGACCCCAGTTGATATCACTTGATTTTATAATTGATTCATTAAATGACCCCAGTTGATATCACTTGATTTTATAATTTGATTCATGAAATGACCCCAGTTGATATCACTTAATTTTATAATTTGATTCATGAAATGACCCCAGTTGATATCACTTGATTTTATAATTTGATTCATGAAATGACCCCAGTTGATATCACTTGATTTTATAATTGATTCATGAAATGACCCCAGTTGATATCACTTGATTTTATAATTTGATTCATGAAATGACCCCAGTTGATATCACTTGATTTTATAATTTGATTCATGAAATGACCCCAGTTGATATCACTTGATTTTATAATTTGATTCATTAAATGACCCCAGTTGATATCACTTGATTTTATAATTTGATTCATGAAATGACCCCAGTTGATATCACTTGATTTTATAATTTGATTCATTAAATGACCCCAGTTGATATCACTTGATTTTATAATTTGATTCATGAAATGACCCCAGTTGATATCACTTGATTTTATAATTGATTCATTAAATGACCCCAGTTGATATCACTTGATTTTATAATTGATTCATTAAATGACCCCAGTTGATATCACTTGATTTTATAATTTGATTCATGAAATGACCCCAGTTGATATCACTTGATTTTATAATTGATTCATTAAATGACCCCAGTTGATATCACTTGATTTTATAATTTGATTCATGAAATGACCCCAGTTGATATCACTTGATTTTATAATTTGATTCATTAAATGACCCCAGTTGATATCACTTGATTTTATAATTTGATTCATTAAATGACCCCAGTTGATATCACTTGATTTTATAATTTGATTCATGAAATGACCCCAGTTGATATCACTTGATTTTATAATTGATTCATTAAATGACCCCAGTTGATATCACTTGATTTTATAATTTGATTCATTAAATGACCCCAGTTGATATCACTTGATTTTATAATTGATTCATTAAATGACCCCAGTTGATATCACTTGATTTTATAATTTGATTCATTAAATGACCCCAGTTGATATCACTTGATTTTATAATTGATTCATTAAATGACCCCAGTTGATATCACTTGATTTTATAATTTGATTCATGAAATGACCCCAGTTGATATCACTTGATTTTATAATTTGATTCATGAAATGACCCCAGTTGATATCACTTGATTTTATAATTGATTCATGAAATGACCCCAGTTGATATCACTTGATTTTATAATTGATTCATGAAATGACCCCAGTTGATATCACTTGATTTTATAATTTGATTCATGAAATGACCCCAGTTGATATCACTTGATTTTATAATTTGATTCATGAAATGACCCCAGTTGATATCACTTGATTTTATAATTTGATTCATGAAATGACCCCAGTTGATATCACTTGATTTTATAATTTGATTCATGAAATGACCCCAGTTGATATCACTTGATTTTATAATTTGATTCATGAAATGACCCCAGTTGATATCACTTGATTTTATAATTTGATTCATTAAATGACCCCAGTTGATATCACTTGATTTTATAATTGATTCATTAAATGACCCCAGTTGATATCACTTGATTTTATAATTTGATTCATGAAATGACCCCAGTTGATATCACTTAATTTTATAATTTGATTCATGAAATGACCCCAGTTGATATCACTTGATTTTATAATTTGATTCATGAAATGACCCCAGTTGATATCACTTGATTTTATAATTGATTCATGAAATGACCCCAGTTGATATCACTTGATTTTATAATTGATTCATTAAATGACCCCAGTTGATATCACTTGATTTTATAATTTGATTCATGAAATGACCCCAGTTGATATCACTTGATTTTATAATTTGATTCATGAAATGACCCCAGTTGATATCACTTGATTTTATAATTTGATTCATGAAATGACCCCAGTTGATATCACTTGATTTTATAATTGATTCATGAAATGACCCCAGTTGATATCACTTGATTTTATAATTGATTCATTAAATGACCCCAGTTGATATCACTTGATTTTATAATTTGATTCATGAAATGACCCCAGTTGATATCACTTGATTTTATAATTTGATTCATGAAATGACCCCAGTTGATATCACTTGATTTTATAATTTGATTCATTAAATGACCCCAGTTGATATCACTTGATTTTATAATTGATTCATGAAATGACCCCAATTGATATCACTTGATTTTATAATTGATTCATTAAATGACCCCAGTTGATATCACTTGATTTTATAATTTGATTCATGAAATGACCCCAGTTGATATCACTTGATTTTATAATTTGATTCATTAAATGACCCCAGTTGATATCACTTGATTTTATAATTTGATTCATGAAATGACCCCAGTTGATATCACTTGATTTTATAATTGATTCATTAAATGACCCCAGTTGATATCACTTGATTTTATAATTTGATTCATTAAATGACCCCAGTTGATATCACTTGATTTTATAATTTGATTCATGAAATGACCCTAGTTGATATCACTTGATTTTATAATTTGATTCATGAAATGACCCCAGTTGATATCACTTGATTTTATACCTGATTCATGAAATGACCCCAGTTGATATCACTTGATTTTATAATTGATTCATTAAATGACCCCAGTTGATATCACTTGATTTTATAATTTGATTCATGAAATGACCCCAGTTGATATCACTTGATTTTATAATTTGATTCATTAAATGACCCCAGTTGATATCACTTGATTTTATAATTTGATTCATGAAATGACCCCAGTTGATATCACTTGATTTTATAATTTGATTCATTAAATGACCCCAGTTGATATCACTTGATTTTATAATTTGATTCATGAAATGACCCCAGTTGATATCACTTGATTTTATAATTGATTCATTAAATGACCCCAGTTTATATCACTTGATTTTATAATTGATTCATTAAATGACCCCAGTTGATATCACTTGATTTTATAATTTGATTCATTAAATGACCCCAGTTGATATCACTTGATTTTATAATTGATTCATTAAATGACCCCAGTTGATATCACTTGATTTTATAATTTGATTCATGAAATGACCCCAGTTGATATCACTTGATTTTATAATTTGATTCATTAAATGACCCCAGTTGATATCACTTGATTTTATAATTTGATTCATTAAATGACCCCAGTTGATATCACTTGATTTTATAATTTGATTCATGAAATGACCCCAGTTGATATCACTTGATTTTATAATTTGATTCATTAAATGACCCCAGTTGATATCACTTGATTTTATAATTGATTCATTAAATGACCCCAGTTGATATCACTTGATTTTATAATTTGATTCATTAAATGACCCCAGTTGATATCACTTGATTTTATAATTGATTTATTAAATGACCCCAGTTGATATCACTTGATTTTATAATTTGATTCATTAAATGACCCTAGTTGATATCACTTGATTTTATAATTTGATTCATGAAATGACCCCAGTTGATATCACTTGATTTTATAATTTGATTCATGAAATGACCCCAGTTGATATCACTTGATTTTATAATTTGATTCATGAAATGACCCCAGTTGATATCACTTGATTTTATAATTGATTCATTAAATGACCCCAGTTGATATCACTTGATTTTATAATTTGATTCATTAAATGACCCCAGTTGATATCACTTGATTTTATAATTGATTCATTAAATGACCCCAGTTGATATCACTTGATTTTATAATTGATTCATTAAATGACCCCAGTTGATATCACTTGATTTTATAATTTGATTCATGAAATGACCCCAGTTGATATCACTTGATTTTATAATTTGATTCATTAAATGACCCCAGTTGATATCACTTGATTTTATAATTTGATTCATGAAATGACCCCAGTTTATATTACTTGATTTTATAATTTGATTCATGAAATGACCCCAGTTGATATCACTTGATTTTATAATTTGATTCATTAAATGACCCCAGTTGATATCACTTGATTTTATAATTGATTCATTAAATGACCCCAGTTGATATCACTTGATTTCATAATTTGATTCATTAAATGACCCCAGTTGATATCACTTGATTTTATAATTGATTCATTAAATGACCCCAGTTGATATCACTTGATTTTATAATTTGATTCATGAAATGACCCCAGTTGATATCACTTGATTTTATAATTTGATTCATGAAATGACCCCAGTTGATATCACTTGATTTTATAATTTGATTCATTAAATGACCCCAGTTGATATCACTTGATTTTATAATTTGATTCATGAAATGACCCCAGTTGATATCACTTGATTTTATAATTTGATTCATTAAATGACCCCAGTTGATATCACTTGATTTTATAATTGATTCATTAAATGACCCCAGTTGATATCACTTGATTTTATAATT
>OY744515.1:255673727-255691227 GCA_963556195.1 Sepiola atlantica
TAGGATTTTCAGTTGTGTAGATTTCCGCACGGTATATTAGTGATGCCGTGACGCAATTTTTTGCAGGGGACATTCATCTTGTCTCTGGCAGTTACAATTGTTAGTGGTAGGATTTCCCCCAATATCGCTGTTCGTATTCGTATCATTTCCTTTAAGTATTTTATTATTATGTTTTTTAATTATTCTTTCTATGTTATCTGTGCAACTATAGCTTAGTTTTAATGTATTTTTATTAAATAGCTTATGGAGTGCATTACCAGGTGGGAAGTGTTTGCCTATAAGTTGCAGAAATTTACTCCCAATTTTTGTTTTTAACATCATATTAAATGGGGGTGTGAACCAGATTATTTTCCTATCTCTGTTTTTAGATTTGCTAGTATTTGTAGTCGTATACTTATATTTAATATCTGCATCTACGTACCCGCTATTCTTCAAGGCAGTATTATAAATATTTTTATATTTGTTAAACGTTGTTTCGTCTGATGAGTTATTGCTAATTCTACTTTCTATTGATATGGGTATGTGTTTAATTATTGAAGGGGGGTGGTTTGATTGCGGATGTATGTATATTGGGTTTGAGTTTTCTTTCATAAAGGGTTTATATTTGTTTTCAGTTAAGTTAAACGTAACGTCGAGGAAGTTGACGTGTTTGACATTTCCGGTAATTTCGACCTTAAGTCCTAGTTTATTCATTTCTTTATGTATTATCTTTCTTATCTTGTCACATTTTGCGCTAGTGGATTCCCTTACTACCATTAGCCCATCATCCCTATATAAACCTATGTCCCCTACATCTATGTTATTATTCATTGTTATATTCCTTAATATATATAGTCCTACTAGGTTAGATGCCTCGGCTGAACTAACGAACCCATGGAAACATCAAAAGATCCGTTTTCCTTGTTTTTCGTCCATTGCTCCCCGTCGCTAATAAGGACCGTGGTACGGCAGCTTTGTATAATATTAATATCCTTTTGTGAAATATCTACGGTGTTCCTTGCAAATTCAATTGCATGTTCAAAAAGGATTTTTGTGATTGACGGGTAATATTCCATTATATCGAATTGGATAAAGGTACACCTTCTCTTGCCGTCAATTTCAGAAAACCAATTTATAGTGTCCATGGTGTTAATCCATTGATTCAGTTTGTACGTATGTTTAATTTTTAGATTGATTCCTTCCAAAATTCTTTTACTAATCCTACCAATTTCAGGTCGGGTTGGGTTAAGCGCATCCTAGTTAAAGCTGATAAAACAAGGAACTTTTACAAACTCAATAAACGGGAATATAGACACTTAATAAACAAGAATTTAACCAAGAACTACCGGAAGGCAAACAACACCAAGCTAATAGAAATCATCAATACAGAAAGTAAAAGGATTACCGAGGAGTTAAGAATCAGCGAGAGAGTAGGAAAACTAAAAGAAAACGAGGTGTACATTTTGCTTAAGGATCACAAGCCGGATTTCAACACGAAACCAGCCACTAGACTCATAAACCCAACCCGACCTGAAATTGGTAGGATTAGTAAAAGAATTTTGGAAGGAATCAATCTAAAAATTAAACATACGTACAAACTGAATCAATGGATTAACACCATGGACACTATAAATTGGTTTTCTGAAATTGACGGCAAGAGAAGGTGTACCTTTATCCAATTCGATATAATGGAATATTACCCGTCAATCACAAAAATCCTTTTTGAACATGCAATTGAATTTGCAAGGAACACCGTAGATATTTCACAAAAGGATATTAATATTATGCAAAGCTGCCGTACCACGGTCCTTATTAGCGACGGGGAGCAATGGACGAAAAACAAGGAAAACGGATCTTTTGATGTTTCCATGGGTTCGTTAGTTCAGCCGAGGCATCTAACCTAGTAGGACTATATATATTAAGGAATATAACAATGAATAATAACATAGATGTAGGGGACATAGGTTTATATAGGGATGATGGGCTAATGGTAGTAAGGGAATCCACTAGCGCAAAATGTGACAAGATAAGAAAGATAATACATAAAGAAATGAATAAACTAGGACTTAAGGTCGAAATTACCGGAAATGTCAAACAAGTCAACTTCCTCGACGTTACGTTTAACTTAACTGAAAACAAATATAAACCCTTTATGAAAGAAAACTCAAACCCAATATACATACATCCGCAATCAAACCACCCCCCTTCAATAATTAAACACATACCCATATCAATAGAAAGTAGAATTAGCAATAACTCATCAGACGAAACAACGTTTAACAAATATAAAAATATTTATAATACTGCCTTGAAGAATAGCGGGTACGTAGATGCAGATATTAAATATAAGTATACGACTACAAATACTAGCAAATCTAAAAACAGAGATAGGAAAATAATTTGGTTCACACCCCCATTTAATATGATGTTAAAAACAAAAATTGGGAGTAAATTTCTGCAACTTATAGGCAAACACTTCCCACCTGGTAATGCACTCCATAAGCTATTTAATAAAAATACATTAAAACTAAGCTATAGTTGCACAGATAACATAGAAAGAATAATTAAAAAACATAATAATAAAATACTTAAAGGAAATGATACGAATACGAACAGCGATATTGGGGGAAATCCTACCACTAACAATTGTAACTGCCAGAGACAGGATGAATGTCCCCTGCAAAAAAATTGCGTCACGGCATCTCTAATATACCGTGCGGAAATCTACACTACTGAAAATCCTAGCGACAGTAAGTTTTATATAGGAAGCACATCAAGAAGCTTTAAGGATAAGTATTACACGCATAAATTATCCTTTAGAAATAAAAAATACAGTAACACTTCGCTGTCCCGACACTTCTGGAAATTGATAGATGAGAAAAAGAACCCTAAGGTTAGATGGAGTATAATAAGGAAAGCAAAAACATGTAGATCACTCACCTCACCCTGTTTCTTATGCCTGGGCGAGAAGATTGAAATTGTGAAATTCAAAGATAGGGAAAAATTACTCAACGTTAGAAACGAAACGAGTTTAAACTGCAAACATTTAAAGGAGCATACACTAAGCAGATTTTAGATCATAAAAAACTCTACTGACTGTTACTTTGTTGTTGGCTGAACACATATTCAATTTTTAATTATTTTTTAATTATAATTTAATTTTATTTTTATTTTCATTTTTGTTTTTATCTTTTACTTGAATTTTATTTTATTTTATTTTATATTTTTTTAATTTATTTTTATTTTTATTTTTTACTTTTTATTTCTTATTGTTTTAGTTTATTGTTTTATTGTTTAATGTTTTATTTTTTATTGTGTTATTGTTTATATTTTTTATATTTTTAATTTTTAATTTTATTTTTTATTTTTAATTTTTTAATTTTTTTATTTGTATTTTTTATTTTTATTTTTATTTTTATTTTTTATTTTTTATCTTTTATTTTTATATTTCATTTCTTATTTTTTTATTATTTTATTTTTTTATTCTATATTTTTATTTTTTATTTTTTATTTTTTATTATTTTTTGCCTTTTCTATTCCTTATCCGGTTTTTATCAATTCTGTTTATTTCTTGTTCTTTAATAACTCTGGTGATGTCTTTATAGTACAACCTGTAATAACGCACACAGTAATCGCATGAGTGGGTATGTGTGTGTATATGTACGTGTGTGTATGTGTACATGTGTATACGTAATTTGAACTGAAATATATCGAAACAAAAATGAATGGTTTTGATCGCTAAAGTATGGATGTTTGCATACATTTTTAATCTATTTTGATTGCATGCTTGTCGGTATTTGTGTGCACATGCACATATGTGTGTGCGTGGCCGGTGTACGTATATATAATAGCATTATATTTTACAGTATACTTGTATCTGTAATGGTATATACATTTGAAATCGTATGGTTATGATATGTATGGATATATATTGGTGAGCATAAGTGTGTGTATGTGTGTACATACATGAGTAAGTATGGTTGGAATAAAATATACAGGTATGCATGGGTAAAGGTATTTCGATATTCTATGAATGCACATATTTATGTGCACGGGTGTACTTTATATTTATATGCATTTGTATGTATGTGTATATATACATATATATATATATGTGTATATATATGTATGTATGTATGTATGTATGCGTGTGTGTGTGTGAGGGTGTGTGTAAGTATATATGCATATATGTAAACTTATGCGGGTGTATACGTGGTGTGTGTGTGGTATGTATTTCTGACTATGAATATACACGTATACATTTGTCGGTATATTTGCATGGTCTTGTTCTTTTATGTATATTCTAGTTATGTGCTTATATATATTAATTTGGGTGTGCTTTGCATTGGTATAGGTGTACATGTTTAGATTTGTATTCGCATATATGTATAGGGGTGAACTGTAGGCGCCTGTATATATGTGTATGTATGCGTGTGTATGTATGTATGTGTATGTGTGTATGCGTATGTGTGTATGTATATGTATATGTATATGCACGTGTATTGGTATATGTATATATATATATATATATGTGTGTGTGTCGGTGCGCGTGTGTGTATGTATATGTATGCATGTGTGTACGTATTTTTATAAACTATTTTTAGGAACTATTTATACTAAAAGTGTATGGGTGGATGTAAGTTGTATACCTAGGTTACGAATATGCTCATGTATGGTTTGTGTATGGGTTTATATATATATATATATATATATATATATATATATATATATGTGTGTATGTATGTGTATGTATGTATATATCGTTGTATATGTATATATATGTATGTGTATGTGTGTGTCTGTATGTATGTGCATGTATATGTATGTATGCGTGTGTATACATATATCAGTATGTATATGTATATGTATATGTATATGTGTATATATATATATATGTGTGTGTGTATATATGTATATATATTTGTGTGTGTGTGTTGACCCTGTATAAGCGTATGGATGTGTGTATTGAATATATCTCTAGAATATTCTTATCTCTTTATTTTTGTTGAATATACATCTAAAATATATTTATGGGCGCGTAGGTATTCTGAATATATGTTTGATTGATAGTGGATCGGTGTAAGTGTCCATGTTTGGATGTGTATATCGATGTCCGTTTCTTTATATGTATGTTTATTTAGGTGTGTCTGGGTTTGTTTATATATGTAAGATTCTTGATGTATGGATGAGATATTTTTTGCTTGAGTGAATCTGTTAAGCTGGCAAGCAAGAGCAATAAAATAAGAACAAGAAGAAGCAGTTTAGACGCCATGGGGTGTAATAAATGATAAAAAATTAAGGAGTGGACAACCACTGGCAAAAAAGCTCAAGATAAGAAAATTAGTAATCCAATTCTAATTCATAAGAGTTAGAAGATGCTAGAAATAGAAGATGCTAGATCCCCAAAAAGAGTTATTTAAGACAGAAAATTCTTCAAATCCATCCATTCCTGAAAGATTCTCGGTCTGATGAGGTTGACTTTCTTGGGAAAGTGCAACCGAAACATGTATGCACATATGTAACCAATAATGTTTGTATAAATAAAAATTTATACTTATTAACAGCTCTACTTGGTATTGAGCACTTTTTATAAACACTTGAGTTTGAGAAACCAATACATGTACGATATATATATATATATATATAATTTATTTAGATACTGTATATAACATATTTCAGCAATGTACCGCGGTTTCATCCAAAAGGGCAGATTTAGACATCTGCCCCTTTGGATAAAACCGCGGTACATTGCTGAAATATGTTATATACAGTATCTAAATAAATTATATTAGCTGTCTTATATGATCGAGCACCTTATTTGACTTCTTTTCATATACAACCTGACACACACACTATATATATATATATATATATATATATATATGTATATATATATGTATACATACATATATATATATATATATATATATATATATATATATATATATAGAGAGAGAGAGAGAGAGAGAGAGAGAGAGAGGGTGTCTATATATATACAGGGTGTCTATATATATATACAGAGTGTTTATATATATATACAGCGTATTTATATATATATATATATATATATATATATATATATATATATATATATACATACATACACACAGGATGTCCCGAAAGAATTGGCATCAATATATATCCAGATATGAGTAACTCGATGTCCTGTGCAATTCAGAATAAATTTTATAACCAACATCACAAGACTTCACAGGTTGTCAGTGTGTGCACTACTTGTGACATGACCCACGTCAAGTAGGTAATACAATGTCTGACAAACATGCTGTAGCATGTCGTCGGTGATTGACTGCTTATGTTCCCCTAAGCTTGTAGGAAGAAGAGTGATGTAGATCAGTCTTTTCACATAGCTCGATAGAAAAATATCAGAAGGTACCATTTTTTTTTAACTCAAATTATAAACAAAATCTTCCATTTTTTATGCACTGCATAATAAAATGGCCGCCAATAAAATTACTACGAAGAAATAAGCAATCATTTATGTATACTTCAAAAGATAATATACATTTTCAAATATGTAAACAGATTTTTTTTACAAAATAAAATGTTTATATAATGATATTTCGTAGATCTTGCAATGGAAGAGGTGACAAAGAGGAAATGTTAGTGTGTAAAGGAGATATTGACGAATACAAAAGTAAAGGAAGTCCATTACTATAATTTCTCATGAGTATTGATTTACTCCTCTCCAGGAGTTAAGCACAAGGCCAATTTTTATCTTACTCCCACAAGTAAGATGTGACCCAAGGTCGGGTCGGGAAAGTGGGGTTTAAAAATTGCCTGGGCAGTCCCGTCGGCATTCCCCGGTAGGGGCGCCTCAGGCAGTAAACAATAAACTTACTCCTCCCCAAAGAGGGGAGGCGAAACCTGGGAGGGTGGACCTTCTAGAACTGCACAGGACAGACCCATAGACCGGTGTAAATTAAGCCCCGAAGGCCAAGACAATACCAGTTTTTGGGGTCAGTATCCATCGGAACAGATACTACACTTTTATCTTAGCCAAAAGGCCAAGAAAATTAATAGTGAATAGAGAAAATGATAATGTGTAAGTCACACTGGCGTGAGAAACACACACACACATACACTCGAGAAGTGGTCGCACAATTTTATTAACATGGACATTTCTAAATAGTGTACCATCAACATTTATTAATAGTTTTATTACTCCCTCTTCTCACCAAACATTTTCTCTTAATTGCTTTTTTCTTTTACTAATCTTGTAGCATTATGATGGAATAATTTTTTTATTCTAAATCAGGGGTTCCCAACCTGCGGTACTCGCACGATATTCCAGGGGGTGCGAGAAAAGTTTAGATAAAACATAGGATATTGGCTATATGTTAGTCTTTTTGTGTGTTTTTTTCTTTTGCAATGGACTAACTTTTTGCTTTCATTTTAAAGTTAAGTATTGTTATTAAGTGGCCATTAAATTCATGGCTGAATAGATTTAATCCAACCATGCATTTAACATATTTCAAGGCAATTATTTTTATAAAATATGCTTTCTGTGTTGTCTACTCCGTATGTTTGATTTTTGTAGCTATTATTTAGAAAAAGGTAAATTATCTAACCATTTGAAAAATAGTCTTTGTACTTTATTGTACTATTCATTGCTACTTAGCTGTTAGTTCTATTTCAAGTAAGACATGATTTTTAAGGTTTATTCCAATATTAATTTAGGATTTGTTTCTTGGCTACATATGTAATTTTCCTTGCAAATTATATTAAAGAATAAGGTTACAATTTTCTTTTGCTAAAATATTAGTCGAAATTCATACAACTTACCCTTGAACACAATATAAATTTTAGGAGGTGCAAGGTTTGAGTGAAATTTCTGAAGGGGTGCAGACAAAAAAAAACACTTCTAAATCATAACAAAATATCTCTGATCGTCGTTTTGTAGTTCACAGCTAAAGTATTGTTTTGTTGATACGTCGTAAGTAGTTGGCTTAGTGGATAGTATGTCTCGTGGTAGGAGTAACAGTAGCAGTCGTAGAGATGTTCTTTTCTTCTCTTTTTCTCCTTGTGGCTGTAATAATAAAAGCATTTAAAAAGAACATTAGATAACTCCATTACTTGCTCTGGGAGTTGGTTTACTTTTTTACCAATTTACAGCAAGTACATCTAAATGAAGTTCAACTTCCCCTTCCATCCTCGGTAGAGGTGGAAGCAGCCTCTAAAACAGGCGTCCGATGACTTTGACGCCGAACTCCCACACAGTAGAACTAATCTCATTTCTTTGTCACATACTTCCTTTCATAGTGCAACTTCCTACACACATCGCTCTAACTCGACTTTTAATGGAAAACGTCTTTTTCTTACTAAATCTAACCTTACATGGAACTTATTTTTATGCACCAACATCCAATCCTGCTACAATATCACCCTACCCTTGTTCTTTCACATTTTCTTATCAGTAAATAATAAGGACGAGATGTGTGTGTGTGCCTATATGTCTTTCCATTCGTTCGTTTGATCACTACTGAACATGATGCAACAGTTGACAATGAAGGGTCAGTGAAACAAGAAGTTGTCAGAGGAGGAGAATAAAGGGAGGAGGATGTATTAAACACAGAAGTTTCATAATCTGGTGAGTGTGAGTTCAATTCCTGTGTAAGGAAGAACATTTTATTTTCATTCACTTAACCCTAACCCCAAAATAAATTTCCCTAAGCAAGATCATTAGAAAAAAATAATTTAAAAATATCAACTTCTGAATCGAATGGGATTTAATAGCGATCGGTAAAAGGTTAACCTCCATAAGCCAGTATACATCGATAGCTTTTGTCTTACATTTTGATACAAAGCTCTGAATTCAAATCGATTTCACCGATTTTCATATTTAATCAGATGGATATTTCATTTTGAAAGAGAAAGGCTCTGTATGCACCAATGTCAGGTCGCATGAAATGGTATCAACTTCTAAAGGTTAACAAAATCAATACATCTTATTATCATTTATTTTTAATAAATATAATATAATCATTTATTAATATACAGGTCGTAATATAGACATCAAAAAGTCATATTTTTTTATTTACTGCGAGTCTGCTTTAAAAGAGAGAGAGGAAGGAGATATGGTATGCTGATAGCAATTAACAGATTAAAGCAACGTTACTTGACTTATTAGCATAGCTGTCAATAGAAATATACATGTTTAGAATTAGGATATATATATATATATATATATATATATATATATATATATATATATATAGTCTAAAGAAGCTTTGAGTTATTTTAAACAAAAAGACAAAAAAAAAAAGAAAATGCAGTTTAAATTCCCAGAGAAACTAACTAAATCCAAAATAGTGTAGACTTAACATTTGTTGGAACATTCATAAATAAATAATATATAATAGTAAGTAAATAAAATAAAAAGGGGAATTAAGTATCTAACAGTGAAACAAAAGCAGGAGACCTTAACGTAAGCATCTAATATTAACACGGGGATCTTCAGCTGTTTACCATGTAACTGTTTCGGAGATTTAAAAACAGGACAGTTAAATGCATGGCTCTCCAATGGTACAGATAAAACTACCATTTCCCCAATAATCAAGTGTCGAAATCATTCAGCTTAAAATGTTACTTATATATATATAAATAAATAATAAAATAATAATAATAATAATAATAATATACTACCCTTAAGACTACCGTGTGATATGGTAATTTGCATATCAAATAAAATTCTTTATAACAATAGTAATACTAATAATAATAATAATAATAATAATAATAATAATAATAATAATAATAATAATAATAATAATAATAATAATAATAATAATAATAAAATATATAGCCTTGCAAAATAGGTCAGTGGGAGAGCTTCAAACTGAAGATATAAATGTTGCATTTTCATGCACAGGTCTTGACATTGGCATTTCTTTTTCTTTTCTTTTTTACTTTCAGGTAACAATTGCAGTAAATAGTTAGAGCTTCATAAAAAATTGCATCAATAACAAAATTATACTGTAATAATTAAATTAAACTTTCAAAATTATATTTAAAACAAAATCTTAATATTTTGGAAAAAAAGAATGGCTTACATTAAATCAAAGAAAAGAAAGCTCCCGAGCAACGTCGGGTAGTATTCTGTAGTCTAAATGTGTTGTCTCTGTCTGTGTTTGTCTGGGGACACAATTAAAACAAAATCCCAAGAAGCACGCCCCCCCCCCCTGGATAGTGATGTCTCGCAGTAGGAGTAACAGTAGTAGTCGTAGAGATGGTGTTCTTTTCTTTTTTTTTCTCCTTGTGGCTGTAACAATAAAAGCATTTTAAAAGAACATCAGATAACTCCATTACTTGCTCTGGGAGTTGTTTACCTTTTTACCAATTTACAGCAATTTGTGGTTAATGCTCTTGATCACCCGTGATATATTAAAAATGGCGGCACTCTGAAGTCATCTACTCATGTGATGAAAATTTGAATTTCTTAAACAATAAACTACTGGATTGTTTTCCGTAAAATTTGGTTACCATTTTTTTTTACCATAACAAGTAAGTATTTCCTAAAATTTGATGTTTATTTAGCGTGTTTGCAAGGGAGTGTTATGTCAAGAAGCACCTAATTTTGTACTAGTATGCCCCGTGGAAATTCCAACGGTTGATTACCTACCATCTTCTTTTTCTTCGTACCATAAACATAATTGTCAGTTTAATCTATCTTTAATGGATACTCGAACGTTTTAACTAATTTATTTATTGTAGTTATTTAAATCTTGTTAAAATAAATTATCTTTCTTACCATCAGCTAAATATCTATTAAATAAATAAAACGAATATCATTTTTAAATCGACGACGATGACCAAATTATTTTTAAGACGTCTTGTTCGATTTTGAAACGATTGATTTTAGAATAAGTAAAATTGAATTCTTTGGCAAGCAACATCAGCTACTCAACAATCTTGGCCATCTGGCTAAGATCAAAGTGTAGTATCTGTTCTGATGGATACTACACCCTACAGACCGGTATTGTCTTGCCCTTCGGAGCTTGATTTACACCGGTCTATGGGTCTGTCCTGTGCAGTTCTAGGAGGTCCACCCTCCCAGGCTTCGCCTCCTCTCTTTGGGGAGGTGTAAGTTTATTGCTTACTGCCTGAGGTGCCCCTACCGAGGAATGCCGACGGGGCTGCCCAGGCAATTTTTAATAGCCACAGTGCTCACCTCTCGGGCGCTGGCTTTTCAAACCCCACTTTCCCGACCCGACCTAGGGTCACATCTTACTTGTGGGAGTAAGATAAAAACTGGCCTTGTGCCTAACTCCTGGAGAGGAGTAAATCAATACTCAACAATAACTTTGTTGAATTTCTTCTTTGATGATGAAGGTGATGGTTGCTAAGTGGTTTACGATACAGACTGACAACCTGGGTGTGCCAAGTTCGAAACACTTTCACTTAGGATGTTGGCAATCTTCACGTGATCCCTTCCGTAAGTACCCGATGTCTTTCTAGAAAGAATTCTAACTAGAAAAATATCGAGGAAACCAATGCCAACAATAGAATCATCTGATTTATATAAAATGAAACTTTGCTGATTGGACGATCTCATTTTTTAAAATGGGTGTGGAAGGTAGTACAAGTGTATTATTATTATATATCATTTCTTGTTTATAATAATAGCGTTGGTTCTGCATTTGCATCGGTCATCTATAAATAGCAAAGACAACGTTTTGTTTCATTTTATTTCATTTTATTAATAACTTAAGAATTGAAAATTATAGAAATAAAAATAAAAATGGTAATATAGAGTTCAGGGCTGGGAGCAGGTGTACATTCCCGGGCAGGAGGTGGGCTGCTAGTTATTAAATATTTTTTACTGTGGTGAAAAATGTGTAGTAGTCAAGTGACATGGTCAGTAAGTTAATAAATGTTCACTTAATGGCCGGGCACACATCGGCAGGTGTTGTATGCCGGCCATCCATGTTGTCATGACAACTATCTGAACGCATGAACAACAACATCTACACTTGAACGATAGGGCGAGATAGATTGAATGAACTATTAAATAGATAGATAGGAATAAATATTAAACAGGAACAGACTGAGATAGAAAGATCGACTAATACATAGACAAATAGATAGATAGATAGATATACAGACATATAGATTGATTGATGGATAGATAGATATATAGATAGAGAGAAATACAGACAGACAGACAGTCAGATAGATAGATAGATAGATCGTACATAGTAATATAGATAGACAAATAGGTAGGAACTGACTGAGATAGATAGATAGGAACAGCAGACTAATAGCCGCACTGATGAGCTGTGAAACAGCGAAACAGTCTGTATGTGGATGACTATAAAAGCTCCCTCCGTGTAGAGCTTATTTTGTAAGGGTATCGTCAACGGCCATTAGCTTTAAGGCAATGCTCATTAGGTAAAACTGATTCGAGCTCCGGCAATTGCAATGTTTACATTTCGTTACATTGAGATATTTTTTACATTCAGTCAGTGTCGCATGATGGCGTAGGGGTTAACATCGCCGACTGTCAGCGTTTCAATCCCGGCTTGAGGCACTAACTGGTCTAGCCGCACTGATGAGCTGTGAAACAGCGAAACAGTCTGTATGTGGATGACTATATATATATATATATATATATATATATATATATATATATATATAGCGTGTGTCAGGTTATATTGAAAAGAAATCAATAAAGTTCTCGACCGCAAAGGAGTAAGAGCTAATATAATTTATTTGAAAACTATATGTTACATATTTCAGAAACGTACCGCGGTTTCATCGAGATGGGCTGACTTTTTACATTTTAAAAGAATTCTATGCCCAGTGGAATCGTCAACGTTCTGAATGAGGTCAAATCACGATGAGAAATTTTCCCTCATTTTTTCTCATCGTGATTTGATCTGATTTAGAACGCTGACGCTTCCACTGGGCATAGAATTCTTTTTAAATGTAAAAAGTCAGCCCATCTGGATGAAACAGCGGTACGTTTCTGAAATATGTAACATATAGTTTTCAAATAAATTATATAAGATTATATAAACAATATTACAGGCTTACATCAATTAACCAACGTTTCGATGCTACCACATCTTATCAAAGACTGTGGTGACATTGAAACGTTGATTGATTGACGTAAGACTGTACTTTTATAAATGCTCTACTTGTTATTGAGCACTTTTTAAAATATTGGTTTTATTTTCATCTTATTAACATATTTTAACTTGATCAATTATATATATATATATATATATATATTTATATATATATATATATATATATATATATAATTTAAATCTAAATTAAAAAATGGTAAAAATAGACAGCGCACATGTATATGGTTCAATATGCCTTTCAGTAAAAATGTCCAAACCAATATCCCTAAAATGTTCTATAAAATTATTAAAGAATATTTTAGAGCAGCGCCTAAATTACAGGGCCATCTACAGGACAATAATAGTAATGATAACTATAACGCTACTGAAGGTGAGACTAATAATAATGATAGTGTTATTTTAGATGTCAATAAACTAAATAACAATGATAGACCTACTAAAATTGACTATCATGCTAAGAGGCTATTTACATAGGCTCAACAGCGAGTTTGTTAAAAATAGAATCTATAGAGACATTTGTACCTTTAATAACAATGGCCTTTCCAAATCCATATCTATGGCTTCTCATATTTGGGATCTTAAAGAAAAAATATTGGCTTCAAACTTAAATAGTAATTAATTAAACAATGAGATCCTATAAGCCATTGGCCAGGTACTGTGCACTATGTAGGGATGAAGCACTTTTAATCATTAAATATAAGGGTTCTTTGTTAAATAAAAAGGATGAGATATCATCTAGTTGCTAGCATAAAATTTGGTACAAATGTAACTACTTTAAAGTTCCTTAATGTTAATTTAAGTTCACTAATCCACTTTGAAATTCTATTTCTAAATTTTGATTTTTTAATTTTTAGATTCTGTCTATTTTCTATATATACTTCCCTTTTTTATTTATTTTTCTTATAGATTTTTATATATAATTTCTCTAATTCTATGGTTATAGTATTCTGTTATATGTTATAATTATCTATTAACTGTATTATTAATAATAATATGCATGTCTCATTTTATTTTATATTATTGATTATAATTAATAAATACTATTATCATAGTAAAGTAAATATTAAATTTAAAATTATCCTGATTATAGATTATTACTACTATTCTTACTTTATCACTTAATTCAATTTTTTATGATCCATCATATATGTTAATTTTCTTTATTTTCAATTTATTTTAACATTTTTTATTTTAACCTGTATTTTATTTTATTCGTTCTTATTATTTTTTATTTATTATTTATTAATATTTTTTATTATTTTTTATTTTACTTTATATATTATGTATTTAAATTACTATATACTATATATTATTATATACTATATACTATATATTATTATTATTATTATTATTATTATTATTATTATTATTATTATTATTATTATTATCATTGTTATAAATGGATTATATAATAAGAGGTTCTGTTTCCTATAATAGCTGGATATATTTGTTTTATTAAATAATACTAGAATTTTATGTTTTTCTTGCTTGACTTCTATTCTATGAGGGGCGCTGAAGAAGGGACTTTTTTGAATCATCTAAAAAATAATACAAAATAAAATTTTCCAAACCGTTTTAGAAACGATCGTACGCCAAATATTCGTTGTGTTTGAATTCTTGGAACTGATATAAATAATGTGCTAATTTTATTTATCTCAACTTACTCTCCCCCTCTCTCTTTCTCTCTCTCTCTCTCTCTCTCTCTCTCTCTCTCTATATATATATATATATATATATATATATATATATATATATAATATTAAATTATTTGTAATATTCTACCTACGTACGATGTCGTTTCGAGCTTATGGCTCTCATCAGCACAGGGAAATAACAATCTCAGACGGTCATAGGGCGCGAACTCGGTTCACAGATACACTTTGAATCTGTAGGCGTTCACCTAGTCTCATTAAGCCACGAAATAACGGAGAAATTAAGTGATGTTTACACTGAAAGTGGCGAGCATAGACATCTAAACATTCGATAGCACTCAACGACAAAGTCGGAGCGTTGCACTGAAGCTTTTTAGGTGAATGTTTATTTTTAATCTTTCCGACAGTGCTCAACTTTCAATTTTACTTGGAAGGGACTTATAATAATATTAAATTATATATATATATATATATATATATATATATATATGTATATATATATTGGGAGGGAGAAAGAGAAGGAGGGAGATAAGAACAGACTGAGATAGATAGATAGATAGATAGATAGATAGATAGATAGATAGATAGATAGATAGATAGATAGATAAATAGATAGATAGATAGATAGATAATATAGATGTGAACCTGTATGCATATGTTCATTGAACTGACCATGAAAAATATCAATTTCAAAAGCAAGAAACCGTGACCTGATTGGCCAAAACTGATTTTATATTTGAATTCAATTGAAGTTACCAAGAATCACCTACTTTTTTCAGACAGCAGAATGAAAAACTTTTTTGTAATCAGTCAAGTTATAAGATTCTGCCGACAGTGAAATGATTCACATTTAGATGATTCACATAACCAGGCTTCAAGAGAAAGATGTTCACCTGCATGCGTGTGTTCACTGGCCATGATCGTTCCCACTCGTTGGGCTGGTCAAAACTTGTTGTTCAATTTAGTCAGTGCTGCAAAAATACTTCTCATCTCAAGTAAAGCCATGAGTCCAGTTTATAACAAGTAACAGGTTTATTTGTTGGGGGTTACAAAAGATAATCATGTTCTCAGGTTGAATGGCATCATTCAACTGTCAATATGTCCATATCTCATTAACCCTCATTGATTTCTTATTGCTCTTTTAGCAGCACCAAATTTAAAATCCCTTGTGTGAGTTTTTATATAGATATTTCTTCTTCGTGAATAACATTTTTCAGTTTACATTTTCTTTGAAGTGGGTATAAATTAGAAATTTTTATAATTAGAACACTGTAGACTGAAGTAATTTTCTTTCTCTCTCTTTCATGATATTACACTATATACATATATATATATATATATATATATATATATATATATATATATATATATATATGTAATATATATATATGTAATATATATATATGTAATATATATATATGTAATATATATATATGTATATATATATATATATATATATATATATATATATATATATATATATATATATATATATATATATACTTGCTACATTTCACTCAGTCCTGCTGAAAAAGAACAAACAGAATTCACTCTGAACAAACCTGAGGAAAAGAAGAAAAATGTTCAATTGCAAATTCCAACAGTTCATCAATAAAATGTAACGTTCATTTACACAGCATCATTTTTTTCTAAAATTATTTTCTTTTCCTTCTGTCTATAGTGGTTCATTTCCTTTTCTACATTTTTTTCTTTTACGGTTCATTCCCTTTTTTAATAGTCCTACTTTATGGCTGTGAAACCATGCACATGCAAAACATAGTTGTTTTCTCTTTGTTTCTTGTTTTTGTTTTGTTTCTTTCAACAATATTGTCCTGTATACCTCCTTTCCTCTTCAAATTTTACTAGTCTTCACTTACGGCTGTAGTTGTTCGTTTTCTCTGTTTCTTTTGTTCTTGCTTTTTAAGCCACATCAGTTGTAAACTGGGAAGGTCCAGATCATCTTCAACTGCCATCAACCATCTCAAGATCATGCATCGTTGGGGTCTCAATTGGTTCTAGGCCTCTCCCTCTCATTTAGCTTAATTCTGAATCTACCTCTTTCTGTGGGATAGGTTCTCCAACGCAGCAGCAGAAGCAGCAGCATCATCATCATCATCATCATCATCATCATCATCATCATCATCATCATCATCATCATCACTTTCATTATTACCATTAGTATCTGCCCTGGAATTCTCAGCTTATTTCTCTTTTGCTGCTCTTTCATAAGCAATGTACAATTCATTAATATCTTTTCTTCCTCATCCAATCTTTTACACAAACAGAAGAGCGGACAACTCACATTCTCAGTTTACACACATCCTCCTGGTGGCGAAGCACATCTTCTCCCAATTAATTCTATAATATATATATATAAAGGACCCCTAACGTCCATACTTCTGGCAGGGAATGCTCCATGCATCGCTCGCATGCCTGGCAGGGACATTATCTGAAAATCTTTTCCCTATTTCTACTATTTTAAAATTTCTCAACAGCTCGAATATCTTCTGCAACCCTGCAGGAGCACTCTCAAAAGCCTTTCCATAATTCTTCAATATTAAATTGTGTTCAGCTGGCTGAAATAATCACGCATGCACATGTAATTTTATGAGCAGAGTAGGAGAGGCTTAATCTTAATAATAACTAATAGTAATAATAATAAAAAAGAAAAGAATAGTCACGTATGCAAATCTAAATTTATTAACAAAGAATGGGGAGGTTTTATCTCAATAATATCTGATAATGATTAAAAAGAAAAGA
>OY744515.1:255696227-255751227 GCA_963556195.1 Sepiola atlantica
TAAATTAAATCATCATTAGTTACTGTTAATAAATTTTATGTTTCATTTATGCTAAAAATCAGAGGTAGGGTCGAGATTGGGAGAAGGTAGCAGAAAATTCTATTATAAACATCGACTTTCAACTCTCTTAACCCATGTAATAGACAATTTTCAAAAATGTTAATCAATGCATCTTGAATCATTTCTTTTTAATTGTTAAGTGTTGGCAGGGTTTATACTAATTAATATATATATATATATATATATATATATATATATATATGAAGAAGAATGGGAAGGAATTAGAGAAGCAAAAGCCAAATCATAATTCAATTCAATTGCTCAGAGCAAGGTATATTCCGCAAAAAAGGCAATTTATTCAAGTTAAATTTTCCTTAAGCCAGGCTTTTCAAAGATCAAAATCTTATCATCAGAGGAAGTCGCTGGGATAGATAAGTTGGCAAAGGCCAAGATTTAAAATTTGAAAAAATAAAATAAAAGTTCTTTATCCTGGATAGTGAGCTGTATACTCTTCACAATAGGTTTTACTTTTCCTAAAAGTTCGCTTTTAGTACACCACTTTATATATATATATATATATATATATATATATATATATATATATATATATATATATATTGAATGCTTTTATTCGAACATGTACAAGGTCTGCTACACTGGCATGTCGATGTTATCGATCTACAGCTATCAAGAGCTGAGGTCTCATCAGGCAGCAAGGTTCATCCTGGACTTCACCGACCGGGTCGGATCACAAAAAAACTTTCTGCCTGATGAGACCTCAGCTCTCGATAGCTGTAGATCGATAACATCGACATGCCAGTGTAGCAGACCTTGTACATGTTCGAATAAAAGCATTCACAATACAGCTCTATATCTTTATTGAGCATTCTTTTATAAGCCCAGTTTGATTCCCTTTGGATTTCTACCCTGTGGATTACTATATATATATATATATATATATATATATATATATATATATATATATATATATATATATATTTGTAGTATGTTTTTAAAAAGCTGTGGGCAATGCAAATTCCGGGTAGGATGTAAGCTGGAAGGAACAAAAATAATAAATCGAATTCGAAATGTGACTTACTATTTATTTTTTCTTAAAATCTTACATAACAGCAAGTGTGGTGTTAGCATCCATTTTGGTAGATTCTCTTCACAGACGGAGTTTTCCTCTGGTGTTTATTATTTTTGATAAAAGGGAAGTTTCTTTTCCTGAAATATTAAATAAATGATTTTTAATAATCATCCGGACATCACACAAACAGCTACCACCACACTTGCTCTTATGTAAGATTTTAAAAAAACAACAGAAAAAACACCCTAACCCTAACAAAAAAACACCCTAACCCTAACAAAAATAAACACCCTAACCTAATCCTAACAGAAAAAACCCTAGTCGGTAGGGTTGAAAAAGAATTGGCAAGAAAAGAAAAAACAATCATTAAAAAAACTGTTGTCTAACAGTTGTTGCACTATATTTCCTTCGCTAAAAAATAAATATATTTTCATGAAAATTCCTGTAAGATGAGTATTTTTCTTTGATTTGAACTCTTTTTCATGCATTTTTAAAGTTTCTTACAAAATTACATCGATATTTTTTTTTTTTTTCGTAACAACAAAAAAATGTTTTATTTAAATGTTTTTCCCTTAATTATTACTGATGGCTAGCGTTTTAAGATTGGCCAACGTTTTTGCCAAAAAAACACACTCGGAATGTGCCGACTATAACGCGGTCTGTAAACTGCATAAGTATCGAATTTTTCAGTTTGATTATACCTTTTTTTTAAAATTGTTCTAATGATCTTTTTTGTGTTAAAATCTAAAAAATAATGTATGTTCCATATGTATCACAACCGTTTCCGATTGTTCATTGAATCATCTTCAGGTGATAAAAAACAAATGAACAAAAAAAGCTATAAAAAAAGAATTTCAAAAAGCAGCCAAGAACGCGCACGTGAAATAAGTTAAACGCTAAAAGAACGAACCAACACACTTCCAGATTCAGCAGGTTTTTGGAGAAGATGCGTTGGGTTTAACACAAATTAAGGAGTGGTTCAACCGATTAAAAAATGGCCTCACATCAGCGGAGAGTGACCAGCATTCTGGCAGGCCCCAAACTGCTCGGAGTGCAGCTATTGTTGAGAGGGTGCGAAAAAAGAGATAATGAAGAACACGACGGCAGAGATGAACACCATTCCAAAAGAAGACTTCCAGAAGTGTTTCCGGCAGTGGATCGATCGGTGGGCTAAGTGTGTGCAAGTACAATGGCCCTACTTTGAAGGGTATTAGACAGGCCTCATATATTTGTTATGTAGTCTGTGTTTTTTTGGAAACAATTATTTAAATTCACTGTTTTATATTTGTGTCATACTTTTAATATAGAAAAGAAGAAAACAATGACATTTTTTGTGTATATATATATATATATATATATATATATATATATATATTAGTAATGTATATATCATACTTTTTATATGTAAATAACCGGTGTAAACAGATGAAATTCCCCTATGAAAAATAGGTGTTAAATGGCTCTATCCATGAGGGAAATATTCGGCAGTAAGATTCCATCTTTGTTTATGTTCACATAACAGCGGCTATCGATAATCAGAAAAGAAGAAAAGTACACATTTTATTTATTTCCACCCGAAATAATAAATAGAATTTGTTAAAAAATGGGTCGAAGTTGGTGATTAAGCTTTTTCTTTCTTTTGTAATCTATGCAAAATATCGAAATATTTTTTTTTAAAAGAGAATCTAGATTTTTTGTGGGGAAGAAGCAGCTAACATGTATAGTAAGGACTCCATTATGCTGGAATAATGGTCGACCACTAATGTCCCTATTTACTTGCCTCCCCACGAGGGCAGAGTTTTATACAAGGTTCTTTTAAAATGTGGGGAAAATTCAGCTCCAAACAAAAGGGCCGCTTTGGATTCTGTGTTAATAATAAATCTGATACTTTTTTTTTATCAATTTTGCAAGTGTCTGGTTCTGTTTAGGTCATAAACGGAAAATGGAACCAGTCCAACAAAGTTTCTAGTTGGTCTGTTTATAACTAGAACGGAACTTCAGCAAAGTACAGGTCAATAATATAAGAGAAGAAAAGACAAAAAAAACAGGCTAGTCCGAATCAAGTAGCGATTTATCAGTTCGATTTTTTGGGGGGGTCTGACTTTAAAAATGTGCTAATAAAAATATATATATATATATATATATATATATATATATATATATATATATATATATATATATATATAACTCGCCACACACAGTTATGTATATAATTCTTTAAAACGTTTTAATGAAAATAGAAAAATTACGTTTTAAAAACCAAGGAAATGGTATTTATTTAAATGTTATTTTATATAATAAATTAAAAATATATAACAGAGCTAATACACAATTTTAAGTATAAGATTAAACATTACAGCAGGTTTCATGCTTCTGAGAGGCAAAACGTAGGTTTCATGCCTCTGTTGTGGTTTCGTTCTTACTAAATTGAATTGTTATTGATGTTGAATACTGTTTACCTCAAACTGTGTGCACTCAGGTTTCATCTCAGCCGCTGAGCGATAACATGTGACGCCGGACTTATGGTTTCAAGAGTGTTTTGTATTAAATAAAACATGACAGAAACTAGAAACACTTTGTTCGAGAGAGAGAGAAAGAGAGAGAGAGAGAGAGAGAATAAATGAATTACTTGTGGAGAGATTTACCATAGCAGCCATTCTAAGCTCACTGCACCTCACCTCCTGATCGATCTGCTGATTAGAAGCGAAGAGGCAGAATCATACCCGAACGGAAGTGACGTAATTTCTGACTTCCGCTTTACCCCCCCCCCCCCGCCACATCCGGGCACCCCTCACTATCTAACATTGAAATAAGAGTGAAAGCCCAACATAAACAATATCTGTCTTCTGGAGACATGAAACCCAATGCGAGGTTGGATCGGTGAGTCATAACCAAAGTCGTAACGGTGATCAGAGGGAGTGCACTCAGGTCCTCATTCATTCTTGAGAAATGCCGGGTGTGCCTGAAGGGTGTTAAAGACTATACATTTAATGAAAATTACTTCAATAAGTATCACTTTACTTACATCCCCTACCACCCAATCAATGCTGATTATATCCTGGGGCCCCACCTCAAAAATTGAAAATTATAAAATATAAAAATAAGAATAAAAAATATAGTATGGTGTAATAGGCTGAGCACAAAAGCACATAGGGTTCCATATTAAATTTCAAACAATACCAGCTCTTCCTGCTAGTATTATTATATGAATGTTAAACTTATATAAATGAAAGCAAATGTCGTTATATGGTGTCTCTAGACAAAAACAAAACCAATCATGTTGATCAACTTGTCTGATAAGAATTTCTGGTGCAGAGAGAGAAGTAAGTGTCAATTTATCGATTAATGCAATCAATAAATTATTAGATTAATTAGATTTAGATGAAGGTGACAAATGACTTGACCACACTGACATACAAACGGTGACAACAATCTTATATATAAAATAAATACGATTTCCTACTATATTTGTGCTTTATATATATATATATATATATATATATATATATATATATATATATATATATATTAGTGGGTCACCACTAATCACAGGCCGAAGGCAAATTGAGGATAAAGGTTAAATAAATTGTTGGTTGGCGATGAACAACATCATGAGAGGATTGGAAACAATGGATTAAATGGTCAGAATGTGATTATTTAAGGTTCTAATAAGGCGCAAAGTATGGTTAGTTTCAGAGGTCAGTCGATTAAACTTGCTATCATCTTTCTTTTATACTAATGAGCCACTACTTATAAAAGCATACAGGCCACTCGAGGATAAGGGTTAGTGAGATTGTCAGTTAGCAATGAACATAATCATTGAGAGGATTGGAAACGATGTGTTTAATGGTCAAAATTTAGATATTATTCATTGCGGGCAACGCTGATCAAGAATATACCAACTTTGTGAGTGTCTTTTTAGTAGTTTTTTTCACTTTTAGTTGGACATGCACACACATACACACAGAGACGATCCATTTATATAGTAGATGAGTCACCGCTTATCAAGGCCCGCAGGCCATTCAAGGATAAGGGTTAATGAGATTGCAAGTTTGCGATGAACAATTTGAATTTGAAAGGATTGAATTTGAGAGACAAGTAAACGATGAGAATAAAGATTGTAAAAATACAAAATCTATTACGTCCTCAGTTGTTTTAAAAAAAGGTGTTTTCAAATAAAAGAGATTTATTTTTCTTTCTTTAAGCCATGGCTTTTCAAAGAATGGAATCTTATCATCAGAGGAACACAGAGAAATAAGTTGGTAAGGGAATTACCAAAAGTCATAATTTGAAAATATGTAAATATAATATAAGATAAATACAAGTATAAAACGTGTAGAAAATGTCCAATGCAAAGAGAAGAGGTTGAAAATATATGAAAAAGTTCATTGTTGAAGGCGTCATAAAGATTGTAGCAGCAGGTTCAAAAGCGGTAAATTCAGGAAAGGTTGGCGTCTAAAGATTGTAAAATCCATTGAATTTTAGAGAAGTCAAACCATTAAAGGCCCAAATAATCCAGTGAGAAGAGGTTTCAATGTAAATGTTTAGGATATGTTGTGTATTACAAGCCATTTGAACGACTCCCATGGACTTTCCGGATATAGTTTTTATGGATTTAAGTTCAAAATCAGATAGTAAGAACTAGTTTTCAAAACCAGGTAGAGAGCTGGTAAAAACATGCATCTCAACAGAAATCCGAAAATTGACTAATCCGTTATAGAAATTGGAATTCAAACAGGTTGAGATTAAAGAAGAGGGAGGTAGCAGCGAGAGAGTGATGAGAGGGTTTAGCCGGGTGATGTAAAGGCAGGTTGGGTGGTGGCGCACCTGGATACAGGCCAACTTCAGATGTAGAAATAGATTTTAAAGCAAGAGGTGCATTAAGTGGGACAATGAAGTGACTGTTTTATAATAAGTGACTGAAAGCCACATAGGCTATGTCAAAAAGGGTGTGGGTGAGAGTATAAGATTAATATTAATTAATAACGTTGGGATTGGTAAAAGGTTCATGTTGGGTACAAGAGTTAGGGAAAAGAAACAGAAAAACTAAAAAAAATAAAGGCCAAATAAAAATGAGAATATAATAAAATTAATTAAAGTTAAAAATATAAAGAAAAATTTAAATTTTAAATATATCAAATTAAATTATTGTCGAATGTTTAAATGAATGAAGAAAAATAAAGGAATTATTATCTTAATATGGAAAAGGAGTTGTAAAAAAAAAGGCCGGGTAAGAGTATTAAAAATATTACTAATGTTTAGGGGAGGTTTTTTAGTCTCACGATGCTAGGGAGATCAATATACAGGTGTCAGGGTTGTGGTTAGGATAATTCGAAGTAATTGTGTAAAAGGGAAAGATTTAGCATACAATTAAATAAACTGAACTTAATAAGTGATAAATGAGATGAGAGGCAGATATAGTGGGAAAATAGAGCCATAAAAAGTTGCAAATATTAAATGCAAAATCTTTAGAGTATGCTTTGATAAAAAATAAGATGAAAAACAAAGTACATAGATTCCAAAAAGAGATAAAAGAAGAATCTGTCAGAATGTGGTAATATTAATGTTAATAAGGGTAGCATATTTAAAGGATACATAAATGTAAAACGTCAAGAATGGGGGTGCCTAATGTGTATGGCATTAAACAGTGGGGTACGTGACGGTCATAGGTTAAAGTTAAAAATCAAAGATAGAAGTTTAAGACTATCAAAATTGAATTGGAAGATAAAATTGGGGGGGGGGGGAGATATGCTTGTAGTTAAAGATTCGTATCAAAATTAATGGATTAAAAAACCATCCATACAAAGCTAAAGAGAGTTCTAAACAATAAGTACTAGTAGTCTTCAATAAAAGACCAGATAGATAAATTATTTTAGGTAATTTGAAGAAAGTTGTTGTAATACTGGTTCGTTGTTAGTTTGAAAAGGTTTGGTTATTGGATGGAGGAGGAGTATCAGTAGGGGCTGTAAAGTTGATATATTTAAATTTTCTTTCGCTTTTAGAATTTATAATCTTTTTACTATTTTCAGTAGTGATTATCATAACGGTTTCTAAAATACATAGTTGACAAAACCAAGACCTAGATTTTTCAAAATCGACCAGTGCAGGGAGTGAGGGATATTTTTACGTTTAAAATGTTTGATTAAATTAGTTAGGGAAGTCCCTGTAATGTGGTCGTTATTACTTTTAAAAGACGAGATGTGGCTGGATATGCGGTTTTTATAGGGAAAGCACTGGCTCCTATGTAAGTATGTAATTTATATGGAGTGGTTATTATATTAAGTGTGTTACTTTCAGTAGTAGATGTGTCCTGAGCATCTATGCTTAAATTCTGAGTAGGGGTTAAGTTAGAGTTGTTTGATATGGAGGCTATATGGGGTAAAGATGTTTGAGCAAGATTGTTACTAACAGGTGAAGAGAGGTGGTTGGTGTTTAGAGTAATGTTTTGGATATCGAGTTTAGAATGTGTAAGGTTACGGGGTGAGTGGGTATATGCGTACTGGTGTCCCTTTGTATATTAGCGCTGCGATGGAATTGTTTCACAGTGCATGCGTATATAACGTTTTTATAGAAAATGAAAATATGTATACAATTATTATATATATTCTCTAGATTTCTGACAGTTACAATTATTTCAAGGAGCTACTGGGAGGTATAGGTGACTGTTTCGATTTAATTTTCTTATTGTTTGAAGTAATAATGGTTTGTGCTATGTTTGGCATTGTAGAATAAGAAATTTTAATGTTTAGGATCGTGCTATATCTATGTGGATTATGGTAAGGGCTAAATGATTCAGAATTCGTTTAAGTCTAACGTTAAGTCAAGAAAGTTAGATGTTCTCTTCTCGGGGTCTAAGGTGATAGATAGCCCAAAGTTTTTAAAGAAGATATGTAAATTCTTAATTGTACTATTGCATCGTGTAGGTCTCTGGAAACAAAATGGGTGTCATCTCTGTACAACCCACCCTGCAGATGCCCAAGTTCAACTTTAAGTTTCTGTAATAAGTATAGATTTACTAAATCAGTGACCTGAGCATAGTCTGACTACCTATAGTAATGTCAAAGTTATTAGGTGTGTCTTTTCTTGTCCGCAATTTATTATTGAATTGTAACAAGGATCTTCTGGCTAGTATTATTAATCTAATCTCCAAATCGGTAAGATCAGACTTGTTTTGGGCAAAAATTAGTGCTTTATTAAAGAGAATTGGCAAGATGGATTGGTTATAGTTATGTGTATCAAAAGTTATGAAATTTTATTTCATGGTTAGTTGGACTTTTGGCTAAGATCAAAGTGTAGTATCTGTTCTCCACATAATGCCGGAAGTTTTATGAAAGTATCTCTCTTGAAAATGAAATTCTAAAAAGATTTTCAAACAGCTATCCTTTTTTATAAAATATCTCTAATTAATTTTATTAATAATCACAATAATAGTACTATAGATAACACAATTATGTAGATAGAAAAAATTTGGCAATACAAATTAGAAATGTATATTACAGAATATTGATTTATTAGAACCTTTTTAAAAATTAATATGCTAATGAGCAATATCGAGATTTGTTCAAGGGAGTTTTGAAATTACTATATATACGGCATTTGAAAATATTCTTATATCATCAGCATTTAAAAAAAATTGTTCAAGGGAGTTTTGAGATTACTATATATACGGCATTTGAAAATATTCTTATATCATTAGCATTTAAAAAAATTTGTTCAAGGGAGTTTTGAAATTACTATATATATGGCATTTGAAAATATTCTTATATCATTAGCATTTAAAAAATTTGTTCAAGGGAGTTTTGAAATTACTATATATACGGCATTTGAAAATATTCTTATGTGATACAATGGAGTTCGCGAGAATAGGAAGTGACTCATCGACAAAGACAAAAGAAAATACGGGATAGGAAATGACTACTCGACAGAGACAAAAGAATTGCGGGAGTGGTCAATTTCCATTGTTCAGGACAGGCGACATTTAGGAGTGACAGTGTTTTTATGACATCTGACTACAGTAAGATAAGTTAGTTTTACGACAGTTTGACGACAGTAAGGTTTATGGCAAGGGGTTGACGAGTTGGTGTTTCGGAGAGAAGCCGGGTAGTTAGGCTCGAACTTCCCGAGAGAGCAGATCGGACCGGGAAAACGATGAAATGAGCTGACGACTTGAGCAACGACAATGGGGCCTCGACAGTCACACACACTCATAGTTCAAACTAAGTTATACACAACGTATATGTGTTTGTGTTCTTTATCGTGAGTGGTGTTTCTTTTATTTTAACTTGTGGACCAGTGCTGTGCCCTCGACGATTCGTCAGTAGATAGACGACTCGGCTGGACGATGAAGACAAAGAAGGAGATCACGGAAACACAACGTTGGGGTCGACGATCGTCGAGTGAGGCAGCACGTGGTTCGACACTTATATCATTAGCATTTAAAAATATTTGTTCAAGGGAGTTTTGAGATTACTATATATACGGCATTTGAAAATATTCTTATGTCATTTTAAAAAAGCCTAACCGGTTTTTGATGTTAATATCGTTAGGATAGACTAAAAAACTTTCACATTTATTCATTTAGATATATATGGACACACACAAGTCACATGTAAACATTTCTTCATCTCATTGGCTATAGTCTCTTTCCCCTGCTACCACCACCCATCATGCACACACATATACTGAAGAAGGCCGAAGGAACGACCGAAAATTCTGCTCTTTTAGATAAAAAAATTTTTTTAACATTTTGTATTCAAATACATCAACAAATAAGAAATAAATAGAGAAAAGATATAAACATTTATATATTTCTCATATTAATTTTTCATACATACACACACACACACACACATATATATATATACATACACACACACATATGAAATAGATTTGTCATCTGCACATCTTTATCTCTCTTCCTTCATTTATCTTTATAATTGCTCTATCTTGTATATTGAGCTTAAATCATTTCACTATAGGTTCAATTCTCTAAAAGTATACTTTTAGTCTTATATATATATATGTATATTACCTCTTCTATTATGATCTAATTTGTTAAGTCTGGGATTATTTCAATACCTGTTTCACCTGTAGTTTTCAACATTTCAGCAGAAACTACTGAGGGTCCTCCAGCCTTACCATTCTTCACCTTACTCACTGCTTCTCGTACCATTTTTTTCTCAATTCTTACAGCTGGACCCGATACTGCTTCTGCAACTTCTAGATTTTCTTGGCTCCATGGAAACTCAGTATTTAACAATCTTTCATAATGCCATTTCCAAGCATCCCTCTTGTTCTGTTCATTTTTTTCTAACATTCCATTCTCATCTCGAATGCCCTTCTCTCTCCATTAATATCCCTATTTGTCTTTGCCATCTGTTTAGCTATCCTGAATACTTCGTTCCTTTGGTCATCCCTTCGTAGTAAATCAGGAAATATCTCCAACAGTGTATATTTCAACCTCTTTCACTGTTCTTTCACACTTCCTGAACTGGATCTGGTAACCAAAAGCTCCGTCAATATCTCCAACTCGTAAGAGAGCATAAATAAGTAAATACGTATTTTGACAGGGTACATTTTTATATTTTTTATTGATTTTTTATACATATATTGTGGTTGTTGTATTTATCTTTACATTTCGGCTCTGTGGACCCAATATATATATACTTTTTTTATGCTCGTATTTTCTTTTAATTCTGCTGCATACTTTCTAGAATATGTGACAATGTACGAGTAAGAGCAGCATTTGACCAACTCATTGTATTTGCTTTAATCGAATATGATGATTAGCATATCTTCAATTATCCATTTAGTAGAAGCGTCCAATAAATGAAAAAAGAACGGATAGTTTTGTGTCATGAACTTGGCTCAGACCATTCTCATTCAATTGGCGATTAATTAAATCAATTCTTTGCCGCCAGACTTTATCCAGACTTGGTGCCATCTTTTTGCACCTTCCCAGACCAGAAAGAATTATGTATTCATGGCTTTTCAAACTAATCAACGTTTTTGCCTGCAGACAATTCTATGAAGTAAATACAAGTACGGACGAGAAGGATTTGAAATTAACCAACACAAAATATTATTTGCAATTTTTCTTATCTTTTCGCTAGCAGGGAGACCCAGCGTTGTCTGGTATTCAATAAAGAACTGTAGCAGTTACAAACTATTTTGTATCTATTTCTTTTGGTGAAGATTTATTATACGGAAACGAACCTTGGTCATGCATTAACCAATCAGGCGACTCAGCGTTGTAATCCGCTAATTAACTATTTACAGCAAGAACAGTCACAGAGGTTGAACATAAAGAAGACACTACCAGCTCTGCCCCCTTCCTTTGCCTTGTAGGTGAATGAGGCCAAGGACTGCTATCATAAAATGTCGCCCACATGGCGTACATATATATTCTCAAAGAGAAACTCACATACATACATGCACACTTTCGTTACAGAGAAATTAAGTTTTATCCTGTTTAGGTAAAGAACAATTTACTGTCAAAACATTTGAACACATAACATAAACCGTCAACTATATGTATTGTTAATATATTTATTTATATACTCCGCCAGAATGATGGGGCCATGATCAGATGGATCTGCCACGTTAAATCAGACCAGACCCAGTATGTTAGGTAAGAGACCTTGCTCGGGACATTGGTCATCCAACTGCTGGACGTTATTCTTAGGGCGAACAGACCATGTTGATTTGGACATGTTAAAAGAAGCAGTGGACCAATGTAGAGATCTGAAAGTGGTCAGTCAGAAGAAAGCTGTACGCCCAATAAAGACCTGAAGAGGAACCATCAGGCATGACCCTATACAGTGGAAGATAGTGAAGGTGGACCCCAACGACCGTGACCGCTGGAAACGATGTATAAAGACCGCCAGACAATGTCTAACTCCTGATGAAGGGAACACAGATGCTAAACTAGGATAGTAGGTGTGTGAGTGTGTGTTTCTCTTCGGTTAATGCATCTTATAATAACATGAGTTTAACAGCGAAAGTCATAAATTCATGTACAACAAATCACAATAAACAGAATTGCATCTTGGTTAAAAGAATGCTGGATCATTTCTTTATTATCATTTATTTCTTTAAAACATTCATTTGAAGTTTTTATGTGAAAGTTATAATAAACAAACAAACGAAAAGAAATCAACGCCAACTAAAACATCAAATCCTCATTTGAAGCCGAATTAATTAATTTTAAGTTAATTAATCAATTTATTAATCAATTAATTCATCAATTAATTATCAATTAATTCATCAATTAATTGTCAATTAATTAACTAAGCTTAATCTTTTATCTGACATTTAAACCAAATTTTCTTTTAAAACTTTTGTTTACCCCAAACAATGCATATTGGTGCTGATGCGTAAGGGGCTAATGTGATAATGGCGAGATTTCTAGGGGGAAATCTGGGTGGAGAGTTGGGCAGCAAAATGTTTGTTCACATTACATGTAAATTTCTGCATTTTGTTACGGTCAGGGAAACAGTGAGCAGGGAGGAAATTCCAAAGGCAGGTGGTCCGAGGAACGCAGCTATTAAAGTACAAAATCTTCTGGCATCTACGGATATCTACAGTGAAGGAGTGGGATTTTGCTGCTAGTCGGGTAAGTCGGAGGTATTTACATTGAGGGGGTACAAGTGCAGCCAGTTCGTCGGAGCACATTCCGTGGAAGTACTTGTAAAGCTAGCAAAGGGATGCAACTCTGCAGTGTTGTGACAGGGGCTAGAGCTTGGTAGACAGTGCAGTGACCGATTAAGGTTACAAATTATTTTTTACACCCTGTCCAAGTTAATGAGGCTAATTAAAAAAAATGATTTTGTAAATTGAAAGAAAAAAAAATTAGATTACATTTATCGAACCAATGACAGAAAAGACTAAATGGTAGTTTAAAAATTTAAGCAGATTTAAAAAAATTTTTTTTACTTCTTTGCAAGTTTTTCAAAAGATCTTCACGTTAGGGTTGATTTTCAAAAGATCTTTGTTTGTCCAAAATAATATCAATGCCACTAATCTGCATACGATGGTGAGGCTCCAATACAAAAGTTTTTAAGAGTGCACACCTGTCAAGTTATCCCATTGTTACCAATAGTGCAAGGTTTGTTTTGAGCGGGAAGACTAGCATCTGTCAGGGTCCCGTCTATGAGTTCAATAGAATTTTTTGTTCTGGTGATGACACAATACTGCATCTGGTGGTGACACAATACTGCATCTGGTGATGACACAATACTGCATCTGGTGATGACACAATACTGCATCTGGTGGTGACACAATACTGCATCTGGTGATGACACAATACTGCATCTGGTGATGACACAATACTGCATCTGGTGATGACACAATACTGCATCTGGTGGTGACACAATACTGCATCTGGTGGTGACACAATACTGCATCTGGTGATGACACAATACTGCATCTGGTGGTGACACAATACTGCATCTGGTGGTGACACAATACTGCATCTGGTGATGACACAATACTGCATCTGGTGGTGACACAATACTGCATCTGGTGGTGACACAATACTGCATCTGGTGGTGACACAATACTGCATCTGGTGATGACACAATACTGCATCTGGTGATGACACAATACTGCATCTGGTGATGACACAATACTGCATCTGGTGATGACACAATACTGCATCTGGTGGTGACACAATACTGCATCTGGTGATGACACAATACTGCATCTGGTGGTGACACAATACTGCATCTGGTGGTGACACAATACTGCATCTGGTGGTGACACAATACTGCATCTGGTGGTGACACAATACTGCATCTGGTGATGACACAATACTGCATCTGGTGGTGACACAATACTGCATCTGGTGGTGACACAATACTGTATCTGGTGATGACACAATACTGCATCTGGTGATGACACAATACTGCATCTGGTGATGACACAATACTGCATCTGGTGGTGACACAATACTGCATCTGGTGATGACACAATACTGCATTTGGTGATGACACAATACTGCAACTGGTGATGACACAATACTGCAACTGGTGATGACACAATACTGCATCTGGTGGTGACACAATACTGCATCTGGTGGTGACACAATACTGCATCTGGTGATGACACAATACTGCATCTGGTGGTGACACAATACTGCATCTGGTGGTGACACAATACTGCATCTGGTGATGACACAATACTGCATCTGGTGATGACACAATACTGCATCTGGTGGTGACACAATACTGCATCTGGTGATGACACAATACTGCATCTGGTGATGACACAATACTGCATCTGGTGGTGACACAATACTGCATCTGGTGGTGACACAATACTGCATCTGGTGGTGACACAATACTGCATCTGGTGATGACACAATACTGCATCTGGTGATGACACAATACTGCATCTGGTGATGACACAATACTGCAACTGGTGATGACACAATACTGCATCTGGTGGTGACACAATACTGCATCTGGTGATGATACAATACTGCATCTGGTGATGACACTAATCTGCATACGATGGTGAGGCTCCAATACAAAAGTTTTTAAGAGTGCACACCTGTCAAGTTATCCCATTGTTACCAATAGTGCAAGGTTTATTTTGAGCGGGAAGATTAGCATCTGTCAGGGTCCCGTCTATGAGTTCAATAGAATTTTTTGTTCTGGTGATGACACAATACTGCATCTGGTGGTGACACAATACTGCATCTGGTGATGACACAATACTGCATCTTGTGATGACACAATACTGCATCTGGTGGCGAGGCCTCAATTTGGGAGCTTTGAGGAGTTTAGGATCAACTCATTGTTGCTATTATTAGCAGATTAACTCTTTTCTGGAATGGTAGTACCTGTCAAACATGGGTAAATTACAATCAGTCCTCTTTGACCCTTCACGACTATTTAGTGTGATATCAGTCGAGCCTGATGACATCTTTTTTTCATTTTTCATTTTTCTTTTAGAGGGGTGGCACAATTCATAAGATTTTTTGCAGTTACAGTTCCTTCGGGTTCACAAGATGTTCCTTCTATGTTTTAGTGTTATTTCTGCCACAATTTTTATGTGGCTTCTTAATGTTCATAGTTTATGTGGGTTGGTTTCCGCATTTAAGGATTTTTCTTAAGATTTCAGCTGTTTTCATCATTGCCATCCATTGTATAGTTTCAGTCTTCCCTTTGATTCCAATTTCTCCCAGTCTTTTTTCCAGTTTCTAGCACTCCTACGATTATTGGTATTATATTGACTTTCTTCATGTTCCATATTCCTTTCAGTTCTCTGGCAAGTTCCGTGTATTTGTTTAATTTTTCCGTCTCTTTGATCTTCACTCTGTAGTCTGCTGGGACGGCCAAATCTAAAATTTGGCAGTTTTTTTCTTTCTTGTTAATTATTATGATGTCTGGTCTCTTTGTTTGGATGGATTTATCAGAGCATTTTGTGATTTTCGTTTGCTAGTACTGTCTCTGGTTTGTGTCTGTACCATTTGTCTGCATGTTAAAAATCTAGTCGTTTGCATAGTTCCCAGTGTACTACCTTCCCCCACGCAGTCGTGTCTGTTCTTGTATTGTTTATGGGCTTGTTTGCTGCATTCACTTATTATGTGACTTAGCATTTCGTCTCCTTGTCTATAGAGTCTACATTTACTGTTTTCCTTGGTTTTTATCTATTTTAACTTTAATGTAATTAGTTTTATCACATTGTTCTGTGCAGCTATCAGTAGTGATTCCGTTTCTCTGTTCAAGTGTCGTTTTCTTAGCCATGTCTAGGTGTTTTCGTGGGTCTTTTTTCTTGTAATTCTTATGAATCGTCCATGTAGCTGTTTCTCTTCCCACTTTTCTTTCCTTTTTTTGTTTCTGGTTTTTGCTGCTTCCTGTATTGTTTATTTTGACGATGTCTTTTGTTATAGTAATCAGTCTTTCTGTGTTCTGAGTTATGTACTTTTCCAAATCTTTTATTTGTGTCTTCCACATAATCTTTTATTTGTGTCTTCTACATAATCTTTTATTTGTGTCTTCCACATAATCTTTTATTTGTGTCTTCCACATAGTCTTTTATTTGTGTCTTCCACATAATCTTTTATTTGTGCTTTCCACATAGTCTTTTATTTGTGTCTTCCACATAATCTTTTATTTGTGTCTTCCACATAATCTTTTATTTGTGTCTTCCACATAATCTTTTATTTGTGTCTTCCACATAGTCTTTTATTTGTGTCTTCCACATAGTCTTTTATTTGTGTCTTCCACATAGTCTTTTATTTGTGTCTTCCACATAGTCTTTTATTTGTGTCTTCCACATAATCTTTTATTTGTGTCTTCCACATAATCTTTTATTTGTGTCTTCCACATAATCTTTTATTTGTGTCTTCCACATAATCTTTTATTTGTGTCTTCCACATAATCTTTTATTTGTGTCTTCCACATAATCTTTTATTTGTGCTTTCCACATAATCTTTTATTTGTGTCTTCCACATGATCTTTTATTTGTGCTTTCCACATAATCTTTTATTTGTGCTTTCCACATAGTCTTCTATATTTACCAGAACTCTCCTCCCTTTGTTCCTTTTCACATAGAGTTGGTCAGTATCAACCTTCGGGTGTAGTGCATTGTGCATGGTCATTAGTTCCTAGTCTTCTGGTCAAGATGTCTCAGTTCTTCTTTGGTCCAGCTTATGAATGGTCAAAAGTATCTTATTGGTGATACTGCCCAGATGTTTATTCCTTTAACTAAATTTCTACTATATAATTTCGTTTCTAAGAGTTTTCTTATTCTTCTCAGTTATTCTTTTCTAATCTTCTCTTTCATTTCTGTAGATTTTATGGTGTCTGTTCCCAGAACTTCCAAATATTTATAGCTATCATGTTCGTCGAGTGCTCTCATTTTCTCGTGGTTGCGCAGTTCCATGCCCTCTAATGTCTCCAGTTTTCATCTCCAGCAATGCGCACTTTTCCCTCCTGAATTCCATTTGAATGTTCTGGCTGAAGATTCTGGTCGTGTTTATCAGCTTTTCCAGTTCCTTTTTGAAAATAGCTTCAGGTCGTCCATATACATGAGGTGGTTTATTCTTTGTTCTGTCTTCAAACTTGTATCCGGCATCACATTTCCTGAGTATGTAGTTGAGTGGCATCATGGCTATGATAAACAGTAGTAGTGATAAAGAGTCACCTTGGAAAATGCCTCTCTGTATTCTTATCTCAGTCAGGTGTTGTTCTCCAGCTGTCGGTTCCAGTTTCCATGTTCCCATTGCTTTCTTAATAATCAATTATCCATGCTTGAGGGATTCTGTCATAGGCTTTCTTGTAGCGACGGCTAAGTTCTTTTTTCTGCTTTTTACCTACTCCAGGATATTTTGATCTATGTATAGAAGGTCCTGCATCCCTCTTTTCCCTTTTCAGCATTCTTTTTGTTCTTCAGGAAGTAGTCCACGATTATTGAGAGAATAGTAGATCTGTTCTCTCAGTTGTGCCGTTAGGCTTTTCCACATGGTTGGTAAACAGGTTATTGGTCTGTAGTTTCTTGGTCTTTTTGTATTAACGTAGTTCTTCCTTTGGTCATCCATTATGGTATATCTGTTTTGTGGATACATCCTCTCAGTTTTCATGGACGGCGGCACCGGGAGCGCTAACCCCCCCCCCCCCCACACACACACACTTTTTGACTTCGCCCCCCCCACTTTACGGTCATCAATAATGAAGTTATATAATGAAGTTATATATGTATGTGTTTAACCAGACCCTCCCCACTTTTTAGGAGAGCCCCCCACCCCCACTTTTATAACTGTCCCGCCGGTCCTGGTTTTTACGTCAGTCTTTCATGTAGGGTAGTAGTGATAATGATGATGATGATGAATATCATCATCATCATCATCATTAGTAGTAGTAGTAGTATAAGTATTTATTTATTTTATTATTTTGTTTTAACAAAATGTTAGGTACTTTGTCAGGGGCACGACATTAAATTGATTCGTACACCCTTGGGCAAGGTGTCCGCCTCTACTGAGGGAGTGTTAAATCTGTTCTCTAGTTGAAACAAATCTTATTTCATCAATTAGAAACCGTCGCAAAACTTGGATAGAATTAAAAATACAAACCTCAAAGGCATTCAGATACCGACAGATCGATGGTCTCACGTGACAAGAAATCAAAGTACCTAGAGATTGATGACTATCAGTTCGAGTCATTAACGACAGCCAACGTAAGTAATCAATTAGTAGATTAACAAAAGTTTGTTATTTTTCATTCATTTAAAAACTAAAAAATTAACATAAAAGAGATTTAAAAAAAAAAACGTAATATTGATCGTCTTTGAGCTTCGAAATTAAAAGGATGTTCTATAATGTCATTTAATTGAAATTTAAAAGAGAGAGAGAGAGGGGGAGAGAGAGAGAGTAAAAGGAAACAAAAATAAGAAAATATCAAAACAAGATTAGATTCAATGAGCGGATATGATCAGCAAATTATTAGATCAAAAGTTAATCCGTTGATTAATAAATTGATAGTCCTTCAGTTTGTGGTTGTTTCTCTGTTTTTTCTACAAAACAAGATTTAATGAAATAATTGCTGACAATTTTGAGATGAAACATTTTTTAAAACAATTTGTCGTTCATTGAATTCTTTTCCGATTAAACAGCATTTTTGTCTGATTTTTCTGTTTTTCTCTCCCTTTTATTTCCTTAAAAAATCTTTTATGCATCCATGTATTAAAAAAAGGCTCGGTTGATCCGTCCGTCCGTCCGTCCGTTGATCTGTTCGTATGTTTGTCGCGCTTAAATTTGATAAAGCATTTTGTCTTCTTCTTCCTTTTCCTTTTCATTGAACCTGGTGGCGAGAGCTTCTAGAAACAATCTCTTTGCTTCTGTCGGCAATTTCTCTTTTCCGGTCTATATGAGCGCCCGTCACAGTAGTCACGTTGAGTAGGCGGTTTTTGATGGTGTCTTGGAATTCGAATTCTCCGCAAAAGGTGACATGTACTTTTACATTATTTTAATGAGGACAAACTTAAAACTTAGACTCAGCTAAGTTGTTACTTTGTGGTTAGTATTAACTACTGAGTTAAGTGTTTGGAAATTTCTGCAACAAATAATAAAACAGGTGTTTTTTTATAGTTGACTGATTTCATAAAATTATGAAGTGAATGAAAAACATGGTTGAAAGCTTTTTTGATTTTACTTCTAGTAAGAATGCATACCAATAAATATATATATATATATATATATATATGGACACCCCCAATAACTTTGACATTACCATGGGGGCCTCAGACTCTGCCCAGGTCACTGACCTGGTAGGTTTGTACTTGATGAGAGAATTGGGGTTTAATTTTGGACACTTACAGGGTGGGTTGTATAGGGACGATGCCCTGTTTGTATCTGGGGAGAGATCGAGACAATATAACAACACTATCAAAAACCTGCATAACTTCTTTAAAAACTTTGGTTTGACCATTACAGTGGAACCTGAGAAAAGAATATCCAACTTTCTTGACCTTACATTAGATCTTAACTCGGGAACCTTCAGCCCATACCATAAACCTAACTTAACCCTTTTCTACGTACATAGCCTATCTAACCACCCTAAATCCATCATAAACTCAATAGTCCCCTCAGTATATAATAGAATCTCTAAGCTATCTGCGAATAAATCTATCTTCGATCAAAATTCTAGCTTTTACAATAATGCTTTGCTTAACTCAGGCTACAATCACAAAATTAAATATAACTGCAACCCCCTTACTCAAGTTAACAAATCTTCAGGCATTATTACACACAACATGACCACACACAGAAATAAAAAGTTTAACTCATCAGCACCTAAGATAATCAAAACACACTCTAATAAGCCCATAGGAACTAAAGATATTGATAATCGGGTAGACCCACATTCGCACAAACAAAGAAAAAAACTTAGAAGAAAGAATAACATTTGGTTTAATCCGCCTTTCAGCAGTAATGTTAAAACCAATATACCTAAAGAATTTTTCCAAATCTTAGACAGATCTTTTAAGCATCCCCACAGATATAGCACTATCCTTAAAAGAAATTCTATTAAAATATCATACTCTACTATGCCCAATATTGAACAAACTATCATAACCTCTAACAATAGGAAAATCAAACATATCCAACAGCAACCACCCACCACATCCCTCACCACTTGTAACTGCCGTAAACCTAGAGATTGTCCCCTTAACAACAACTGTGTACAGAAGGACGTAATATACGCTTGTACTGTTAAACAATTCCCCCGCTCCACCAATGTTGTGAGTAATCACAGTTCCCATACTCCACCCAGCCTCCGGATCTCCCCGCAACCCCAATCCGCTTCTACTCTAAACTCCCGCTTATACAGCCATACCTCTAACCAAGCACCCCCAATAATAGATAGTGCTCATGGGCCAACTCACATTTCCCCCATATCCGCTCCACCCCACTTCTCCAAACAACTTTCCTCGCATAACTTGGATCTCCAAACCCAAATCTCTTCTAATACCATTAGCAATCTCAATGCAACTATAGCACCACCCTTCAAGATACACACATATATTGGGGCGTCCTCTTTCCCCATTAAGACCCGGATCTCTAACCATATATATTCCTTTAAAAATAGCAGCGATAACAGCACAGGCACTTCACTTTCCAATCTAATTAGAAACCTCAATCTTAAAAATACTCCCTATTCACTTCACTGGTCAATACTTAAAAAGTCCAAATCATATACCCCTGGAGCATCCCATTGCCAACTTTGTACTCTGGAAACCTTTATGATAGCTACTGCTACTAAATCTAAAAATATTATTAATTCTAAGAATGAACTTATCTCCAGTTGCAGGCATAAACGTAAATTCAAGTATAGCAACCATAATAATCCCCCAGACACCCCTCCCCCATTTGATTAAATACCCTCCCTTCATCTCGGATTTTCCCTCCTTACATCTCGAATCCCCTTTCTGATAGTTCTAATTCCTGTTGTTCTATAATCTCTACTTATATCTCCCTCATCCCTTTAACCTTCTCTTAACTTAATAAAATTACCCATAAACTCCGTTAGCTTCACATTTCCCTTAGTTTTAACACCTTTCTTCCATTACCCACTAAATCTTTCCACTTAACCTCCTTAACTGTATAACTTTATTTGGCTTTCCATTTTCTTTCCCGTTTAACTTCTTTTAATGCATTCGTCCGCTTCCCTTCAACACTTCCATTCTTCATTCTTTTCCCTTTCAACGTGATAACTAACCCACTCTATTCATATTATATCCTAGCCCTTTTATTTACTTGTTGATTAGCCTTATCTACTCCATATCCCCTTTGCACACCTCGATATCGAACTCCTTACTGTTTCCACTGTGCACTCTAATTATTCTTCCCCTCCTGTGTTTACTTCTAAATAATTCTTCTCACTCTTTTAATAGCCTCGATTATTCCCCCCTTGTTTTACCTCGCCCTTCGCACATCTCTCTCAAACTACTCAACCCCCAACCCGCCCTCGCTCTACATCTTTTAACCCCCATAGTATTTACTTTTAACTGCGATCTCTACTCTCCCTCTGGCTTAATCCTTTGTCACTTCTTTAACCTTGTATATCTCTTACTTCTTCCGGCCTTCACTAACCTATTTAACCATTTTCTTAATTAACCTCCATATAACTTTTTTGAATAAAATTTCAAAGTTTATATTTTCCCATATCTATTTGAACTAGCATCCCGTAACTGCTTATTTACTTCAACCCATAATTTTTTCCACCTTGGAGATTCCCATTCCGGATATCCTCTCGAGGTCTTGTTTTCCTTTTTCTTTTTCCTTATTCTAATTTTCATTCTTGAGCTCCAATCTTATCGACTTTTCCCTCATTCTATTATTAGTATCTTATTTTTATTATTTTTTTATTTTTTTATTTTTTATTTTTTATTCTTTCGGTCAATCCTTAATTTTCCCTGCGAGCTTAAGACTAATCTTATTATCTATTTTTCATTCTTTATTCTTTTATTTTCTTATTTCTACTTTTTATACTATTTTTTAATCTTTATTTTTTATCTTTACTCTTTTAATTTTTAACTCATTTTTCTAGTCCTACCCTTCATATATATTTTGCCTCATTGTTTATATCTAAGGTCATTTGATTAAACATCTAAACCCCGAACTCTGTTCTTATACATATTCTGATATTTTAACCCCTTATCCTAACATTAGTTAACTTACCCCCACTCCTTTCTTCCCCTTTTCTAGTTGAATCCTAATTCGCGCTAACTTCCAATTTCAATTTTATGTTTCACCCCCCCCCCACTTTCACACTCTTAGTTTTATCCGCATTCCTTCACCGCATCGCTCCCTTTCTCCTCCCCCCTCTCTTTCCTCGTACCCGTCCCTTTCTCCTCCCACACACCCCTTACCCGTTTCCTCCCTTGCCTACTGGTCGCATATTATATTCTTGTTTTCACTGTCTTTGCTTTTCTTCATTTATAGCCGGCTTTCTCAACTGGGCAGGCTTTAAATATTCTCGCTGCCCCTTTTTCCCACTTTAAAACACTTTCCTTTGTCATCTCTGCCCGGGAAGTATCTTTAATGGCGAATATTTTCCATCTTAATCTCCTCTGACGCCTGCCTGCATCATCGAATGTACCTCTTATTGGACTTTTTACCCTTTTTGGATTTTCTATTTTCGCCGTACCTGAAGTTGTGGCTTCTTGGAATTTAACTTTGAAACCTCTCTCATTACTTCTCGTGCCTCTAACGACCTACCTATCTACATCTTATTCTCTCCGCTGGACTCTTCGACACCGGACTTTTTGGCAATCGGACATTTGCTTGCACCCTGGCACAGTTTTGCCCTGCGTTTCTTTCCCTACAACTTTTATTTTATTTTTTCAAATTTTAAATCTTGGCCATTGCCAACTTATCTATCCCAGCGACTTCCTCTGATGATAAGATTTTGATCTTTGAAAAGCCTGGCTTAAGGAAAATTTAACTTGAATAAATTGCCTTTTTGCGGAATATACCTTGCTTTGAACTTTTGAATTGAATTTTGATTTGGCTTTGGCTTTCTCTAATTCCTTTCCATTCTCCTTCATTTATATATATATATATATATATATATATATATATATATATATATATATATATATATTAATACTAGTAGGACCCGTTGGCCGGCGACTCCCCGGATGAATATAAAAGAATAGATTAAACGGCAAACCGAACGCAAAAGGTTAATATAGGATGTTTTTAATGTTCACACAAAAGGTCTGCCTTTAATAGTTGAAAATGTATGTACCGACGAAAAGGAGCACTTGGTATTGGAACAAAAATCGAAATTGCCTCAGTTTCTTAAAGATGTCTACTATATTTGTGTGGTCGAGTTATAACTTCGGCGTTTCACCTGTATGATGTAACTTGCTGTAAGTTATGTGTTTTCTACTTTTAACTAATTTGAACCGAATTGTTTTTGTATTACCCTAATCGCTTCTGTAGAAGTGTTGAAAGTCACTCGAACCCTAACCGAAGTTTTATTTTGTCAAAAGTCGGCTACTAACCAAAGCCAAAAGTCACCGGAAGTCTAACCTAAGTTGTAAATCGGCGAAAGTCGGTTATGTCACGGTGGACGTGGTTAGGTACGGTTCAAATTCTGTAGAATCACTTTTTTGTTTTTTGGATTTAATTTTTCAATTTAATTATTTTCAATAGGATTTGTTAAATTTCGTGTTATTTTACGCGCTATTGCATTTTCTATGTCAATAAATATTCGATTACTAATACGAAAAAATAAAAAATAATGTAAATCACATAGAAATTGTTAAATGGTATTATTTAAAAAAGGAATATTCAGCTCTTTGGTAGAATAAAAGTGCGTTCGAAAAGTAATGTTTTGCTTTGGTTTAAGAGCCCAAATGAACCATAATAATAGTCGTAAACACGCTGGAAAATGTGGTAGGAAAACAAATACAAAATACAATAAGTTTCCAAATTAGAGTGTGGCATCTATTCTGTATATAAATTTAACGTAAAATGATACCTCCTATTTCCGGACCATTCTAACTTTGTAGGGCAGTTAACTAAATGTGTTTACCATTCACCGTAAGTGTCAGTGTTGTAAGACCATACATGATCGTCCCCGCACCCCCCTCAAATCGCATGGAATATATTTCCCATATAAGAAAAAATAAAAATAATAATTTTGGTTAACTGAGCTAAAACGCTGGAATAGGTCGGATGTGGGGGAGCATTTTACGCAAAATTCATACGTGAAGCTGATTTCCATTATTTGTAATTTAAATAAAAAATATTTTCCCTATCCGCCAATTTTATCTCGATGGGTGTTTACTGTCTACAAGTAAGCGTCTAAAAAAGTAGAATCTAATTTTTTTTTTTGGGGGGGGGGGGATTTCTGAAGGTGTTACCTGAAAAACACATGATTGTAGACTGGAGTGATTTCATAAAATTACCATTTGTACATCACTTGAATATATATCAGATTTGTTTTGGATTTTTTAATTCTATGTAAACGAAAAATAAGTTTGGTTCAATTTTAGTATAGGGACCGTAGTAATATTTTGCGTATTTCGTTTTTCTTCTTCTTCTGAGTGATAAAGAGGCGAATAAATAAATCAGTGCAATCCAGTGTACAAAAAAAGTTAAGTAATAAAGAATACGAAAAATAATTTGTCTAATAATAATGGTAACCAAACAATGCGTAAGAGGCAAGTTTAGTAATTTTCGTTGTTGTTAGAAATCCCCGGAAAGGAAATAAAACAGAACAAATTTAGGTGTTAAATTATTGGATTATATATATGAATGAGAAGTAACGTAAATAAGTTGATGTTTAATTTAACAATGTAAGTATAATGTGAAAGGAAAAATAATACTTCTCTGGTTTCTTCGCAATGGTTTATTTTTGTTTCAAATGTGATGTAGAGTTTTGGTTAACGATTTGATGTGTTATGTCTATGTAAGCTTTGCTTTGATTGAATGTTTTACAAATTCTGAAATGGTTTAACTTTAAATTTCATTGTGAAATAATAGCCAAATGGTGTTTTAAGAGGGTAAGAGAGAAATTAGCGTGCTACCCTCTCTTTGGTTTAATTAGTTGGGAGAAGCTTACAGAGGGGAATGAAAGTAATGTTTTGGTTTAGGTTATAAAAAGAATTTAATTTTTCTGAAAACAAGGGTAGAAGGTATTAGCGGCTGAAGTGATGTGTTTCGATGTGTTTCATGCATTGGTTTTATAGTCTGCTCTAACTGATTTAGGAGGAGAAAACCAACTCTATTTTATATATTGAGATAGAAGATAGAAGATAGAAGATAGAATAGATGCGAAACATGTGGCTTAGACTGACTAAATGGAAGACTAAATGGAAGTTGCTGGAAAAATGGTTGGATCATTCTATCGCTCCAGAAAGTGCCTTACTCATGATGCAATCCTCTATCTATATAAGAGTCAGCTACATCTTGAGATGAAATACTGCTGCCACATCTGGGGAGGTGCCGCACTGAGCACTCTGTCCTGCTCTGACAGTAGGGATGATCTTCTGTTTTCCACAGTCCTTTTCCTCGCAGAATAGATATTGCTAGTCTTTCTCTACTCTATCATTATTTTCATAGAAAGTGCTTGACCGAGCTCAAATTTCTCTTTAATCCTTGTAAGACATTCACAGCAAGTAACCGTTTCATAGCACCACCACATTGACTTATGGATTTTGGCAACCATCATTCAGTTCATCCTGTAAGTACTTGTTTCATAGCATCACCACATTGACTTATGGATTTTGGCAACCATCATTCAGTTCATCCTGTAAGTACCTGTTTCATAGCACCACTCCATTTAGTTATGGATGTTGGCAACCTTCACACAGTTTATACTGTAAGTACCTGTTTCATAGCACCACTTCATTTAGTTATGGATGTTGGCAACCTTCACACAGTTTATACTGTAAGTACGTGTTTCATAGCACCACTTCATTTAGTTATGGATGTTGGCAACCTTCACACAGTTCATCCTGTAAGTACCTGTTTCATAGCACCACCACATTTAGTTATGGATGTTGGCAACCTTCAGACAGTTTATACTGTAAGTACCTGTTTCATAGCACCACTCCATTTAGTTATGGATGTTGGCAACCTTCAGACAGTTCATCCTGTAAGTACCTGTTTCATAGCACCACCACATTTAGTTATGGATGTTGGCAATCTTCACACAGTCCATCTTGTAAGTTCCTGATTCTAGAAAGAATCAGGGAAACCAACGTGCACAATATAATAAAGCTGGTCCAAAAAAGGTCGAACGAACTGATGCATACGAATGTACTTCTTTTTTAATATGATAATATATGTTTGATTGACATGAAATAATTTAGGGCCTGATTTCTTGCAATCTTTAAAGGGTTCTCTCAAGGAGCATACTCCACTTCCCTACATATGTCAATGTTAAGGCTACTTTCCTGAAGAGACGAAGATAAAAACTGCCTTTGGTCAGTCGTTCTTCTGTTCTGCTGGACAGGACATTTTTTGGGTGGCCAATTCGAATCACTAAAACAAAGGCATTTGTTTTGTACCCCAATATATATATATATATATATATATATATATATATATATATATATATATATATATATATATATATATATATATATATTAGTAAGTTATTGAAAGCTGTGGGCAATGAAAATTCCGGGTAAGATGCAAGTTGTAAGGAACAAAAACAATAACAATAAATCGAATACGAAATATGACTTACTATTTATTTTTCCTTTTTTCTTAAAATCTTACATAACAGCAAGGGTGTTTTTAGCTATTCGTGTGATGTCCGGGTGATTAAAAATCACTATTTAATATTTCGGGAAAAGAGACTTCCCTTTGTCAAAAATAATTAAACCAGAAGAAAAATTTCTCCGACTGTGCAGAGAATCCTACAAAACAAAATGTTAAATAGTGATTTTTAATCACCCGGACATCACACAAACAGCTAAAAACACTCTTGCTGTTATGTAAGATTTTAGGAAAAATAAATAGTAAGTCATATTTCGTATTCGATTTATTGTTTTTGTTCCTTACAACTTGCAACTTACCCGGAATTTGCATTGCCCACAGCCGTTAAAAAACTTACTACTACTATACCCAGCAATGCTTCAAGCAAACTACCATTCTCTACTATATATATATATATATATAGTCTAAAGAAGCTTTGAGTCATTTTAAACAAATGAAAGAAAAAAGAAAATGCAGTTTAAATTCCAAGAGAAACTAACTAAATCCAAGATATCGCAGACTTAACATTCGTTGGAAAATTTATAAATAAATAAAAAAAAATTTAAAAAGGGGATTCAAGTGAAACAAAAACAGGGGACCTTAACTTAAGCGTGAAATATTAAAACGGGGATCATCAGCTGTTTACCATGTAACTGTTTCGAATATATATATATATATATATATATATATATATATATATATATATATATATATATATATATATATATCACTAGAAGCTCCTTTAAGTAAAATTAAAGTAAGAGCACTGATGGAAAGATTAAAAGTAGACATTCACGTAAATGAATATCACACTGAGTGTTTGAGCAAATCTCTGTGTGTTTGTGGAAAGAGGATATATGGGTATTCAAGTGCTCCTTTATGCGCAGGTGTAGCGGTCTTGTAGTATTACCGATGTAAAATTTGTTGCATTTATTGCATTGTAGTTTGTAAACACAGTTAGTGCGATGGCACAGACCTGTGTTGGGGATAGGGCAATTGGCCAGGGAGCAGGGTTCGGGTGTTTGGTTAGTACGTTTATTAGATAGATGTTGGCGTAAGGAGGTGCCAGTATGTGTTAGTTGTATGTTAAGGTTTTCCTTATGTATTGCCTTGCGGATGGAGGTGGTGATCTTATCGCTGAAGAAAGGGAGTTTTAAGAAGCATGTGTTAGAGAGGGTGCGGTGTCTACATGTTTTGGGCTTATTTAGGTGGGCTATGGTGGGGGCGGGGTAGCCATTAGTTTGGAGGGTTTAGTGGATATATATATATATATATATATATATATATATATATATATATATATATATATATATATATATATGTCTTTTATCCACTTGGATACATGATTCAGGCAGAGAGAGAGAGAGAGAGGGAAAGAGAGAGAGAGAGATAAAGAGAGAGATAAAGAGAGAGATTGAGAGAAAGAGAGAGAGCAAGAGCGTTTTGACTTTTTTAAATCTACATTTCATACGTCTGTCTTGTTCCGCTTTGAAAATAAATTTGTGTTGTATACCGTCTCATTTCTTTAGTAGTCTATTTTGTGTGTGCTTGTGGCCGGATGGGCGTTAATTACAAATAATTAGCACAAAGGCGTTTGTATCCCAATATATATATATAGTTCTTTATTTCACTCTAGGTAGATGCTTCTAAGAGAGAGACTGTGATTTTAGGGCTACATTTTCATTCATCTGTCTCGTTCTGCTCTGAACAAATACTTTAAACCCTAACTCAAAATTCTATCTGATCACGTGTTTCCATTCTGCTTTCATTTCAATTTATCGTATGCACGTTCCCATACATGTTACTTTTGAACTTCTGAACTTCTGACAGCTTACTTCTGATCTATCTCATCTAGGAAATTTGGAGGTGTTTACTTCAAGGCACCCCAAAATATAACAGATCATTGTAAGACCTTCTAATTGTTATATATACGGGGGGAGGGGTCATGGGTGCTGTAAGTTTCCAATCTGATTCATATAGTTTTATTTCAGAAAATAAAAAGAAATGTAATAAAATCGACACAAAAACTGCTAAAAGAAGATAATACTTAGATTTTTATTGTATTAAGCGACCAAGTACAAGTTTTACTTTTTGTGAATATTTTAAGACAAGATTTGTGCAAATAACTTTATTCAAAATAAAACTAAAATTGAATATTTTATCTGTAATTTATTATAAAATTAATTTACCTAAATCTTTTACATTTTATAGTCTTTTTACATTTTATAGTATTTTTACATTTTATAGTATTTTTACATTTTATAGTATTTTTGCATCTGATTGAATGAGAGAGAGCATTTTTACATTAAAAAAATACTATAAAATGCAAAAATACTATAAAGTATTTTTGCATTTTAAAGGTCGAAATACTATAAAATGCAAAAATACTATAAAGTATTTTTGCATTTTATAGTATTTTTACATTTTATAGTATTTTTACGTTTTATAGTATTTTACATCTTATAGTATTTTTACATTTTATAGTATTTTTACGTTTTATAGTATTTTTACATTTTATAGTATTTTTGCATTTTATAGTATTTTTACGTTTTATAGTATTTTTATATTTTATAGTATTTTTACATTTTATAGTATTTTTACGTTTTATAGTATTTTTACATTTTATAGTATTTTTACGTTTTATAGTATTTTTACATTTTATAGTATTTTTGCATTTTATAGTATTTTTACATTTTATAGTATTTTTGCATTTTATAGTATTTCGACCTTTCAAAAATTTAATTTCAATGAAAAAAATATAAAACAAACAAACAACCCTGCATCAGACACTTTCCATATGCTTAACGCCTTGCTTCCTTGGGGATGGATTTATTGAATATCTAACGTCTAACAACTTACTTGGTACACGCCCACAAAATTATAACCCATCTCGCCATCTTTTTGATCTGCAGGTGCTTAACACACGTCGGCATGTCTATAAAGCCAGAAAACAACACAATTCTTGTGACTTTCGGAAATATTTGTTCATGCTCAGAATTTCTGAAGAATGGAACAAACTGCCTGCATCGGTTGTTGGCTGCCGAGACGCTGCATTCTTTAAACCTCTCATGTTTTCTTAGAATTCGCCCAAACTACATCTGGTGTTCCCCTTCCCCATCCCTCTAACCACATGCACACATGTACATGCACTTCTGGGGAGTTGTCGTGTACCCTGAATGAAAAACAATGAAAATAATGATAATTCGTAATCCAAAAAATGTTCAGGCAAAAATTGTTACAAATGTATATATTTTTCGTGTTTCCTTTTCATCCTATATTTTCAAAATGCAAACACATTATTGAATGGAAACAAATGGCAGGAATGACGTCATCATCGATCACAAAAGGAGTGAACAACACCAGACAAGAAAACAAAATGCTCAACAAAGAAAGAAAAAAAAAATCAAACATCTTTTGTCATCAGCTAAAAAAAAACTGATGAGACGGCCATTCATGGATAACAATTACAAAGAAACAAAACAATAAACATTTGAAAGCAAAAACAAAATGTCTGACAAATGAAAAACACAGTTAACATTCTCCATTACAAATGCATTTTTACATTCAATGATTTTTTTTAGGAATAAAATACACTTGAGAGCAGAGTGTTACCAATGTCGACCAAGAGAAAAGTCGATCAAGCACATATATGCAGCGTGATGATGTTTGTAAGCGAATCCTAGCTAGTGAGGGTTGAGGACATGCGTTGCATGGAGAGAAATGATATGAAAATGATACGATGGATGTGTAATGTGAGTCTTAAAGACAAGCTTAGATATGATGACTCCAGAGGAACATTAAATCTGGACAATATAGGGAGATGTGTACAGAACAGGAGACTTCGATGGTATGACCACGTTGAAAGACTGAATTAAATAGATGAACCAAACAATTAGAATAAAATCAATCAATCAATCATCATCATTTAAAAAAAAATTTTTTTTTTTAACATAGTTCACCCCAAACAAGGCAGGCCACCACTGTAGACATAAGGGGCTACTGAGAAAAAAAGAAAAGGGGAGAAGGTTGGGGGGGGGGGGCAACCTAAATTGGGATCTGCGTAGGTGTGATCATCTGATTTTAGATTATGCTCTCTAATCAAAGAGAGGTTGTTACGAATATAGACCTCAAGTCCATACATATGTCTGTCTGAGTCCTTATGGCAGAGTGGGAGGTTTCCAGTCATGTTAAAGCGATTAGAGGCGATTGAGGAGTGTAGGTTAGTTTCAGTTAGTGTTAGGATATCCGGGGAGTTTATTAGGAGTAATGATTCCACATCGTCTAAATTAGTTCTAAGCTCTCGGATATTTGTGAACACGAGCCTCAAGAAGGCGAATTGGTTTAGTTTGGGTTGGTGTCTGATTTGATTGTATTGTTTATTTGGGGTGTCATTTCATTTAATTGTTTCAGTTTCAGGGAAGAGTGGGTTGAGGAAAGTGGGTGCCTGGTGAGTCCCTGTGATGGTACTTCTGCGCGTGGCTAGTAGACGAAGAAAGAATGCAAAGGCAGACAATGAATCGTCTACAATTTTTCGACATCACAAATAAGTAAGTAAATCCAAATAAATTGTGTTGGACTAATTTCAAATTTACCTTAAATAATTTTAAAGGAAATACAGTTATGAAATTAATACAAAACAATTCATTTGACTTTACTTACTCATTTGTGAGGTCGGAATTTTTTTTAAAAAATGCAGCCGATTCATTGTCCACCATTCTGGCTGCAAAACGACGAATTAACCATGTATATATATATATATATATATATATATATATATATATATATATATATATATATATATATATATATATATATATATAGGGTGGTGTCTAGTAGGCATTCATATATATATATATATATATATATATATATATATATATATATATCAATAATAAATATAGGATAATCTAAAAACATTAATCAGAATTAATTCCTAATTCTAAAACATCAAACAAGCGCCACAATATATTTACAGATTTAAAAACGACCGGGGCAATAAGCGACTCATAATATTATAGGAGGGGGAAAGGGTTTGACCCCTATGGAGAACAACTTGCTGTCATTGTTTTTTCTTTTTTTTTTTTTAATATTTCACCCCAAACAAGGCAGGCCGCCACTGTAGTCGTAAAGGGTTACTGAGAAATTGTGTGTGGGTTTTGGATGTCATCCTAAGTTGGGAGCAGTGTAGCCAGATGTCTGTTTACATTAGTTTTAAACCTCTGCATGTCAGTACTGTCGGGGAAACAGGAAGCAGGAAGGGAGTCCCAAAGGCCAGCAGCACGAGGAAAGAAGTTATTGGAGTGGAAGGCTCTCCGGCATCTGGGGACTTCCACAGTAAATAGATGGGATTTAGCTGCTTGTCAGGTTGGTCTAGTGAATTTACATCGAGGGGGCACCAGAGTAGCCAGCTCATCAGAGCACAATCCATTGAAGTATTTGTAAAACAAGCACAAGGATGCTAAATTGCGGCGATGGGACAGGGGCTGGAGCTTGGATGATAGTGAGGGACCTATTTAGTTGGCAACTTTTTTTGGACCTTGTCTAGGAGGGAGAGACTAGTGGATGATGCACCAGTCCAGATGTGGCAACAATACCTTATGCATGGGTGGATGGTGGCTTTGTAGAGATGCAGGATAATGTCAGGTGTGAGGAGTTTACTAGCATGGTAGAAGGATCCCACCTTCTTTGCTGCATATTGGTAATGTCTTCAATGTATTTGTTCCAATTCATGTTATCTGTGAAAGTTAGACCGAGGAGTTTGAATGATGAACTCTCAGGTAGGGTGTTATTTGCCATGACAATCGGTGGTTGGAGAGGTTTCTTGTAGTTATTGAAGAAAAGGAGCTTTGTCTTTGCGGCTTTAAAAGTAACCAACTATTTATAACCCCAATCCACTACAGCCTGGAGGTCATTTTCTAAGGATTCAGCCATTGCCTCGGATATGATCGCATCCATTTTGCCAACATGACAAGAGTAAAGCATGGTATCGTCAGCAAATATATCAATCTCAGACTCCATGTCATCAGGGAGATCGTTTATGAAGATCAGGAATAATAAAGGTCCAAGGATAGATCTCTGGGGTACACCAGCATTTGTGTCATGTTCCTTAGATGAACGGCCATTGAGGACAACCTGGATCTTTCTTTTGGTTAGGAAGGATCTAATTATATTAAGTATATGCTCAGTAATACCGTATGAGTGTATTTTCAGGAGAAACCCTTTATGCCATACCTTGTCAAAGACCTTGGATATATCAAGCGCTACTGTCCTAGCTTCACTTGCCTTGTCGAGTGTATGATACATGCATTCAGAGATGACCGTTAGGAGTTCTGCAGTAGATTGTGCTTGTCTAAATCCATACTAACGGTCAGAAAGAAGTTTTACATTAACTAAGTGCCGGACTATCGCCAGATTGATTAAGGATTCAAAGATTTTAGCAAAGATCTGGAGTAGACTGATTGGGTGGTAGTTCTGAGGATCAGTTCTATCCCCAGAATTCTTGAAGACTGGTACCACAGAGGCAATTTTCCAGCTATCGAGGAAGCAAGATTCAGCTAGGCATTTGTTGAAGAGTTTGGAGAGGACAGGGGCCAGTTCAGCAGATCATTTCTTTATTACTGTTACAGGTATAAGATCAGGCCCACAAGCTTTGGAAGTGTCAAGGTTTTTTATGATGTCTCTGACCTGGGATGGGGTGATGACTAGGTTATCAAGTGTGGCTTCGGTTCGCAATGGGAATTTAGGGAGGGGGTGGTTATCTCAGTCAAAGTTTGATGTGAAACGCTGGGCAAGTAGTTTAGCCTCATCAGTTGCAAACGACATCTTTGTGGTTTGATAGTGGGGGAATCGTTGATTGACCATTATTCACTACACTATTGTAGATTTTCCAGAAATCGCGAGTACCTAGTTTCTGTGACTGAATGCATATTTAGGTTAACTCTTTATGCCTTGTCTTTGCTTCACTTATCACGGCCTTACAATTATTTCTTGACTCTATAAATTGCTGTCTATTAGTAGCTGACTTATGGTGGGCGAATTTATGGAATGCTTGCTGCCTCTCAGCAATGGCAGCTGCACATTTTGAGGTGAACCATTGGGGAGAGTGGGGCTTGCTAAAGAATTTTCGCATGGGGGCATAGGCTTCAATGCCTGCTTTGACCCATTCAGTTAATTCATTTGCACACTGACCAGCAGAGATGAGAAGCTTTCTCTCCATAGGGCGTCGCTGATGTGATCTCTGATTGACTCAAAATCAACCTGGTTGTAGTATCTCGTTATTTTGAGCAACGGCTCATCAGATTTTGGACGAGTTTTTAGGGTGATATGAATCATTAGCACAATGTGATTAGCATTCCTGAGTGGGCTATCAGCTTTCGTCACACAAGCCTCGGGCATTGAGGTCAAGAACAGGTCTAGAAGTGAGGCTTGCTGGTCTACTCGATCAGGGATGCAGGTCAGGAAATCGACAGTCTGAGAGAAGGGGTTAGCTAAGGAGAAATTATACGTAGAGTTGCCGGCTGCGTCAGTAAGGCTGGAGAATTGGTGGTATGCATTAAAATCCCCAAATACATGTATCTGGGCATTCGAGTCAATTGAAAGTGCTCTATCTATGCTTTCAGGGACAGAGTTTAGCAGAGTACAGTCCTGGGTCGACGGGGAAGGGTATAAGAAATATAAGTAACTGGCACTGTGATGTAAAGTCAATCTAAAGCACATGTAATCTTGGTCATCTGATTCTAACCTATGTTCTCAAGCCAGGGGGAGGGTGTTCTGAACATGAACTGCTAGCCCGTGCATGTGTTTGTCAGAGTCTTTATGGTAGAGTGGGAGGTAGTCAGTCATGTCAAAGTGATGAGAGGAGATTGTGTTGTGGATAGAAACAACTGTCTCTATCTTCGGCATGCAAGTAGTATCTCAGGGAAAAGTGTTGTTTATCTTTTCTTCTTTCTTTGTGGCTGAAGTAATCGTACAGGAGCTTATCTTAGCATGGTTTGTAAGACAAACTCCTATAATATGTTTGTAACAACACGGACGTCAAACAAAAGTAAAAACCACACTCTTTTTATAAACAACAACGAAAGGTATATATGTATGCTTACGACACCGTTGGGTGTAGGTTAGCAAAAGTTAGGACAGCATCAAAGTGAAAAAAGGAACTAAATAAGAAAGTTCGTTGGCTGCAGCTTTTTTCCGAGCTGTATTTCTTTCCATGGAAACTCGCGATGCTTGGTTGTCCCAGGGATGCAGGGGAGATGGGATGAGACGTCTTTTTTTTTGTTGCTTTCAGGTAACTCTAGGGCTGCTGCCCAAATTCCACAAGGTGTTGTAGTAGTCCTTCAAATGAGGTTGAAATTAATATGCCCTGGAAGCTGATTTGTCAGTGTGTGACCAAATCATCTAACAGGGACTGCTTTCTGCAAGGAGAAATAAATGATATGTGTCCATGATTGAAATAAATGATATGTGTCCATGATTGAAATAAATGATATGTGTCCATGATTGAAATAAATGATATGTGTCCATGATTGAAATAAATGATATGTGTCCATGATTGAAATAAATGATATGTGTCCATGATTGAAATAAATGATATGTGTCCATGATTGAAATAAATGATATGTGTCCATGATTGTTACAATAGAAGTAATTAAAAGCAATTCCATTAATTGCTTTTATGAGAATGTACAGCAATATTTACAGATGAACTTCGTCTGTTTGTTCCGGATGGTGGAAGTCTCAAAACCCTTGTTTGATCACTTTGTCAATGGTAGGAACTCTTTTGCTTCTCTGTCATGTACTTCCTCTCACGACGTCACTTCCTCTACACGAATCTTTAATTCTAACTTGATTTCTAATGGAATTCTCTACTCTCTGCTTAATTCTAACTTGGAAATTTCCGATTTTAACCTTAATTTTACACATCTGCATTTCAATATCGCTACACAGAACTTTGTCATTGTGTAATATCATGATTATGTGTTCGCATTTGAGAATTCGTAATAATATATAGATTTCAAATTAAGCTTTTGATCAAATGTTTTGTATTTTTTATTGCAAAATAATCATCTGATGTTGATTATATACTTCCAATCACTGAATAATCAATACAATAATCGATACAGAAAGATACAAAACTAAGATAAATGATCCAATTTCAATATTGGTAAATCAAAGAATGGCAATCAGTTTCATTGAGATGCTTTTAAATTTGGAGACTGGATGAAAAAAAAAAATGTTTTGTTAGAAATCGATGTCTTCTTCTGCAGCCACAAATTGCAGTTCAAGAATCTGTCAAACGAAGCTGATATTACGTCATACGAGCATTTATTTAATGCGTTTTTTGATATTGGTTCTTGGGAATGGCCGCGCCATTTTGTTTTGTTTATGTTGGTTTATTTAAGGAATTCCTCAGAATGAATCTGAAATTTGCACAAAAATGAAAAGAAAAAGATTCATACATGGGTGTACATGTATGGCTAGATAAATGGATGGTTAGGGTGAGGGTTAGGGTTTCTCTCTCTCTCTCTCTCTTCCACTCTCTCTCTCTATTTCTCTCTCTCTCTCTCTCTTTCTCTCTGCATAATATATTTGAATATTTATATAGAGAAAGAAATATACATAAAAAGTATATATATATATATACCAGTAAAAATATGCTCCTTTTGGTCGCATATTTTTTATAGACTGGGAAGATAAAATCATGATGACCGAACTTATAATACACTGACCCCTAAAGGAAGAGGCAATGCATGGGAGGATGATATCATGTCAACACAATAGATAGTGCATTACCCCCTCTCTCAAAAAGGAGAAACTAGTCCCTGGGAAGATGGTCTCATGACAACAGAACAGATACAACATTGGCCCCTTCTCCAAAGGAGCATGTAATATCTGGGAGGATTAGCCCCACCCCCTTAAAAATGGGGAAGGTAATTCCGGGGAGGACGTTCTTATGACAACAGAACTGATACTACACTACCCACACCCATTAAAAGAAATACAATAATAGATTAAATCAGTGCTGTTGTTTTTTCATTCATTTAATTATGCCTAGTCTTAAAAACATTATTTTTTATAGCTCCTTGACCTTTTGGCCAAGATCAAAGTGTTATATCTGTTTTCAGCATCCCAGCAACATCGAAACTATTGTGTATATATAAGAAAATATGAGAATGCAAATTACAAATGTATATTACAAAATATTGAGCGTTCTATTTCTTTGGAAAGATTAAAGAAAGTTGAAATACATTTGAGTTAGGGGTACGAACGATTTTGACACCATCTGAGTGCAGGTCGAGAGGAAGGCGAGAGAGAGAATTCAAAATGTTTACTAGCTGACCTGAGATAATTATTAAGGCCTTTTTAAAAAGTACACTGCTATCTTTCTGAATAAAAACTCCGAAAATTAGCACTCTAGATAGGGGAGGTAAGTTGCCCAATCAAGGTTTCAGAGCACAGTCTACCCTACTATTTAATTCATATAACTTTGGGGAGGATATATGTGGATTCATACGGTTCCTAAGTGTATTAGTGAAAGTTATGTTGTTTTTCTTCTCTTGGACTAGATAGTCTGATTGACTGGATAGAAGTATGTATGTATAATACACAATTTAGGAAAACTCGTCAAAGGAAAACTCGGCAATTTTGGCCAAGTATGAAAAATTCGGTAATTATCGAATAAATATCGATTGAAAATAGATTTTAGAACCGTTTTTACAGGAGATATACTTGTAAATACGGGGCTACCCCCTCCCAAGTGAAGAATATTTTTTATATTATTTTTTTGGTACTTGTGTAGTTTACGAACCGGGCTATTTTTTAGATAAGATTTTCAAGTTAAATTAAATTTTTACGATATCTTTTGTTTATTAAATTGTTAGGTGAAAGTACAGAATAGTTAACAAAGCCCCCCTCACTCCATGTTAAGAATAGCTTTCTAAATAATGTTATTTCAATCCAGTTCCTAATTACGTAACGAAATTAAAGGTTTGGACCGGGTTATTTTTTACATAAAATTTTCAAGTTAAATTCAATTTTTACGATATCTTCTGTTTATTAAATTGTTACGTGAAAGTACAGAATAGTAAACACCAACCCCCCATTCTCTCAATGTAAAAAATCGTTGTCTAAATAATGTTATTATTTCAAGCCGGTTCGTAATCAAGTTACGAGATTAAATCCATCATAATTCATTTAGATTACTTTGTAAACAAGTCAGCCATTTTAATTGACAAAACATCAATTACTTCGTGTGTGTGCAAAAAAAGGAATTTATAAACTATCGAGTAGAAAGTCATTTAAACTGGCTTTAAATTTTTAGAAAATTTCCATGTATTTAAAAAGCAAAATTGCTTTCTTGTTCTCAGGAAACGAAAATGTACGTATAATCCTATACTTCGTCCGACATGTTCTCCTATAACTCTCAAAATATTAACGAGATTTTGTCAAATATTATCTTACGGTCTTACACTTAAAGTGACATCTCAACCCATATTGAGGAGATCCTTTAGCGCCCACCCCTATCCTTCGACCACTCATTGGCAAAATAGAACGTTTATGAAAGAAGGTACATTTTTATTATGGAGCGCTGAAAAAGAGCCGCTCCTTTTTTATAGGAGTTGGAGCAGGAGCGGCTCCTTTTTGAAAATGGGGAGCGTGAGAGGAGCCAGCTCCAATTTTGGGCGTTGGAGCAGGAGCGGGAGCAGCTCCAAAAGTAGTGGAGTGTGTAAAGCCCTGTATATATATATATATATATATATATATATATATATATATATATATATATTTAATAGTTATCCAACCAACCGTCACTTTTTGATGGGGGGGGGGGGCAGTTCATGAAATTTCTTGCAGTTTCTGTTTCTTAGATACATGTGGTCGTGTTTTTCCTATTATTATTATTATTATTATTATTATTATTATTATTATTATTATTATTATTATTAATTTCCTTCTTCTTCTTCTTCTTATTATTATTTTTAATTTTATTATTATTATTATTATTTTTACTTTTAATTTTATTATTATTATTATTATTTTTAATTTCATCATTATTATTATTATCATTAATTTTATTATTATAATAATTATTATTTAAATTTTACTATGCAATCAGCTAAGCAAATAAAAAATTATTCTAAAATCATAATTCGTATATTAGTAAAAAAAAAACAAAAAAACTCTACTCACCTCGACCTATAAATTGTGTATGTGTGTGTAATTATTATGTGGATGACCAGACAAAATCATATTCCCTCCCATAACATGTTAAAGTTAAAAATACATCCTCTTCTTCGCTCTCTACGATATGTCACCTTATAAACGGCTAAATTAAGAATTTAAAAAAAAAGCTTAATCGACTGACGACTACTTATTGAAAATCTTAAGGTTTGCATGTTTAAATACGATCATTTGAAGTGAGTCATGTGACTCTCACATATTGAAACTCTGCTTCATTCTTAGATATGAAAATGTGAAGAGCAGACATTTTTTTTTGAGGGGGGGGTGAGGATACTGAGCTTACAAAAGCTTTAGTTGAAACGTGTCTTTATATGTAACAACATGTTTGTATAAATAGAACTTTTAAAGGAAAACCAAAAAATGGATGTTTTTTATGTGTACATCAACGTTTCGTCTTTATTTATAAGACTTCATCAGGATGATAAAATAGAGAAAAAATGTCATGCAAGTACAGATACATGTAGGGTAGACATATTGGGAGGAAAAAGAGAATGAAATAATGGCCACTGCTGGGTGGACCTCCGTATTTGTTGGAGAAATAGAAATGAATACGGACGTCCACCCAGCAGTGGCCATTATTTCATTCTATTTTTCCTCCCAATATGTCTACCCTACATGTATCTGTACTTGCATGACATTTTTTCTCTATTTTATCATCCTGATGAAGTCTTATAAATAAAGACGAAACGGTGATGTACACATAAAAAACATCCATTTTTTGGTTTTCCTTTTTCATTTTCCCGTCGGATTACCTTCACCCTTCTCTTCCCATATATATATATATATATATAAAGTTAAATGGACGAAGAGTGATAAAACTGCACGAATGTCCAAATTTATTTCAAACTTCAAATGTTCAAAGCAAGGTATATTCTGTAATAAAATTATATTTATTGTTCTTTCCTTGGCTTAAGGAAAGAACAATAAATATAATTTTATTACAGAATATACCTTGTTTTGAACATTTGAAGTTTGAAATAAATTTGGACATTCGTGCATGTTTATCACTCTTCGTCCATTTAACTTTATAATCGCTCTATCTCGTATATTGAGCTTTTACCATTTCACTATAGGTTCTTTCTACTAAAAGTTTTACTTTTAGTTTCTTACTTATATATATATATATATATATATATATATATATATATATATATATATATATATATATATGTAGTGCGATTATGTATTAAAGCGAAACCAGGCCAGTGAGGGTTTAGGACATGCGTTGCATGGAGAGAAATACTATGAGAATTATACGACGGATGTGTACTGTGAATCTTAAAGTCAGGCTTAGTTCTGATGATCTCAGAGGAAGGTTTAATCTAGACAGTACAGGGAGATGTGTGTAGAAGTGTAGGCTTTGATGGTATGGTCATGTTAAAAGAATGGATGAGTGTTCTTGGCTTAGTAGATGTAGAACAGTTGATGTAGGAGGCTCAATATACAGGGGAAGGCCCAAGGAAAACATGGGAGGAAATGATAAAAGTTGACCCGAGGAAAAGAGGGATAATAAATAAAGACCAGAGGCAGAGGCAGGGGCAGGGACAGGGTTAGGGTTAGGGTTAGATCTGTTTATTTCTGTTGGATAGAGTTAGGGATATGAATGCTTAGCTTCACATCGTAAAGTCTAAGACATGAAGTCCATTCATTGTTGAAATATTCCAGTTCTTACTTTTATATGAAAAAGCTGTTTATTTCTGTTGGATAGGGTCTGTTGGATAGGGTTAGGGTTAGGGGTATGAATGCTTAGCTTGACATCGTAAGGTTACTTTGGAAGCCAATTTCTTACAGCCGTTTAACGAATATATATATATATATATATATATATATATATATATATATATATATATATAAATGAATAAATGCAAAAGTTTTTCTTTTATCTCGACTATATTCATATCATACACGTTAAGCTTATTTTATTCAATTTTACATTTAAATATTTTAACACACATTATAAATACCCAACAAAGCACTGCCAAAACACACTGACCAAGATGTTTCAATTGAATAATAATTTTATAAACTCTCTCAAATGAATTAATATTCTACACAATTGATTTGTATTTTTGTATTCCACTTTCCTTACATACATGTAATACTTTTCTTCATAAGCTAAGCATTAATATTATTTGTAGTAAAAATATTAATTACAACGATTTAATGAAAAACGTTTAACTTCCGGTTTTTATTGTTGTTGTTGACGACGACAACGGTGATGATGCCGCTCTTTTTGCTGATGATGATTATGATTATGAAGATAAGTATTACATTTGCCATTAAAAAAACAATAAAGAGAAAAGCCCCCTTACCTACACCTTTCTAAATTATACTGAAAAACAAAAATGGCTGACAGTCGTTCGCCGACCGTCTACGAAGTCTGATAATTTTTTTGTAATTTTTCTCCTTCAATTAGGTAGAAAAGTAAATTTTAAGACGTTTGGGGTGGTTATTTGTTTGTTTCTTCACCCTAAAAGACGAAAAACAAACTTTGGGGATATCCACATGCACCATCTTTAAAATGGAACTGTAACACAATCGGATTTGAATGAATTATTAAAATGAAATAAAAACGCTTTAAAAAACTATAAAATACAAAAACATAGTCAGGTAGGTAAAAAAGTAACTTTATTGCCTTTGGTAACAGTTATTTGTTCATTATTTGTTTTTTTTTTCACACCTTTTTTCTGTTGGTTATTCTTAACAATCGTCCCGATTTTTCGTTTAATCCCTTCATTATGGGGAATTCATACAAAATCAAATCTCACCATTGGCATATATCAAATAACACCATGACAATCGCCTTTTTGTTGTTTTACTTTAAATTACCAAATGTGAAAAGAACATTGTTTCTTCGTTTTTTTCTGTAGATAAGGCTTCAGCTACATTAATTGCTGCCTGGAGGCCGGGTAGTTTTTGCTAATATATATATATACTAGACTAGCCATGATCCGTTGAGTCACGACCACTACCATCATTTACTGCATTTTAGCTCAATCCGAAAATTCATAAACTGTGACGTCATATCTATTAAGGAATTCTTCTTGGATAACTAAAAATAATGAGTCTCTTTACTTCTATCTTATTTTTATGGATAATAACGAAGTAAAGAGACTTGTTATTTTGCTATCTTATTTACATACGTGTTTAAGGTGTGTACGAACACACTGTGTAAATTAGCTGAAAACAGAGAGTCACTCTTTCTCTAAATGCTCACAGAGACATGAGAGCGAGCAAGAGAAATACGCAGATAGTTAAGACTTATTCAGTCAATTACAATTTACGATTGATTAGAAGAATTTTCAAACATAACTCAATCGCAGAACTAAAGAATATTTTAACATGTATTTTGTATCATTAAGGCATGTATGGATAAAGCCTTAGGGAAATAAACGTTGATTAACTCAGCTTTAGTATTATACCTAGAAGAATACAGTTTTGCACCACTTTTATGTTAGCTTATGAAGATTAAAATCAAGATATAATGATACTAAACCTTATGTCTAGAATCCTAATTCCAATTTTGATCAAATTTTTTTACATTATTTTGATTCTAGAAAATGTCTAAAATTTAAAACTTAAACTTAAGGGGTCTTAAGAATAGGGAATTTTGCTTAAGATGTGTGTAATGGCTACATATCAAATTTAATGCAAGTACGATATATTTGACTTTTAAAATGAGCTGTTTGCCCATATTATCCTGCCTAAAAACCTTTAAAATACAAAAAAAAAACCTGAAATTTGGGGAATATTCTGTTAAAATTTCTTAAAAATCGGATGTGTCTCAATTTTGACGAATGGCTTCCACCGCCTTTTTATCCCCTTTGCATGAAACTAAATGTAACTAAATATAGTCGACATTACGACCCTTTACGCCTGGCAGCTGTGTTCCAAAATTCATAATGATCATTTGATTAGTTTAGGATTGAATCTTGTACATCCAAATATAGACACATATACACATACCTAACTTTATATAAAGATGATAGAGATTTTTTTAGATGAATAGTCATCGATAGTTGTTCCGCTATGTCATAGTTCTAAGGTGTGGCTGAGATTCGAAACCCAGTACAGTAGTCAGCAATCTTGCCCATATGCCATCGTACTAATCACAAAAGTAAGGGAAATTATGATGTTTTTATATCTGTTTACATTGCCAACTGCCGAGAGAGCTCAATTCTTATCATGAAATGCAATGTTTTATGTTAAGTCATAATCGATACCTCCCTTAGTAGAGAACTCAACCCATGAGTGTGGAGAAAATAGTCATCCACAGGTAGCTGTTTAGCTGTATCACAGCTCTTTAGTATGGTTAAGATTCGAAACCTGGACCCCATTTATGATGTGATTTATTGTTTTGTCTCTTTGTCCACAGAGTTAACATGTATTGTTTTCCTGTCTTTTTTCTATCTTGGCTTTTATATAGTCCATTTTGATCTCTTTGTTTTGTGCGATTCTGTTTCTTTGTTCAAGTGCCTTTTTCGCAGTCATGTCCATGTGTTTTCATGTGTCTCTTCTTAAGTCAGTTTTTAAAAAATGCAATGGTACAAACCTCGGCTGGTATAACACAAAATGGTCATGAAGTATCAAGAAGGATGGAAAGACCGAGTATGAAGAGCACCAGCCAGACCTCCACTTGAAGGGCTTGGAGGGTACTGGAATCTTGGGGGCCTAATTACCAGAAGAAGGCTAATGGTTGTTATTAGCGAAAAATTGATGATAAACAGCTGCTGTCATAATGCAAAATGATTTGCAACGATTATCGAAAAAGGTGAACAGTGCTGAAAATCTGGGAAGATTTGTTGTCATTCAGATTCCAGGGACTACCACGTGTCATTACCAATGATTGCTCCCTGATAATGACTCGTGTGAAAACTCCTAGTGAGTAAATAATGATAATAGTACCCTCTCCTCCAGATACAAAAGAAATGACACAAATAACATTTGGTACCATGGAAAGTGGTCGCAGAAGGTCCAAGGAGGGATAGCACCATCTAACCCTTGACTGGAAGTGTACTGGAATCCTGAGGAGGCTTATTTTGGTGCTTCTTTACTTTCACGACGACATGTTAGGCCTCGCTTTAAAAAAAAATAGCTAAAGAAATGTATAAACTTTGTTATGTACGAGGCCTGTCTAAAAAGTATCCGACCGTTATTTTTTTCCGTGCAAAATAGAGACAATAGGGTGGCGCCACTCTACACAGTGAAGGAAGACACCTTCATGTGCACGCATAAATTTTATCCCCGCTTACCTGCACGTTAGTTGCTTCCTATCGGTCATTGAGTGAGGTGCTACACAACGTGTTCGGCGGATTACCGATTCTCTCAAGATGACTGAACATGTTAAGCAAAAGTAATGCATCAAATTCTGTCAAAAGCTTTCTGATTCTCAAAGCAAAACAATTCGTAAGATTCAGCAGGTGTTTGGAGATGATGCGATGTGTGTAACACAAATTAAGGAGTGGTTCAACCGATTCAAAAATGGCCGCACATCAGCGGAGAGTGACCAGCGTTCTGGCAAGCCCCAAATTTCTCGGAGCGCAGCTGTTGTTGAGAGGGTGCGAAATTTGATGATGGAAGATCGTCATTCAATCGTGCGAGAGATCGCACAAGAGGTCGAAGTGAGTAAAGATTCCGCACATGCAATTTTGCATGATGATTTGAACATGCACAGAGTGACTGCAAAATTTGTGCCTAAGTTGTGGCCGCAGAAACAAAAGGACCTCCGTTTTCAAGTTGCACAGGACCTTCTGGAAACCGCCAACACTAATTCTTGGTTTCTGAACACTGTGATAACTGGAGATAAGTCATGGGTGTATGGGTTTGACCCAGAAACAAAAAGACAGTTGTCGCAATGGAAGCTTCCCGAGGCTCTAAGGCCCAAAAAGGTGCAACAGGTGCAAAGCAAAATCAAGGTGATGCTGACTGTCTTCTTTGATATCCGTGGAATTTGCATCACAAATACGCACCGGAAGGACAAACAGTGACAAAGGAGTGCTATCAAAATGTTCTCCGGCGTCTCAATGACGCAGTTCGGTGAAAAAGACCAGACATGTGGATGGCGAAAACCTGGCAACTGCATCACGACAACACCCCCGCACATTCATCCCAATTGATCTAACATTTCTTGGCCAAACATAGAATTCCAGTCGTTTGCCAACCTTCCTACTCTCCTTCTGGTAGTTTCGAAAATTGAAGACGCCGCCGAAAGGTTCCCGTTTTGAGGATAGAGAAAAGATAATGCAGAATGCGACGGTGGAGATGAACACCATTTCAAAAGAAGACTTCTGGAGGTGTTTCCGGCAGTGGATGGATCGGTGGGCTAAGTATGTGCAAGCACAAGAGGCCTACTTTGAAGGGGATTGGGGTTCCAACCCTGTCAGGTATTTGAAATATTTTTTCTGGCCTACGGTCGGATACTTTTTAGACAGGCCTTGTACTTACGTGGTAGCTGAAAAGAACACTGTACACCAAAAATTATGCAAATTCATCCAGTATTCTTTTTTAAATTAAAAATAAAAAACGATTTTATCAATCGGACGCCATTTTAAAAAATTTTTTGAGTTTTTCCCCAAAAAAGTTTGTTATCTTTCTTGCTTAATCAGTAAGCTGAACTGGTTACAAAAATGTCTACCGATACATAAGATCGCTTTTTTTTCTTTCCCTTATACTTTAATAAATGCTAGATTATTTTGCGTAATTCTTTCTGAACAATCTTACTTCCAGCTAACATGTATGTACATAACAAAGTTTATACATTTCTTTAAATATTTTCATGTCGGGGCGAAACTAAAGAAGCACCCTTATTTTTTCTCAAATCCGAGCGAGAACTGCCGAACATTAATAACAAAGAAACAAAAAGGTAAGAAAAGCAAAACAGGAAGAGAAGCAGTTATATATTTAAAAGACAAAAGAAAGGGTGCACTACTGGAATACCAATAACTATAGGAGCACTAGGAACTGTTCTGAAAGTCCTCAGCAAAAATTCAGCACATCTATAGAATACTAGACCACTTGTTTCCCGTTGGGTCACAGCATAACTACTACCACAATTTATTCCACGTTGATTTCATTAAACTGCAAAATATCTGTTAAGAAATTCTTAATACTCAACTAAATAAGAAATTCCTCATACTCAACTAAATAAGAAATTCTTCATACTCAACTAAATAAGAAATTCTTCATACTCAACTAAATAAGAAATTCTTAATACTCAACTAAATAAGAAATTCTTAATACTCAAGTAAATAAGAAATTCTTAATACTCAACTAAATAAGAAATTCTTAACACTCAACTAAATAAGAAATTCTTAACACTCAACTAAATAAGAAATTCTTAATACTCAACTAAATAAGAAATTCTTAATACTCAACTAAATAAGAAATTCTTAATACTCAACTAAATAAGAAATTCTTAATACTGAACTAAATAAGAAATTTTTAATACTCAACTAAATAAGAAATTCTTAACACTCAACTAAATAAGAAATTCTTAACACTCAACTAAATAAGAAATTCTTAATACTCAACTAAATAAGAAATTCTTAATACTCAACTAAATAAGAAATTCTTAATACTCAACTAAATAAGAAATTCTTAATACTCAACTAAATAAGAAATTCTTAACACTCAACTAAATAAGAAATTCTTAACACTCAACTAAATAAGAAATTCTTAATACTCAACTAAATAAGAAATTTTTAATACTCAACTAAATAAGAAATTCTTAATACTCAACTAAATAAGAAATTCTTAATACTCAACTAAATAAGAAATTCTTAATACTCAACTAAATAAGAAATTCTTAATACTCAACTAAATAAGAAATTCTTAATACTCAAGTAAAAATAAAATGCAAACACTACGAGAAGTGGCATGTTTTTTTTCTCACAATTACACAAATATGTTTCTTCGTACAAGCTGTAAAGCAATAGCAGCTATGGTTAAGATGGAACTTGACATACCCAGGTACTGTAACCGCACAGCTCAAAGACTAGTGTTTACTTTAAAATGGTTATTTTGGGTTCGTAAAGGAGTAGCTTCGGTAATTCTCGTTTTTCGAAAGAATGGGGAAATTTTATTCAACGTATGGTATATTTGTCGGTCTGTCACACTTAAATTATAAATAGCATTTTCGTTAGTCTGTCACACTTAAGTTTCAAACACAATTTTTGCCAGTCTGTCATGCTTAAATTTGAAATAATATTTTTGTCGGTCTGTCATGCTTAAGTTTGAAATAGCATTTTTATTGGTCTGTCAAGCTTAAGTTTGAAATAGCATTTTTATTGGTCTGTCAAGCTTAAGTTTGAAATAGCATTTTACTCGGTTTGTCATGCTTAAAGTATATATAACATTTTTAAATGCATTCACGTATCTCTGTAAAGGTCTACCAGTCCGTTCATTGGTCTGTCATTTTCATTGGGAAATGCGCAAATTGAATGGTTGCACCGTAAGAATATTCGTTCTTGTTCTTCTGCATGTTTCCATCATTGGAAAGTTATAATTGGGAAGATAGCAACATCGCTTTCAGAATGGTTCCAATTTCCAGGAAACACTTTATCTATTCCGAATTACTTCCCGCATTCTGTCGTGCCCTCTGGCGCCTCATGTACTCCGCACCTTTTGGCGTTTTGTTTTTTTCTGCTGCAACGAACACCACTCTTCATGGATGAGCAAAAAAGAAAATAGTGTTTTATCTTCTTCTCTTCAGATATTAACTCACATTTATTGCCAGAAAAAATGTGAAAGAGAGAGGTGCAGGGATGGAGAAGAGGCGATGAGGAAGAAAGACGGATAGAGAGGTGGGGAGAGGGGGAGGGGCGATAAGAAAGAAAGAGAGAGAGTGAGACTAAGTAAAAGAGAGGTAGAGAGAAAGGGACAGGGAGAAGGGACGAAGAGAAAAAGAAAGGGAGAGAAACTAAAGCATTTTATTTACGTTTATTTTCTGAAACAATTCTATAAAATTCCCATAAAATATACGCCTATCTTCTGTACAAACATTTATTTACCAACTAGCAGGGCTATCTGGCGTTACCCGGGAGCGTGGATACTAAAATAAGAGTTTAAAAAGTGTTTGTAACATCTTTCTCTTAAAACATCAGTCTACAAATCCAGTCACATTACGTTTTGAACGTACCCGTACCTGCATCTGTCTGTCTGTCTGTCTGTCTGTCTGTCTGTCTCTCTCTCTCTCTCTCTCTCTCTCTCTCTCTCCATCTAGCTATCTCTCCGGCAACTGGTTCAATACAATAGAAATAGATGAAGAAAAACAATGCTAACTGACTGACTGACTGTTGTCTTTGGAATAATTACCATTAAGAATGAACTCCCCTCCTCCCTTATTAAGGTATTTCGTTTACCATAACCAACTCGGGGTGATACTGAATCCAAATTCGTATGTTTTGTAAATGTATCTTAGGTAGTTTCTGCGTTTTAGTCGGACACACACACACACACACATAGAGAACATCGTACTTTCCTTTATATAATACTAGCAGGGGTACCCGGCGTTGACCGGGGCTCTCCCTCCTCCTCCTCTCCTCTCCGCAAGCAAAATAGGATATTGAGCACTTTTTTCCCGGACAACGCCGAAGCCTCTGGGTCCTAAATTGACGATGCCCCCCCCCCCCACGGTGCTGGGTCCTATACTGTAAAAGCACCCCCGGTGCTGTGTCCTATACTGTAGAAGCGCCCCGGTGGCTATACTGCAGAAGCACTCCCCCGTGCCTGTACTGCAGAAGCCTCTGGATCCTATACTGTAGAAGCACCCCCGGTGCCTATACTGCATAAACACCCATGGTCCCTATTCTGTAGAAGCATTCGGGTCCTATATTGTAGAAGCACCCCCGGTGCTGGGTCCTATGCTGTAGAAGCACCCCTGGTCCCTATACTGTAGAAGTACCCCTGGTCCCTATACTGCATAAGAACCCATGGTCCCTATTCTGCAGAAGCACCCGGGTCCTATATTGTATACGCACCCCCGGTGCTGGGTCCTGTACTGTAGATGCACCCCTGGTGCCTATACTGCAGAAGAACCCCCCGCACAGGTCCATATACTTCAGAAGCCTCCGGGTCCTATATTGTATAAGCACCCCCGCAGGATGAAGATGTTGATAATTCCCCCCACACCTACCACCTGCCCCCCCAAAATTCCCCCCACCCCACCCGCGTCCCAAACATTCTCCCCCCCCCCTACCCCCAAAGAACTATTTTTATTTTAAAAGATATAAGTTTAGGTTGCTAGGTGCGGATGTGATTGAGCAACTCTCGTTTCACTGTTATTGATACATCCGGACAGAAGTTATGGGATGACTTGATACAACCGGACAGTGCATTTTTATCAAGTTGTTACATGAATACATTGGCTTATTTCAAAATCACCAGTAAATAACATTGAAAAAGTTTCAAAAAACCAGACCCGCCCCCCGAAAACTGGCCCCGTTGACCCCCGGGGACATTTTTTTTTTTTGTAATTTTGAGATATTATGCTCCCAGGTGTTGTCCGGTCCTAAAGATGTCGACTTGTCGACAGTTTGCCGAGTAGTTTTTGAGGAGTAGCTGGCCATACAAACAAACAGACAAACAGACATAAGATAAAATCAGACTATTATAGTTACAAATGATTTTAACATTTTCTTGAATATTAGTCTAATCTTACAAGAATTCCTGCAAGCATTTATTTATTTATATCAGACTTTTACAGTTACAGGTTTATAGAAGAAATGGTGAACTGGAGCCGGAGTCTGGCAGTTGAGGGGGTGCAGGTGATTGGCCGTCTTCTCGACGAAAAAGGCAGTTTTTGCTTGGCATCTAGGACATCAGAAAGCGTTATTAGCCTGCTGCGAAAAACATTCGCTAATATTTCCTGTATCGAAAAAAAGAAAAGTTTTCAGTACAATTCAAACCCGAGCCTCGCATTAACAATCCGAGGTCGATTTAAGCAAGTGGCATGAACGCAAACGCCTGAAAGATGAAGATGTCGATTTGTATAGGTATATGCAAATTTTATTTCTGAAACACCCGGATGTTTTCAGGAATATGAAAAAAATAAATTCTCGTGGGAAGAAAAAAAGAAAGAATTATGGTATGACAGAGAGATCGGTCGTAGGTGACCATGTTATTCGTTGATTCTGAAGTTTTTTCTTCTTTAGTACTTCATCAATTAAATCCTATTTCAGTCACTCAAAGTATTTTGAATGAAATAATACGTAATCTTTTATGGTTTCCAAATGACCAAAATAAAATATGATTTGTATAATTTGAATTATTCAGGCTACTGTTCTCATCTTGAGTGTTATACTCACAACGTTTCGGTCGCTGTAACCTCCGGCCTTCTTCAGGTGTACCTTTTCGAACTCGGGAATATTTCTGTTGAACTCGGGAATTTGGATAGAATTTCGAACGGAACCCTTTATTTAATCCATGGAGGTAGCATGCTCTCGTTCTGTCAGTCATGACTGGGAGAAGTCTTCAGTAATTCGCAATTCTTCGTATCGCCTGCACCGAGGATTGAACCTTCAACCATCATATGACTATCACTTAGAACTGAATTTTACTTAGCCACTGTGCCACGGGTCCTTGCGTCATGGCTGACGGAACGGGTCCTTACGTTCGAAATTCCGTCCAGATTCTCGAGTTCGATAGATACACCTGAAGAAGGTCGGAGGTTACAGCGGCCGAAACGTTGTGAGGATAACACTTTAAATGAGAACCGTAGTCCGAATAATCCAAACTATACAAATTATCCATCCTCATCTCAAAAATTCAGAATATAATTTGTTGTTTCTTTGCAATGACTCTGAAGGTTTTATATTCTTTAGTACTTCATCAGTTAAATCCTATTTCAGTCACTCAAAGTATTTTGAATAAAATAATACGTCATCTTTTATAGTTTTCAGATGGCCAAAATAAAATATGATTTGTTGCTTCTTTGCAATGACTCTGACATGAAAAACGGTTCAATTTTTGGAGTGGTTTCTCCAATATTCAAAAACTTTTAGAATCTCGATGCATTTCGATACCAAACAAATAGGTTTTATTTCAGTTAACTTTAAAATATTTCTCATTATGTAGACTAGCATTACAAGCGTCGCGTTGTTATTTGCGTCTGCACATTAACGCTCATTACGTTTGACATTTAGGTGCATGATGCATCGAAAATAAAACATATACCAAGCTCCTCTCCTTTCACCACCAACGCTTGGATCCTCACTTTGCCCCAATTGAAATGAATGGATCTCTCCTCGAGTAAACCAACTGCTTTGATCATCTCCGACCACTGACTTTCACTCGAAATCTGAAATGAAAGACTTACATCAAATCCGTCGCTGGAAAAAGAGGTGGGATCATTCTACCGCTCCAGAAAGTATTTTACTCCTCAGTCAATCCTCTACCTGTACAAGAGACAAATACGTCATAAAATGGGGAGGTACTGTTGCCACATCTGGGGAGGTGCTGCTCAGAGCACTCTTTCCTGTCTTGATAGAGTGCAAAATCGACTTCGAAATCTAGTGGCGGTCCTCTTTTCTCTCCTACAGCCTCTTTCTAACAGAAGAGACGTTGCTAGTCTTTTTCTACTCTATCGTTATGTTCATGGTAAACATGCTCGACTGAGCTCCAATCAATGGTTCCTCTTGAAAACATTCACAACAAAAACTCATCTCGCTACAATCACTGTAAATAATTTTCCTTTCTTCCTCTGTGTACCTGGAGTTAAACAGAATTTCCATGAGCAGAGTTTCTTTCCAAGAACTGCTCGTCTGTGGAACACAATAGCACGGAGCTACTTCCCAGTTGACTACAACATGGTCGTTTTCAAGTCCAATGTTAACAAATTCTTGTCGAGCCGTTCTCTTAACCTCTTAAATAATCAAATTCTGCCCAGTTTCAGCCATCGTCTCCAATCCTAAAAGTGTTTGTCTCATCGTCCAGTTGCCAAACTCATTAACCCTTATCCTCGAGTCGCCTTTCGGCCTCGATATGTGGTGACTCATTCATACAAAAAAATAAAATCTCTCTCCACGGGCACAGGTTCACAGGTTTTGATGCCAACTAAATGTCGCACTCTTTTCTTCCTGCCACTGTCACCATGGTGGGAGTAGGGAGTGTTTGCCCCCCTCCCCTCCCCACACACACACACATTTGTGCTGCTGCAGGTTAAACAACATGGAAGCACACATAACCGTGTGATGTAATAAGTGATATTTGAAATTAAAATACATTGAGGACATTGCCAAGGCTGCCTCAAAGATGGTTGGCTCCTTCTACCTCACACCTGACATTATCCTGTATCTGTACAAAGCCACTATCCGCCCATGCATGGAGTATTGTTGCCACATCTGGCTGGTGCATCATCTACTAGTCTCTCCCTCCTTGACAAGGTCCAAAAAAGAGTCGCCAACCTAATAGGTCCCTCACTATCAACCCAGCTCCACCCCGTGTCCCATCGCCGCAATGTAGCATCCTTGTGCTTGTTTTACAAATACTTCAATGGATTATGCTCCGATGAATTGGCTACTCTGGTGCCCCCTCGACGTAAATTCACTAGACCAACTCGACAATCAACTAAATCTCATTCATTCACTGAGGAGGTCCCCAGATGCCAGAGAGCCTTCTACTCAAATAGCTTCTTTCCTCGTGCTGCTGGCCTCTGGAACTCCTTCCCTTCTCCCTGTTTCCCCGACAGTACTGACATGCAGAAATTTAAAACTAATGTGAACAGACATCTCGCTGCACAGATCCCAATTTAGGCTGACCCCCCCAACCTTCTCCCCTTTTCTTTTTTCTCAGTAGTCCCTTACATCTACAGTGGCAGCCCGCCTTATTTGGGGTGAACCATGTTAAAAAAAAATTTTTTTAAATATAATAAAAACTTATCAAAATATTCTAAAAGTATGTCTGTTGGAGTAGGCACGTCCAGTGCTGATACTAGAAAGTGCAGGACCTAATTAGAAAATTGTTAGTAGGGTTAGGGTTAGGTTAGCAGGGGGCCGTCTACCCCCAAAAGTTCGAAATCGAATATTCATGCTTTGTGTTTTACAAGCGTTCCACTATTTTAACAACATTGTATGAAAGACTCTTCTGGCATTTTTATTCAAGAAATCTTTCAAAATCATTTCAAAATCAATGGTTTTGTAATCTTATTTTCTATAGACAACATTGCCAAATTATACAACTTGGCACTCAATAATCAATCATTGTGTCCCTCAATCAGACATGTATACATAGACACCATGAGCAACAAGGCCCAATTTGAACAAATCTCTCTCTATATATTAACTGCACAGGATTCAGTTTTATGTAAAGAGTGAAAAAAGGTGGAAGCCCTCTGTGAAAATTCAGATACCTCCGATCTTTGGGAAATTTTAGCAATAAGTATTAGGCATCAATTAATAAATATTCCCAAAATTTCAGTTTATTTGGAATATTTTAAAATCTTAAGAGCATAATATCTGGAAATTTTAGTTGCCTTGGAGTATCTTAAAGGGTTTTAGGGAGCATAATATCGGAACAACCTCAATCAGCCAAATTTGAAAATTCAAATATTTCAGATTTGCATTTAATTTGATTTGATCAATATACATATACACACACACACACACAGACATATATATATATATATATATATATATATATATATATATATATATATACGAGGCCTGTCTAAAAAGTATCCGACCTTAGGCCAGAAAAAAGATTTCAAATACGTGACGGGGTTAGGACCCTAATCCCCTTCAAAGTAGGCCCTTTGTGCTTGCACATACTTAGCTCACCGATCCATCCACTGCCGGAAACACCTCTAGAAGTCTTCTTTGGAAATGGTGTTTATCTCCACCGTCGCGTTCCGCATTATCTGTTTTTTTCGCACCCTCTCAACAACAGCTGCACTCCGAGCAGTTTGAGGCCTGCCAGAACGCGGGTCACTCTCCCATTATGTGCAGCCATTTTTGAATCGGTTGAACCACTCCTGCTGAATTTAATGCGATTTAATACCAAATATTTGAAATATTTTCTTATGTCTATCCCTAGCTGAGAGCGATTAGGTGTTTATTTAATCATCGTAATTAACATTCTTAATTTTACTATATCTGGCATCCTAGTGCTCTTACAAGTAGTGGTATTACAGTAATTTTCTTCACATTCCATATTCCTTTCAGCTCTCTGGCAAGTTCCATGTATTTACTTAGTTTTTCTGTCTCCTTGATTTTCACCCTATGAATTGCCAGGATGGCAATATCTACAATTTGGTAGGTTTTTTCCTTCTTGTTCACTATTATCACGTACGGTTTTCTTGCTTGGATGAGTTTGTCTGCTTGTATTTCCTTGTCCGAGAGGATTTTGTGCCTTTCATTTTCTCATACTGTCTCCACTTTGTACATGTATTGTTTGTTTGTGTGTTCAAAAGGCAGTCGTTTACATAGTTCCCAGTGGACAATCTTCCCAACACAGCCGTGCCTGCTTTTGTATTCCATTTTGAGTTAGTTTGTTGCATTCACTTATGATGTGGTTTACCGCTTCGTCTCCTTGTCCACAGAGTGTACATTGACTGTTTTCCTGGGTTTTATCAATCTTGGCTTTCATATAGTTCGTTCTGAGCCATGCGACTGTCACTAGTTATTTTGTTTCTCTATTCAAGTGTCCTTTCTATATTCATGTGTTTTTATTATTTCTTTGGTCAGTCCATATAGCTGCTTCCCTTCCCATGTTCCTTTCCATCACTCTTTTGCTTCCCGTTTCGCTGCTCCCCATGTTGTTGATCTTGGTGTTGATTTTAGTAACAGTAATCAGCCTCTCTCTTTGTGTTATACACTTTTCTAGTCCTTTTATCACATCATCCTCACAGTCTTCCATACTTACCAGTCCTCTTTCACTTTCTTCCCATTTTACAGACAGTATAATCCTACAGGTGCAGTGCGTTGTGCATAGTCATTAGTTTCCTGGTTTTTATT
>OY744515.1:255756227-255768727 GCA_963556195.1 Sepiola atlantica
CATAGAGAGGGGGGAAAGGATTTCTCTCGCTTGTATTCCCTTAAGGGAAATATTTCCCTTATCTGTTGTAAATTACATTTTAACAATCACGTCTCATCGGTTTGCTTCCAAAAACCCAGACTGGCGAAAACTCGCTTCTCGCGAAAACGAGTTACGTCACGGATTCTCTGTTTCCCACGCAAGACCCGTGACGTCACAGAGCCTCTCGCAGGTGCAGACTGACCCTTGATCTGGGGTCTCGTCACACGGTAACCTTGTCATGTCTGTTAGCTCTGACTGTGAGAACAGGCCCTAATCTGCACTCAACTGCACCCGCATTAATTCGCGCAAGTCAAACCAACGATTCCAAACGGATACGTCCATTCCCATAGGGCCATTATCAACACAATTATGCAACTTCGATTCAAAAAATATTCATCCATTTTACTCCAACTGTCTGCATTATTTGGATTATTCTGACTACCATTCTCATCTTGGTTGTTATATTCACAACGTTTCGACCGTTGTAATCTCAGACCTTCTTCAGGTGCATCTTTTCGAACTTAGGAACCTTCCCGTTGAACTTGGGAAGCTTTATGTCTAACTCTAGCACCTGTATGGAATTTTAAACGGAAATCTTTACTTAATTTGCAAGGGTAGATTGTTCTCATTCCGTCAGCCATGATCGGGTAGAAGTGTTAATTCTATGTTATTCTTAGTTATTAATTGCCTGAAGTAAAGAATAAACTTTCGACTTCCAAACGACTGTTACGTATTGGCAACTTCAAATTAAGACAAAAAAAAAATGCCAATTGAAGAAAAGGATTTGAAAAATTACAAAATAAAAAGAAGACCAATCGAAAAAGATAAGTAATTAGAGAAGGTATAGAATTTTGGCCTAAAGTGAACTACGTTAAAAGGGACGGACCTTTTTTAGGGTTCCTGTTTTAGGGGGGAGATTTTGGAAGAGCCGACTTTAGGGAGACATTTTTAAAGGAGACCGTTTTAGGTAATATTCAAATGTGAGAGAACAGGAGAATTGTTATATGATAAACACTAACGAAATAATGAGTGAACTAAGTTAAAAGCACCTTTGGAAAGACCCTTTTTAGGGTTCCTGTTTTGGGGGAAAAATTGTTATATGAAAAACACTAACAAAATAATAAGTGAACTAAGTTAAAAGCACCTTTGGAAAGACCCTTTTTAGGGTTCCTGTTTTGGGGGAAAAATTGTTATATGATAAACACTAACAAAATAATGAGTGAACTAAGCACCCCCACTATAAACTGGTGATGACGTTTTCAAAGCCCCCAATGATTTTCATAATTTTTCAGGTAGTAATTGTAGTTTTGGTCTGAAGAAGCCGCTTAATATGGTGAAATTAATTATTACCTAAAAAGTACCGTGTTTTTATATGGTACTTCATATATATAGCTCTACGTGTAACCAAATGGAGCACTCTTTGACAGTTGATAGTATTTATACAAACATTGAGATTTAGCTTACTCACGACTTGTGACTGCAACTGAATGGTTAGAAACGCTGACTGTTTACTAGACGGTCGAGTTTCGACCTTGGCTTTAGACACTTACCTGTCTAGCCACATTGAAGAGCTGTGATACAGCGAAAAAGTCTGTTTGTGGATGACTATATATATATATATATATATATATATATAATCTTCTCCGGTTTAAATCCCAACTGTTACTTTTCACCCTCCCCCTTTTTTTCAAACCTTATTAAACCTTCCTTACACTAAATTTAAACAAACATACACAACACTCTAAGCAAATAACGCGTCCAAACGAGAGTGACACGTGACTTCACATTTCCGAAACAGATGACAACAGAAGCTGAAGAGAGCCGGATAGCTAAGTCCGTCTGTGCTCGAAACCGACGGTACGAATGTTGTACTAATTTTTCTGTACGAAAATAAATAAATATTACGCTCTTAATTTTTAACTTTAATTCTCAATTAATCGAGCACTCTGCTGGGATTTTTCCTGCTATATTACAAAGAAGTATACATCATATATATATATATATATATATATATATATATGTACAAACACACAAGCACACACACACAGACACAGAAAGTTTCTTCATTTTATAATCACTCTACATGGAAATATTCCAAAAACACTTTTTATAGTGAAGGGTGGAAGTCGAGCTTCACAGATAAGTGTGTCAGATAAGATATGTATTTTTATTGGTACCATTGCCATGAGTTAATGCTGCAGCCAAAAACTACTCTATCATCTTTGAGATGGAACACTTTCAAAATCAAAACCCCCCATCATCATCATCATCATCATCATCATCATCATCATCATGGGTAGTGGGTATAGGCAAGAATGAATCATTGCCAAAGAGACGGGAATTTGGATTGTCTACAGAACAATGGCGCCGAGCCAAGTTTGGCAGTAGTAGTAGTAGTAGTAGTAGTAGTAGTAGTAGTAGTGGCGGAGAGCAAAACCCCGGCAGGCATGGAAGATTGTTTGGTTCTCCTCCACAGACCATGACCAAGTGGAACAAAGTTGAGGACAAAGATAGAATTATTGGAAGACATTCTTGCACATTTCGCCTCCATTTTGTTTTTCTTTTCTATTCTGGGTGAGTCACCTACAAAGCAGAATTGATGCTGAGGAACCCAAGAAAGGGCGGATTTAGCACTGCTCAGGAGGCCTCCTTAGTTTTATATTTTGACTCTTTAATATGTTGCTGTAACGAAATGATATAGAGACGCTTTTAACAGTTAACAACATATTTTAAAAAAATATATTTTCAGGGAATATTTTCCCTGTGTTCTCTGTTTTTGAAAAATGTGTTTTTATTTCAAATGCTTGGAGAGAAAAAAAATTGATGTGTAACATTTTTCTCTACTTTAAGGCAAATCGCCCACATGAGCCGGAAAATATTTTCTATAAAAATTTATAATAAAATGTTTTATTTCTTATAAAATATATAACTTTTGTATATATAAAGCAACGATGTGTATGTTTGCCTGTATTTTATATATATTTGTAGCAGCGAAGTTTACCTTTTTGTGTCCAAAATGAAAGTGCTTAAACTCGTTTCTGCGCACACCGCTTTGCGCATGCATCCGGCAGAATAAATAAAAACAAATAATAATATTTTGAATTAATCAGCGGATTTTTCTGAATTTATAGAAATTGTCCTTTTAGAGGCACTTCGACCCCATATAAGGCCAGATTTTCCTTCGACAGATGTTTAGCCCAAATCAACGAGAGAGCTAACATCAACGTTTCTATAGCCCCCATCGCCCCCTCTGTAGGGCCTTGGGAATGCTGAAAAACGCCTTTTCTAAACTCATGCACACATAGCCACTCTGACATCAACGCACACACAGACACAATGCATTAACTCTTTCACTTGTCTTACGCACACTAAAGACGACACACACACACACACTGTTTGAACTTCCTTTTCAATGTCGTCTGCATATTTAAAACAAACTTATAAACTTAACCATTTTAATACTTCATACATTTTTCACTGAACTTTCTAATATGAAAATAAATGATGATTGACTATTTAGTAACTTTCAATGAAATGTAATTCATGTAATTGAGTGAAGAAGTTTTGATTACGATTTTTCAGACCCGTGGATAATTCACAGCCCTTAAATTATCGACTCAGGCTTCCTTGATATCTCAACTAATGAATTCCCCTTTTCGGCAAGGACACTCAAATATGAACAATTATCCTATGTTTTCCTATCTTTGTAAACTTCCATTTTAAACACATATAAAATATCTCTTTTGTGAACTTATGCTTTTGTACTCTTTATTTTGTTTGTGATTATCATATAACATTTCTCTCGCTCTCTCACACATTTGAATATTACTTAAAACTGTCTTTCTTTAAAATGTTTTGATAAAACTGGCTCTCTCAAAATCTCCCCCCACCCGCCAAACTGGAACCCTAAAAAAGGTCCTGCAAATATTTCCTTGAAAATGGATACGTCACAAAATGAACTTTATTTTTCAAAAGTTGCCAAAAGCTACATTTCTGTATGACATAATCCATTTACAAGTGAATATATATATTTCTTTCTTGATAATAATCATTCAGTTTTCATCATCTCTCCCCCTCCCTCTGTCTCTTTTTCTTTTTTTTTTAAATTATCTACGCCATTCACCTTTATTTATGTCATTTGCTTATTGTGATGTCATTCAATTTCTCTCACCTCTTTAGATCAAGTGTGCACGGTGACAAGCAAGATCAGAGTTTTAGTAATATACGAATATATAGATATACCAAGTATTGACATTCGCCAATAATAAATGTGCATTTGATGGAGATAAATTTATCCATCCATAATACCTGTCTAATGAAGAGTTCCAATCAAGGGGCATAATTAATATGACAATCTATGCATTTAATTGTAATAAAAACAGGGCTAGAATATACCTTAACGAAGGCTTTAATATACAAAGCGATCTGTGATAGAACTCAAACTAAAATGATGAGAATCAGCCAGAGCCAAAAAAGGTAATATATAAGGGAAGTAATAATAACATGAAGTTCTAATAAAAAGTTCCAATTAAAGAAAGTAATACATATAGCAGGACAAACAAACTTCATCGTTTTATATATAAAAATATATATATAGTCTCGGAATTTTACTCTACAATTAAAACTATATAAGGAAGAAAAAAAACAACATTTTAGTCCCAAGTCGTTCAGTAGAAAATCACTCATGTAAGTCAATTTATTTTTTGTAGTTACTATATTAGTTTGCATCCAAGAATTTACGCTAGTCTTAACATTATTTAAGGGATCATCAGTTAGTTACCATGAAAAACTGTTTCGGGAATTTAAGAACAAAACAGTATTTTATTTCATGGCTTCCCAGCAGAGTTGATCAGACCCCACTTCCCTTAAAAGACAAAAACATAAACGTTCCGTATATTAGATCTAAGTTTTGTTCCAGATAAATGTTTAGCTAACTTATATTAGTTAATAAAAAATGTCCTCCTTACCAGTGTTGTATATATATATATATATATATATATATATATATATATATATATATATATATATATATATATATATATATAGAGAGAGAGAGAGAGAGAGAGAGAGAGAGAGAGATTAGTTTTTGGAGAACCTTTTTAGGGTTCCAGTTTTTTGGGGAGGAATATTTTTGAGAGAGCCGAGTTTTAGAGAAACATTTTTAAGAAAGCAGTTTTAGGCAATATGAGAGAGCGAGAGAAATGTTATATGATAAACAAACAAAATAAAGAGTACAAAAGCATAAGTTCACAAAAGAGATATGTTATATATGTTTAAAATGGAAGTCTACATAGATAGGAAAACATAGAATAATTGTTCATAATTTGAGAGTCCTTGCAGAACAATGGGGGATTCATTAGTTGAGATATCAAGGCAGCCTGAGTCGATAATTTAAGGGTTGTGAATTTACACGGGTCTGAAAAATCGTAATCAAAACTTCTTCCCTCAATTATAAAATATTCATTTGATTAATAAGAGTCAATGTTCATTTGTTTTCATTGTAGAAAGTTCATTGATAAATGTTCGAAGTATTAAAGTGGTTAAGTTTATTCATTTGCTTTCAATCAGCAGACGATAAGGTGAAAGAGTTAATGCATTGTGTAAGTGTGTGCGTTAGTGTCTGTGCGTATGCTTATGAATGTGTGTGTACGTAAGTGGAGAAATGCATTCTCAGCTTTCCTAAAGCCCGACAGAGAGACCAAGGGGTTGGAGAAAGGTCGATGTTAGTTCTGTCGTGGATTTAGGCTTAACATCTTGTTGAAGGAAAAATCTGTTTTTTTATTTACTCTGAGTGGATCAAAACAACAAATTCGATAAATTCTGATTGTTTTAAAATGTTTTTATAGTGGTTCTATTAATTCGGCCGAGTGCATGCGTCGAGCCATGTGCGCAGAAACGAGTTTAAGCATTTTCATTTTGGGTACCGAAGGATGAACTTCGTCGCTACAAATGTGCCCATGTCCACAAAAATGACAACATACTTTTTCATTGTTTCCCAACTTAGCTACAACTTTAATAATTAAGGTCACTTGGTAAATAAAGTTGTCTTCTTGTTTACAAATAATCCTAATACTTCAAGTTAGATGCTGTTGATTGTTGTTTTTAAACGAATCGAACTTCTGCACAGAACTCACAAAGATTGTGCTTCAGGATTGTCTGGTCTACATGAAGTCTTCTTCATTGATCATAGCTATTCAGTAGACCAGCAAGGTTTCAGATTTTTACCACCAACATTCAGAGCAACAAGTGCCAGTGGTTGTATACAAAGTTGGGCAAGGTTTTGTCCAGAACACACAAAGAAATGGTGGTTGCACATGCGCAGAAGCAACGTTGTTTCTTCACTCCATGGATTTGTGGTTCCACGTCTGACACGCTCTTGCTTGCCATACACAGAGTTAGAGATGACCAGAGGGTGACGGATCCTGATGTTGACTTCTGAATTTTTACCAGAGCCTGGTTAGCCAGGTAGCTCTGATATTATCATGTTGCCACCACCCCTATCACGTCGATAGCGGGTTGGACTTTGGAGTAGAGCTGCTGTTGATGCATGGTATGATATCACTTGACGAACAGCTAGATACATAAGAATACATATATCAACATAAGAACATTGGACTTGAAAACGATCACAGATGGGAAGTTCTTGGAAAGAAACTTTGTTCATGGAAGTTTCGTTTAGTTTTAGGTACACAGAGGAAGAAAGAAACTTTTTTTTTTCAGTGGTTGCAGCTAGACGAGTTTTTGCTGTGAATGTTTTACAGGAAGGGTACCAGAGATTGGAGCTCAGTCGAGCACCTACCATGAAAATAACGATAAAGTAGTAAAAAAAATAACAACGTCTCTTCTGTGAGAAATGGGGATGTAGGGAGAGTTGGTCTTTTTATATATCTATGATGGGATGGGGAGGGGGAGGAGAGCATTAACATACAAATTTGAAGATGGAAAAAATAGGACTAATATCTAGTTTATTAAAATTGTGGAAGGGAGAGGCGGGAAGAGGAAATGTATTCAGTTCTTACGACATTGAAACAGACATAAAACATCTGATTAGAGATATATATGAGTTTTTTTCATTACAAAGATATGACAATTACAATCTTAAAACTTAATCCAGATATTTCACCCGCCCCCCCCCCCCTAGTATTCCACTATAATGTAGGTTTGATACTGACACAAATTCTTTAGAAATTCTGCCATAGTGTTGTGAATGTAGAGGATACGATTATTTTGAGAGATCGGATTTTCTTAAAGACGCGTGCCGACATGAGTACAAGACCATCGCAGCTTTTCCTTTCTTATTCTGAAACCATATGAATACAGGCATACTTAGCTCGCTATCAATTAAACTTATGTAGTAAGTATTTATATATATATATATATATATATATATATATATATATAATCAAATATGAAACTAAAAGTAAACTTTTAGTAGATAGAACCTATAGTGGAATGGTTTAAGCTCAATATACGAAATAGAGCAATTATAAAGTTAGATGAAAGAAGAGTGATAAACATGTACGAATATCCAGATTTATTTCAAACTTCAATTGTTCAATGCAAGGTATATTCTGTAATAAAATTATGTTTATTATTCTTTCCTTAAGCCAAGGGTTTTCAAAGATCGAAATCTTATCATCAGAGGAATTATATAGATAGATAAGTTGGCAGTGGAAAAGCCAAAATTCAACATTTGAAAAAATATTAAGAAATGGAGAGTGAAAAAAAGTTCGTGTAAAAAAGATATGGGGTTTGTCCAGTTGGTAATTGTCCGTTGATAAGGTGCCCAATGAAAGGAGAATTAGATGGAGAAGAAAAGATTTTCGTGAAGGCAGCATGGAAAAGCGTTAAAAAATGAAGTAACTCCAATAGTGAGATGTTGAGTTCAGATCGTAGGTGGAGCGCACTTAATCGGAATTAATACAAAAAAGACCGGTTACTACTTCTTCTCATCAACCCATCATGTCAACCCAATATTTCTATGTACTTGCATGACATTTTTCTTAAAATTATCATCCTGAGGAAGTCTTACAAATAAAGACGAAACGATGATGAATACATAAAAAACAAAACAAAAAAAAAACATCTTTTGGTTTTTCCTTTTTCATTTCCCATTACGTCAGATTACTCTCATCCTTCCTTTCTCATATATATATATATATATATATATATATATATATATATATATATATATATATATATATATACTGGAAGCTATCTATATAAAAACACAACAACCTAAAATTAATAAAATCACATATAAAACCAGTGGTAACATTTTAAAATGCTTAAAGTAATGCGATTTTGTTCTGTGATGCCATCCAGCGTTGCTGAATTTAAATCGTCAACGACTTCCTGGAACAATGCGGGAAACGTTCTGTGCACGTTTCTCTGCCTTCTTTTTAAAAATTCTCTTCTTTCTCCAGCTTTTTTTTTGTTCATTTGCTTTTGACACCTGAGGATGATTCGACGAAGAATCTAAAACGTTCGTGAAACCAATGGAACATTTATTAATTTTTTTGATTTTAATACAAAAAAGACCATTAGAAAAATTGAACAAAAGGTATAATTAAACAAACGAATTCTGTTATTTTAACAATGTTTACATAAATGAGAAAATGCGGCCTAAATACACACCATATATATCAGGGCCGGCGGGACAGTTATAAAAAGTGTGGGGGGGGGGCGGCCCACATTGCGCCCAGAATGCGAAATATGGGAATAAATTCAATATCTTGACTACAAATGATCGTCCGATAGTGGTTGATAGCTCGTTAGAAGCGGAATGGAATTCTCTTAATGATAGAAACAGAAAAATTCAAATGATTTCAAATTTTGGCGTCTGGCCTCAAATTACCTTATTTGGGCATATTGGGGAAAAAATCACTGTTTGGGGCATATTTTGGTTTAAATAATCGTCTAGTAGTGGTTGATGGCTCGTTAGAAGCGGAATGGAATACTCTTGGTGATAGATTAAGAAACATTAAAAAAAATTAATTATTTGGCGTCTGGGCCCAAACTACCATATTAGGGCATTTTGGACCAAAAATACCTTTTTTGACATAATTTAGACATGAAATGATCTTCTGATAGTGGTTGAGGTCTTGTTGGAAGCATATTAGCAAGTCGCTTCTGGTGAAAAAGGAACAAACAGAAATTTCAATTTTGGGGGGCCTGGGCCCAAATTACCATATTTGGTCATTTTGGGCCAAATAAATCTTTTTTGACTTAATCTAGACATAAAATGATTTTCCGACACTGCTTGATGGCTCATTTGAAACATATCAGCAAGTTGCTTCTAGTAAAAATGACAAAATTCAAGAATCAATTGGTTTATCAAATATAGAGAATACATAAAGTTAAAAGTGTTAACTGACAAGGTGCATATAAAAGTAAAAGGTATAAAAGTTTAAATGTATTAAGTATAAAAATATAAATGTATGTATTGGAATTGGAATAGCTCGTCGGAAGCGTATTAACAAGGCAGACTTGCATTGTTTCTCTGTTCTTCACTTCAAATTGCATTCATTGGACTTTGCTCAAAAGATACTGTATCGGTTGTTCTGTGGATAGAAGGACTGGAGGGAGGATGGAATGAATAACTTTGGATATTATGCAATCCGAAAAATCACCGGTATGTTAATGGATACACCATGTGCGAGTGGAGGAAATACAAATAATGGTCTGCTTTGCAACAGATTTTTCAGCCCTCAAAATCGCTTTTACGTATGTTCTCTCATCCGTAACAGTGTTGATTGCGAAAATTTTGAAACGTTCATGAGTAACACCAACATCATCCTGATGATCACCCAGTCTGTCACAAACAAATGTGTGCATGTGGAAGCATTGGAAACCTTGGGCATCGAGATAATGCTTCATCTCAGAATTGCCTTCGTCGATGAGAAGGCTAAACCATGGATTATGATAATCCCGAGCTACCATCAAATGTATGCCCATAGTTCAAGTGGAATAACGGTAACTCGATAGCAAAATGGAGTGAGAGTCCAGTAGAGTCTTGGAACAAGCACGTTCGGTCTTTCCTAAGTGGTCCAGCTGCATTGTCTCGGCAACTGTCCATCAAGGACAATATTCATGATATACTTCGACGAATGTTAATAATGTCTCACCCTGAAATCGCTTCACGACGCCCCCGACCTCACTGTAATATTTGTGATGAAACTGGACACACAGCAAGGTCAATAAGGCATACCAAGTCGACTTCTTCAACTATGGAACAAGCTCAAATAGATTCATTGTATTATTGACCGGTTTACAAAAAAGGCCGACTTTAAGTTGCTCTCAAATTCTAACCGTTTAATATTTTAACTTCTGTTTTTTTGCATTGTACTCCCTGGACTGTCTTTTATTGAACATTCCAAAATTAATAAATTCTCAGTCTGGGCACATTGTGCGGCATATATGATGAACATATAATACGTTTTTTTACATACATATGTAATTCAATTTATTTAAGTACATAAATCTTACAAACCAAATATCCATACATTGTGTATTATACAAGTATGTACTGTCACATAGGGCTAACAAAGTATCATATTTATATATATAGTATACAATCTTTTGTAGATATAAAACGATACTAATAACATAAAACAATTTATATTATCAAATGTAATTGCACATATTCATATCAATGAATATATTTTAAAACAATCCAAACGTATTAAAACGTGTATCATTAAGCTGCATAAAAGTGTTTGCAATAGAATGCAAGTTCAAAGAAGACGCCTTATCTTTGTGGATATTCAGAATTGCCACACTGTTTAAACGTATAGATGTCATTGTGGACCGTAAGAATGTTTTTAGACGTCTCATAGCAGAAAAGGATCGCTCTGAAATTGCATCTGTAGCTGGACTGACGAGAAGTAAGCGAACCAGTACCTCTATATCTGACACCACAGATCGAACAGGGCAGGTCATAGATCTGAAAAAACGGAGTATGTCGGATAGCTGCACATCTTATGGCTTTCGCTCATCTCGTGTGTTTACCCATTGTGTCAACATTGTTTGAAAAATGGGTAACTGCGCCTTTAATTTGTAGACATCCACATCGCCAACATACAGCTTTTGAATTTCACCGAGCTTTGCCTCATCAACAAGATTGTTATGTATATAATCTAGTAGAAATGTTTCTATTAATTTATACATGTGGAAGCCAGGTTGATTAAATCTGCGTTCAATGCTAGAAATAGCAAGATCCAATCCTTCAAAGTAAATTAGACGGTATCTATCCTTCGGCTCATCAAATTGAAACCCCGGACTACCGTCTTCCAAATTGGCTGATAGTTTGCGCTTTCTAGGCAAGACTGGACATCCACCTCCAGTATTTCTCGCTTCTTCTCCATTGCTTCAAAGAAAAAATCAAAGGATTTATCTGAACGAATTTTTTTCAACGTATCAACAGTATGAGTGGCTATTAATACGAGGCAAATAATGAATAAGAACGGAGTCTTTTGTGAAAATTAAACTGTGTTTATTAGTTCCCGGTGTCGATGAGTGGAGTGACAGTACAGAATTGTTAGGGGGAAAGTTTTTGCTACCACCTATATGGAGTTGGTTTGGTGGAGAGTCGTAGATGGTGGGCCTAATGTAATATTTAGTGTTTGTTGGTGAAAAATAATGAAAATTTACTATAACACGCTCGAGTGAATTGGTGAGTTTAGTAGCCTGTGATGGATGGGGTTATTTTCCTATTAAGCAAATATGTACAGGGGAAAAATCCTCTATATTTTATATATAAAAAAAAGAAAAGAAGAAGGAGAAGACTTTGTATAAAAACTCCTAATTCTGTTATTCCGGTTGATTGTCTGCCGCTGTCTTCAAAAAAGGAAAGCAAATAAATTGTGATTCACAGCTAAACTAAAGAAATGCCAAAATCAGTTTAATTCAAGTTTCATGTGTTTTGATTCGGAGTGTCGATTTTTTGGAGAAGAAAATGAAAGTCCGTAAATATACCTATAGAATAGGGACCTTTAACAAAAACTCACCCATTTCGCTTGGTTTTCGACAAATTTTAGATAAACTGACTGAATGTAAGTGATATCTCAATGTAAACATTGTCAATTGCCGGGTGCTCGAATGAGTTTCACCCAATGAGCTATGCCTTAAAACTAATGGCAGTTGGCGATATCCTTACCAATAAGCTCTACCCAAGAAATCTCTTCAGTGCGGCTAGACCAGTTAGTGTCTCATATATATATATATATATATATATATATATATATATATATATATATATATATATATATATATATATATCTTTAAGGGGAGAGTGCTCAATGTCGGTGATAGAGTTTGCAGACTGTAGACATTGAGTTAACAGTGCATGGTTTGAAGAATGCAATGGGAGAAACTGCCAGTTATTTTTACCAATGAGAAATCATTGGTAATGACTTCTGTGTGAACTTCTAGTGAGTTAAGAAAGAGATAGCAGATTTTAAATAACCCTAACCCTAGCA